>OY720294.1:3552500-4152500 GCA_963082995.1 Noctua comes
ATTGCAAATTATATTTATGATTCAAACGAAACTTTTCTAACGATAAATTCATAACTTAACCAAGCTGAAACCTCCAAGGCTCCAAAGTACAAAGAATCCAAAAAATCTGAAAGTAGCACTTTCAGGTATCCCCAAACAGAGTTGCCAAGCAACGTACTATCACTAATCACCAGCATTACATAAACGCAACGTCACAATCATACATTTTTATATAACGACTGAAGCACAGCACTGCCGAGCCTCGCGACCAGCCAGTCCCCCGCCGACGGCCGCCCGCGTAACACGTCCCGACACACAGCAATGAAACTCGATAAAAAACACCAAATTTAAAAAAAAAACCGCGCACCCCTAAACATGTACTAAGAACAAAAACAAAAAAAATAAACCAAAAATCTCACCCTTCGTAACATAAGAAATGAAAGTGAAAACAACAGTGCACTGACCGAGGCAACATGTTCAGCGAAAATAGATGGAAAGTTATACTGTTAGTAGTGGCGTCGGTTGCCGCTGTGGAGCCGAGCCGGGCGCTCAGCCTAGTTTACCAGAAGCCGTATAAAAACGTCATGTTTGTGCCCAAGAATCTGTACCGACGGACCAGAGCGCGGCAATCCAGAGTGTTATTCCTGGACGAAGACGAAAACCATCAGCCGTTCGGAAAGGGTGAAATAGACCTGACTCAAGATAAGAACTATTCAAAAATCAAGTTTGATGATCAGCCAGATTATGAGTTCACATCTCCTGAAGACGGTGAAGTGCCAAAGAAGGTGAATGAGGAGCTGCCGTCTGGGAACGAAAGGTTTTATGAACCATCGCCTCGTTTTCGACCTTACTCCAACCATCCTCATTACTACCAAGGCCGTTTTGGCCGGACTTATGCTCCTAATTACGCCTTTGACCCTTACCCAGTTGTTCCCTTCGCTCCTTCCGTTAGAAACGGGTACTACTCTGGTTGGAAGCCCAGAAGTCCTCGAGTGGTCTTCCCATACGCGTCGGAGAGTGTTAATTCAGTGCAGACGAATTCACATGCGGGACCTGGTGGATTTAATGATAATGTAGTGTTTCGTGATCAGAATTTCGGTTTAAATGACGTTGGTGATGAACAGGCGTTGCAGGATCTTGGAACGGGATCAGGATCGAGTGATGGATTTGCTGAGAGAGGTGAGTGGACAGTGGTCCTCTTTGACATATTTTTTATGCTGAGAGAGTAACGCAAGGGTTGGTTTCGGGTGCTAATATTTTGAACTCGAGGTAGCGGTATGGATTTTAAAATGTTGAATTGAAAAGAGTCAAAATTAATGTTTGAATGAAATATGAAATCAATTCCAGAGCAATGTTATTTTAGGTGTGTAATATAACTTTAGGTTACAATAATGATATGCGTTCAAAACAAAACGAAAGTTTCCAAGATGTGCGTAACGAGCGAAGTGTGTGTTTAAAAACGTTTTTCGCGCAATAGTAATGCAGCAAATTAAATTTTGCTGTTTGTTTTCATGTTATCTGTGTATCAGTAACTTTTTGAATGAACATAACACAATCCTCAATATGCTGTAATATTAATTTCGCCTTCATGAGCTCACTATGGTATACTGAAAGAGTAAATACAATTTACTAGTTTCCGTAATTGCTTTTGAAAAGTCTAAAAACAAAAGATTCAGCTCCCTTAACCTCGATATATGCACAATACCAGTGGCGAAGGTTCCATACAACTCGATTCCTACAGACTTCCCTTTGAAAACTGGCACAGTCAGTATTTTTTAGACAAATAATAAAATCACAGTAAAGAAATCTACTCCGGCTTACTTCTTACAAAAATTGACCCTTCGCTACTGCACCATACTTATCATTTTGTACAATATTATGAATATTGTGAGTGATTCTAAAAAAAAAAGATTCCGATTTTGAACCTTAAAAACATGTACGCTGGTCTGGGAAAAATTTAAATCAATGTATTGACTGCTTCAGTCAAGTTAGCTCAAGTCAAGACAGTCTGGCCGCGGGACTTAGAATTACCGTGACCCTGGAACATAAAGGGCTATTGAAGGACAACGTGGATTTTAGTCAGTACAAGTCTGACAGTCCCTCCCGCTCTGCCCTGGGTGGGAAGGACTCATTTGATGATTTTAACAGGATAAAAAAAAAAAAAAAGTCAGGACTCCATATTGCTATACTATGCAATCAAAAAGTTGCTAGAATTCTAACAAACTTAACTCTTTAAATGTGACATAAGTCCTTTTATGTTTTTATTATACTCTAGTTTATTAAGAAATCGATGCACATGCATTTGACTGCCCTAGAGTGCATATAAGTTTTTGACATTTTCGTTACCGGTTTAATATTTATTTATTTATGTACACCCAAAATACTTAATAGGACATTACGTTATGATAGAAGAGCATAAAGGTACTGCTTATTTCATAAGAAAGGTCTTCTTGCAGAACTGCAAGAGGATTACAGGAGCGAGAGGATTTGTCCTAGATTTTGTTCCAAATTATTCTGTTTTTGTCGAACTAAAGTTCACGCATCTTGCAACCTACATCTCCTTTAATCAATCATCTTATTCTGGCGTATCAAGATCGTTTTTGAAATCTCATGATTGATACATAGACAGGAGTATTCCTTAAAGCGCAACTATTTTTAAGCGCAACCAACAAAGCGCAACTAAATTATTCCTCGAAGCGCAAACATTACCATTATTAGGTTGCGCTTCGAGAAATAATTTAGTTGCGCTAAGTCGGTTGCGCTTAAAAATAGTTGCGCTTTATTCCGATAGACAGACACTCATATTTTTTTTATTAATCTATGTTGTCCTACTGCTGGGCAAAGTTTTCCCCTACATTTCAGTCCTCACTATGTTTTGGCATTCTACGGCCAAACTTAACATAACCATATGGAACCAGAAAAAATAAGTAGAGTGAACCGCAACAAATATTTTTTTTCGGAATTTATTCTTTTCGCGGGCTAAACGGTTGAAGTTTGTGTGTAAACAAATTCCGGAGAAAAAGCAAGTACAGTATACAAGGTGTAAGCGGTCCCTTCACGAAGCCGTCAACCAAGCATTCTGTACATCAAACTAAGTAACTGTACGCAAAAATTATTGCTGGGAAACGACTTTTTTAACGGGGTGAAAAATCACGTTTTACGGAAAGACTCAATGTAACGCACTCAAAACACTGTGAAAGAAAGAAAGAAAGAATAAAGTTTATTTGACGTCAGTTCATCAAGCACACATAATTATAAAAAATACAAAATAAAAAATCACAGTTTAGAAAAAATTAAAAAAAAAAAAAAAAAAATGGGAAAATAGGTACATGCTGATGGATGCATTGAATAGTACGGAGGTCGTGGAGGTATTTAAAATAAAGTAATAACATTAAAAAATTGTATTTAAAAAAAAAACTTGTGAAAAGGTTGGAACTTTGACCCCCAATATCTCCGTAGCCAGAAGGTTCCCAGGTATGGTCTAGAACAAAAAAATGATCGCAATGACGGGGAGAACAAGTGCCTCTCGGCTTCGTTAAGGGTGTATTAATATTTTCCACCTTTAGAAAAATAATGTTGAATCATCATCTGCCTAGCCTTTTCCTAACTATATTGGGGTCGGCTTCCAGTCTAACCGGATGCAGCTGAAAACCCGTATTTTACATGGAGCGACTGCCTATCTGACCTTCACAACCCAGTTAGTACTAGGTAATACGATACCCCTTGCTAAGACTGGTTGTCAGACTTTTTGGGCCACTGACTACCTGTAACGACTGTCAAAGATCTACAAATGACAGCCGGGACCAACGGCTTAGCGTGCTTTTCGAGGCACGGAGGAAACTCGGTATGTAATGAGCGGTCACCCATCCACAGACCAACCTAGGCAAGCACGGCTTAACCTAAAGATCGACCCGAGCGGCTGTTATTATTTAGCCACGAGCTCCTAAAAAAAGTGTTGAATTAGAAGAAAATAAACCGGAAGACGTTGCGTTGGAAGGCCTCCCACTAGGTGGACCGATGACCTGGTGAAGGTTGCGGGGATCCGCTGGATGCGAGTCGCACGGGACCGGTCAATGTGGCGACACTTGGGGGAGGCCTATGTCCAGCAGTGGACGTGAAATGATGATGATGATGATGATGATGATAATGATAGAAGAAAATGTGCTTAATAACACAATGCAGTGAAATCAGGCAATGTCATACAATTCATGCATATTACGAAAGGATGTCCGTATCTAAAGATTTTGGAAAGTGCTACGTTATGTAATATGTTATGTTTATACTATTCATGTGAAACCTACCCAGATTCTTGTTTTTTGTTATTAGTTTTATATATTTTTTTGTAATGTTCTCGCTAAAGATTTGTTGGGTCAGCAGGAAAGTAGGATGTGTAAATTGGCCAAAGGTAAAAAAAAATCGTGAAGCAAAAATATGTTGAGTTTAATTAATTGGTAATTATATCGAAAGTTAGGGCATAATGATGAATCTAGACTTTATAATATTGAAAATAAACAACTAATTACAAAAAATAACCTATTTGAGATTTGGTAGCAGAAACAGATATAACTAGGCCATAGCACGAGCTCAAATACGTCGATTTGAAAACTAAAAATCCTTTTTTTACGTTTTACATTCAATATTTTCATGAGTGACAATAAAGATATTGGTTTTATAAGTAACTATATTTACATTATATACAGACTACAAATAAAACTAATGATAAAAATAAGACTAAAAGTAAGAAAATATAAACATCTAAAAACGACGACAATAGGACACTTAGGCGTCAAAGTACTCCTCCGCATCGCTGTCATCTGGAAACGTGCCCAGAAGATTTTCATTATTTAAAAAATTTGAACATAATGTATGGATGAGACTGATTGTGCTTGTTGCAAACAAATGAACTAAAATACTATAGAATAATTGTATTTTCGATTAAAAAATCGACGTATTTACGCCGCACGCTCGTACTAGGCTAGGCCCTGGATTTGTGGCCTGTGGAATAGGTTTCCCTCTATTACCTAGGGCTTAAGTAAACATAACTGGCGAAATGTGGGTGAATTTGACACTTACGCTTTTTACCCCTTTGGGGTATATTATAATAATTTATCCAAATAGCAGATTGTAGATTTAGAAGTTTTTTCTTAAATATAAATATATATCTGCCTAGCTTTTTCCCAACTAACTAGGTTGTGGTCGGCTTCAGCTCAGTTCGGATGTAGCTGTATCAGTATTTTACATGAAGCGACTGCCTATCTGACCTCCACAACCCAGATAGTACTAGGTACTAAGTTTTTTCTTAAATAATAACAGGTAAATAAATTGTAGTCTACAATAAGGTGGGTGAAGCTCTGTCCTCGTAGCTAGGCTATATGTAGCCTAGCTAGGATCACAGAGCTTCACCCACATAGCCCCATAGCCCCATAGCCTGTGTTTAGGAGACATAGTTTCGATCCCTAGGTACAGTTGTCACTGGTACGTGTTCCATGAGCAGATTCGCAAAACTGATGATTAACAGACGGCTATACAAGGAATTTCTACAATGAGTAAATAATAAAAGACAAGTTATGACACATAACATCACGCCTGTAATCCCCGAAGGGTAAGGCAGAGGTGTACCTAATAGAACACCCACTTTCCGCCAGTTATGTTAAAGTTCCATATAATAGGGGGCGAGCCTATTCCCATCAACCGGGCACAGATCCAGAGTCCGTGTCTGCTACTGAGAAATTCTTGATGGAAAAACCCAATAACGCTTTGCACGACCCAGTAATCGAACCCAGGTCCTCTTGTTCAGCAGTTGTGCTCGCAACCAATAACGAACGAGGCAGTCTTGGGGAATATAATTATGTGTAGATATTATATTAATTCATTCAATATTCAGTAATCCAAAAATGATGAGCTGTATCTCACCGGTATCGGGAACAGTCCCGATACCGGTGAGATACAGTTTTTTATATTTTACATTGTTTTTATTTTAAAAAATATTTAAAAATGTATAAGATTTGTATGAAAATAAATAAAGGAAATAATACAGGTAAATAAATTGTAGGGGGGGGGTATTGTATTGTTGTACAATAAGGTAGGTGAAGCTCTGTCCTCGTAGCTAGGCTACATAATAGCCTGTGTTTAGGAGACACCATTTTGGAGACACAGTTGGCACTAGTACGTGTTACATGAGCAGATTGGCAAAACTGATGATTAACAGACGGCTATGCAAGGAATTTCTACAATGAGTAAATAATAAAAGACAAGTACACATAACATCACGCCTGTAATCCCCGAAGGGTAAGGCAGTGGTGTACCTAATAGAACACCCACTTTCCGCCAGTTATGTTAAAGTCCCATGTAATAGGGGGCGAGCCTATTCCCATCAACCGGGCACAGATCCAGAGTCCGTGGCTGCTACTGAGAAATGCATGATGGAAAAACCCAATAACGCTTTGCACGACCCAGTAATCGAAGCCAGGTCCTCTTGTTCAGCAGTTGTGCTCGCAACCAATAACGAACGAGGCAGTCTTGGGAATATAATCATGTGTAGATATTATATTAATTCATTCAATATTCAGTCATTCAAAAATGATGAAATCAACAACCCGGGTAGGTACCTAGTTTTTCCAAAATGAGTTCATGTGAGTGCGTGTCTCACCCATACAATTCACTCATACACGCACATACACGTAACTGAATGTTGACATGCGATTACCTCATGCAAATACACGTATTAGTGAGAATTCAGAGCCTATAATTGCTTAATAGTGCGTTTTATGTTATTATTGCGAAAATGTGGGGGACAGTCGCGTGAAATATCGTAATGTTTTAATTGATTAATAAGCTTATTGTGGGTGATAAATATTTTCACTTCTATTGATTTACGCCAATTGTGTAGCTATTGGGGTAAATGATATTCATGCATTTTTTTTAGCTTATAAATTAAAACTTTTTTTTTTTTCAACAAAATTTTTGTCATTAGTTTAGTTCTATTTGTAGTCTGTATACAGGGTGTAAACAGACCCTTCAAATAGCCGTCAACCAAGCATTCTGTACATCAAACTAAGTAACTTTACGCAAAAATTATTGCTGTGAATCGACTTTTTTTTTTGGGGTGACAAATCACTTTTTTACGGTAGGACTCGATGGGACGGACGCACTCAACGTATTGTTCTGATGGATGGATTGAATAGTACGGGGGTCGTGGAGGTGTATAAAGTAAACATCTTACATTAAAAACATGTATTTTAAAAAAAAACTTGTGAAATAGTTGGAACTTTGGCCCCCAATATTTCTGTAACTAGAAGGTTCCCAGGTATGGTCTAGAACAAAAAAATTAACGCAAAGACGGGGAGAACAAGTGTTTTTCGGATGTGTTAAGGGTCTATTTACACCCTTTATATATTATTTTTGTATTTACACAAATCTTCTGCCAAATTACAGGACAGTTTATCAGCAGACGTTGCTCGCGAACTTCGTCCGCGTGACATTATTATTTTAATACTTCTATTTGAATCGGATTTTTTTAACGATTTCAAAGGTTTTTTTTTTGCACGGATCCCTAATTATTTTTCTAAAATAATAGTCTAACTTACTCCTTATAACAGAAAATATTTGCCAGTAATAGTCCCGTCCAAATCGTTCCAGTCATTTTGGAGATTAGCCGAAACAAAACGACATACAGACACAAAAATTACAAAAAAATGTGTTTCTTTCTTATAGTAAGTACCGTGTACAGTAACAGACACTTCAATTTTATTTCTTTGTTATGGTTATTTTTTATGGCCAAAACTGTTTCTAACGCTCACATACATTCTAAACTACTTTTTTTTTTTTTTTTTTTTTCTCTCCCCTTCTATAAAAGTTACAATTAGGTACTAAAACATCATAACTTTAACGTCAGTTACATGTGCTTAAACTTTACTTGATTAGAAGTCGCATTTATCGAACATAATTTTACCAAAACACATAATAGCTCAAAGAAAGTTGCATGAAATATATTGTGCATTCAAATACATGCATATGTATGTATGTATATGAATACTGATTGATTCATTATGTACAATTATACATATGTACACGTAATTAACGTTACGATATTTCCTTGGATTTAATAACTGAATTATAGCATAAAATATATGTGTGTACACTTGTACAGTCAAATATGCATACACTGAGCAAAATTTGAAAGCGTATTTACCGTAAAAACGCGTTCTATTTTGAGATAAGACCTATTTCCAAAATACTAAGTTCGTGAAAACGTAATACGTTAATCAATGCAATATCAAACAAGAATTTGTTTGGTATACTACAAGTCTACGACTAAAAAACCCAACTACTGAGAAATCACGCTCTAATTAAAAACCAGTTACTTGTACTATGTATTGTGTGGCCAAATTCAAAAGCGATTTTTACCCGACTACGGCGAAGCCAAAACAAAGGGTTATAATTTTAGCAGTCTATGTATGTATGTTTGTTTGTTTGTATTTACGTATGTTCCTCCGTAGCGCCTAAACTATTCATCCGATTTTGATGAATAAGGTGTCAATCGATTCGTTATTATAGCCCGTGTAACATAGACTACATTTTAACCGACTTCAACAATAGCAGGAGTCAATTTTACCGTGTAAACACCGAATTTAATTAGAGCGTGATTTATCAGTAGTCGGGATTTTTAGTTGTAGTATATCACACAAATTCTTGTTTGTTAAGCTATACTGTCCCACTGCTGGGCAATGGCCTCCCCATAGCCTACAACTCCTCTCTCCGCTGCTCTCCACTTTTCGAACGTTTTTAATGGGACAGATTTTTGGCTCCTTCCTACACCTTTATCGATTTCTCAGCGCTCAGGTTTGGCGCAGATTTCACTCCGCTTCTTCCGCCAAATTTTATACTTTTTGTTTCCAAATCTATCGTAAGTAACTGATATTACAATTTTTTCCAAAAAGTGTTAAATAAATAAAATAAAATTCACTAACTTCCTTCTCAAAAAACAACAAAATAAGGCATCGAAAATTTTCTCCACATGGCAGTCAAGTTGGTAGGTAGGTACATAAACACAACACACGCATTAACTGGGAAATCATGACATAGGTGCGCGTGCGACGTTTTGAAGCTTAGTATTATCACACAATCGGTAAAAGTCTCATTGTGCAGACGCTGACAGCGAGTCTGGTTCTACTAGATGCGGTAGTAGTAGGCTCTACGTCAAAAATATTGCTGGGAAACAACTTTTTTTTGGGGTGAAAAATTACGTTTTACTGTAGTACTCAATGTAACGCATTCAAAACATTGTGCTGATGGATGCATTGAATAGTACGGGGGTCGAGGAAGTTTTAAATGTAATGTTATAACATTAAAAACTTGTGTTAAAAAAAACTTTTGAAAAAGTTGAAACTTTGACCCCCAATATCTCCGTAACTAGAAGGTTCCCGGGTATGGTCTAGAACAAAAAAGTGATAGCAATGATCGGGAGAACAAGTGTTTTTCAGCTTCGTAAAGGGTACTTTTACATCCTATGAAGACCAGGGTGTAAAGTGTCAATCGACCCGCCCGCCCTATAGAAAAGACAGGAACCTCTGACCAGACGGGTGTTGTGTCTGGTGGGTACTGCCCAACAGCTGCTTTCTGGTTTTTCTATAAAGTCTTAAGTCGCGGATAACTTTACTACGCGATTTAGGATTTTGATGTTAGTTCTTCATTTTTGTCATAGATGGCGCTGTAACAATTTTTGTCCTATGTTGCTTTAGTACTTTTGGTAGTGCCGCTACAAGTAGTAATTTTACACACATTCATAGTATCACTCCTTTTTCACATGAAGGTCGACAGGTCCTACAAAACGTCACCTACTACGAACCTTTCTCATTTTGCTTGGTGTGCGTTCATACCACTTCTAGTAAAACTATACCCACGTGTAACTAACGAAACGCGTGAAGGAAGGCGGCGCAAGCGCAGCCGACGACTTCGAAACATCTACAGCGTAACGTGACGAAAAAATACGACACTCGACACTTTAGCTATTAGTGAGTGAGTGTGCTGTGGAATGGATGAGTTTTAATGAGTTTCTATATGCGCAAGAGTTGATGTTACGGTCGAGGAATGTTTGTTTATAATTAAATGAAGGAGATTGGATTTTGAAAGGGTACATGAAATGGAATAACGGAGGAGCTCGTGGCCAAATGACAACACCCGCTAGGGTCGATCTTAAGGTTAAGCCACGCTTGCCTAAGTTGGTCCGTGGATGGGTGACCGCCCATTACATACCGAGTTTCCTCCGTGCCTCAGAAAGCACGTTAAGCCGTTGGTCCAGACTGTCATTTGTAGAACTGTGACAGTCGTTACAGGTAGTCAGTGACCCAAAAAGTCCGACAACCAGTCTTACCCAGGGGTATCGTATTACCTAGTACTAACTGGGTTGTGGAGGTCAGATAGGCCGTCGCTCCATGTAAAAATACTGGTATTCAGCTGCATCCGGTTAGACTAGAAGCTGACCCTAACATAGTTGGGAAAAGGCTAGGCAGATGATGATGACGGCATTATCATTTTGTCTAACATCCGGCCACCAGTACTTTACACAGTGTTTTTAAGACTCATTTGAAGTATCAGGTAGCTGATTTCCTTCATTTGGGATTGAACTTGAACTCAAAGTCTATCCTATCCTTTGAATTGAGGCCTTAGCACGAGCGCGCGCGGTGTGAACGTAACGTAAGTATGTCCATTTAAAAAAATAAAAATACCTGGTTCACATAAAATATAATATTTTTCAAAATTTTTAAGAATGTATACATATCATATCGTATGTGTCATATCGTGTTGTGTGCATATCTATGGGTGTTACTGATTGCGCTTGTTGCAAAAAAATTAACTTTCGCACAATCTGAACGAAAGTGGCCGACCTCAAAATTACGGCGAATTGAGTTAAATACCTAAAACTATCCCTAATAACATGGGCTATCGTCTCGTGATTAAAAAAGTGACGATATCGTGCTGGAAAAGGACAAACAAAAATATTTCGGCTCTTTCATTTCCGCGAACACGAAACCAATTTTGTTATTTCCCACAAAACGCAAATTTCGTGTTATGTCACTTTTGTTCTCGGGGTGCGTAATATGCTATAAGATAATTGTATTTTCGATTAAAAAATCTACGTATTTACGTTACGTTTAGGTACACCATATATAAACCACAAACAATATTCAAAACACATACTACAGTGCAGTGGCGAAGGTTTCATACAACTCGATTCCGACTGGCTTCCCTTTGAAAAATGACACAGTCAGTATTCTATAGACAAATAATATAATCACATGAAAGATATACTTACGTACTGCGGTAAGCCGCGAGCCGAGTTTTTTTTTTTTTTTGTCTTTAATGTTTAATGCGAAGGGTCAATTTTTGTAATGCTACTGCTCCATCTGCGTTAGCGTTAAAGTTAATGTCAATGGTCAACTACACGTTAATTAGGGCATTAAAAATGCGCGTTGGCTACACTTAGGTTACAATGCCTAAACTACGCACTAACACCCTTTGATGTGTCCAAAAAACCGACACTCGAGTTATCGCTTAACGTTTATTGCCATTAATAATGCCATTTGTATAAAATGCCATTAAAACGTTGGCCACATCTACGTAACGCCTAAATTAACGTGTTAATTTGCGCGTTAAGACGCAGATGGAGCAGTAGCATAAGAGGTAAGCCTCTTCCAAAAATTGTCCCTTCCCTACTGCTACGGTGATGCGATCTTAAGATAATAGTTTCCTAGGTACCTACGTGTGTCGTGACTGGTTGTGAGGCCGACTTGCCAGACTGAGGTACCTTAACCTTTCCCCGGAGTCGACATTCACGAATTAATTACATTAGAAACGTTGGTTTTTATACACTTTTACTTGATTTTCATCACGATTATTAAAACGTGGATGGATGGCTGGTACGGCTAATGAAAATTAATATACATATCCCACGTACAGATGAATCATTTGCGTTTGAAGTACCCAAAACAGACAGCCATACAATATTCTTGTATGGCTGTCTGTTTAGGGTATTCCCAGAGAAACGATTTAACTGTCTTGGAACCCGCAACGAAATTAATCAGAAAAGAACAGCAGAGTAGGAAAAAACATGTATTTTAGTGGAAGTTCCAAAGATTGAGAGAGAGGTTAGATTTGTTATATTAGTCAAAAATCCTTTATTGTTATTAAATTGTCTGGTCCGTTCGGTCCTAGGATTGTTATCATAAAATCATTTACTTAGCGATTTTTCACGTCTGTCCAGACGTCTCTTATTTTGTCAAACGACTCACAGTTTGCTAGTATACATTAATTTATAAAAAACATATTTCACTACTTTGTTACAGTTATTCCATAAAAACAATAAACAATTTCTCAATTTACAATTCAGTAATTTGCAATGATAAATAAACCGATCAAGAGTTTCTTTCCGCAATGTTGCCAACTTACGAACCATAAACTAGCGCTCAGTGTTGCCAATACGAAAAATTCAACTCAGGAAATTTTTACTTAAAAAAAACCGTTATAAATTTTGCGTATCGGAATGATCTCATTGCAGTGTTTTGTTAATTGATTCTTGCTACTATTTACACCTAGTTACGGTTTGTTTTTCATTGTATGTGTTCTACACTCTCGGTTTTCCTCGCGTGATAATATGTAGCGTGTTTATATTTAAATGAAGGGTGAATTCAATAAAATGGTGTCGGGTTTTAAGACTTGCTTTTACCGCGTGTCGTTTTGTGAATTATGTTTTGTTGTAGTCTAGTATAATTGCGTGTTTTATATGGTGACGAAAAGTTGAACGTCTTTTTTTAGATGGGATTAAGAATGTTTATTTGAATTCAGTATGTACTATAAAAACTACAAATAGATCAGAAATAATCCTAATCCTAACTAATATTATAAAAGCGAAAGAAAGTTTATTTGTTTGTTACCTTTTCACGCCTAAACCACTGAACCGATCATCCTGAATTTTTGTATATACGTTGCCAGGTGTACAGAAACGGACATAGGGTACCTTTCATCCCGAAAAAAGTACTGTTCCCGAGGAAAACAACAATAACGTTCTTATGATAATAGATGGCGCCACGTTTCTTTCGAATCATGATTGAATTATATTATTACAAGCAGAGTACAAACCGAATTGGTTGTTAAATTCTAAATTAACGCGAGCAAAACCGCGGGCTAGTAATAAAATATGTACAAGTATCAAAATAGGAAAAAATTGCAGGACTTCGAAAAATTCGTCCACATCATTGTCAATAAGAAAAGTGTCCAGAAGGCTGGCAGCATTGCCACGTTCCATGGGATTCTTTGGCCAAAAAAAGGCCAGCCCTCTGGTCACGGGAAGAGTCGACCAACCGCTTGGCGATATCCTGAAATACTGGGTGGGCACTCGGACCCCATGGCATGTTTCAATTCTTTCCCCATTTTGATCCTTGTACGTACTCGTATGTATTTTATTAAATGATTTTAGATTTATTTGTAGTTAGTTCAAATTTTGTTTACTTCTTAGTTACGTTGTTCTGATGAAGCATGATCGTAAGTGGGTTTGCTGATTATGGGTCTTGGGTCTGTTTTTCTTTTGTTTCGTTTTCTTCCTTTCTTTTATGAGTTTAACGAAGGCTGGATTGGTCCACACTTGCTCATGATAAAGAGGATTGTAAAGGCCTGCCATGAGAAAACATAGGCTGAAAATAAAATACTGAAAATAAAATGTTATACATACCAGTAGCGAAGGATCAATTTTTGTAAGTGGTAAGCCGGAGTACATATCTTTGTGTATGTATGGAATATTATTGGCTATAGAATACTGACTGTGCCATTTTTCAGAGGGAAGCCGGTAGGAATCGGGTTGTACGGAACCTTCGCCACTGATACATACCTAAGTCATGTCGAGTTGAGAGAAAAAAGTTAAACAGATGATCATGACCTCCATGCTCTCTCTTGCATTAAGTTATTGCAAATTAAAGATTCCACTATCTCTAGGCAAACTAAGAGAAAACCGAGAATATAATGGTTTTATGACCAGGTGGCCTATCATGACATCTTAAAGCAGTATTGTTCTTATTCCAGAGTGGGACGGAGATAGCGCTAGACGTTCTCTATAGCTCCATCTCTTTCCCACACTGGAGTGACACTAAAACAATATTGCTTTTAAGACGTTATGGTAAATCACCTGAGCGGTTACTATGACGTCTTAAAGCAGGAGTAATTCCAGTGTGGGAAAGAGCCAGAGCTATACAGGTCGTCTAGCGCCATCTTTTTCCCACACTGGAATTAGTCCTGCTTCAAGACGTCATGGTTATCCCCCTGTTCTTTCGCCTCAGGAAAATTATTTAGCAGTTGTCATAAGAATATAATTGTAGTAAAATTGTAAAATTAAAAAAAAAACACTGTGACGTGGACTTCCACGTTACGTTGCCGTGCCGTGGCACGTTGCGTCGTCGTAACGTGTTTATGTGCTTGAGCCCTTAGGCCGGCCAGGCTTCATGCAAAAATCTTCCAAGCTCTTTGTTTGTAAGATTGTATGTAGGAGGTAATCTTTGGAGCAGCTGATCCGATTCGCTTCCCGTTAGTGACATCTCCGAGTGTCATAGGCTACATTTAAAACGTTCCCGTGGGTTAATTTCTGTACATAAAAGGAGCGAAGCTGCGAGCAAAGGCTAGTTAAAAATGTTTTGAAGAAAAAAATCAAACTATCTCAAACTACACTGCCCTACTTTTATATTAGTCATTTAACTCTTTCACAAGACCAAACCTTCCACATTTCACTTTTAACGTTTAAAAACTCACAAAATCATCATGATCTGTTTTTAAAGTCATTTGACACCTGTCACATCAATTTTGACACCTCTCGTCTCAATCTACCGTACAGTAACCAAACTAGAACGACGTCTACCATCGATAGACTGTAAGTTTTGAAACTGACGTGGTCACTAACACTATCATTAAAAATGAAAACGGTATGTTTACGATGTTTATTATTTACGACAAACAAAGAAATCACAACACACGACAAACAGAAAAATATAATGATAATGAGTGTTAATGATATCAACATAATAGTGATGTGACTCAACTGATTTCAGAATTTTATAATAGTAATTTATAAATTGATCTAAATAAGTGTAATAATAGTGATCATACAAATAATTTCAAATGTTTGCATGCCGATTGGTAAAATGTGGCTGAGCTAAATGTAATCTTAAGAACTATTATGTATTACCCATATTTGCAAAATAAAATTCTATTCTATTCTATTCTATTCTAACGCATCTAAAGAAAACTTCAAAGTCATAAAACCATTCATCCGATTTTACAACTTTTCCAAATTTTCCTCACAATAACGAAACTAGAGCTACCTCACTCAACCATCGATAGAATAGTGATGTGATCTAATAATGCGTTACGACAAATAAGAACATCAACTTTGTACAATTCCTAATCCTAACTAATATTATTAATGCGAAAGTAAGTTTGTTTGTTTGTTACCTATTCACGCCTAAACCACTGAACCGATAATTGTGAAATTTTGCATATACGTTCTCAGGTGTACAGAAACGGACATAGGGTACCTTTAACTCCGAAAAAAGTACTGGCCCCGAAGAAAACAACAATAACGTTCTTATGAAAACAGATGGCGCCACGTGCCTTTCGAATAATGATTTAATTATATTATTACAAGCAGAGTACAACCCGAATTGATTGTCAAATTCTAAATTAACGCGAGCGAAACCGTGGGCAAAAGCTACTAATGTATATTTTTGTATGAAACGCTTAGCTAGAGTTAAGTCAAAGTTCGAAAATCTCAGCCTACAGATCGAAGGCGGTTACGTCAACCGGTTAGCGGTTACATCAGCGGAGCTCTGTCAAGGAAGCCTTTGGTTGCGCAATCTGAAAGCAGTAGAAAGTACCGCTTGGCTATCGTTTGGTCTGTATCCGAGGTTCGCTGCGGATAAATGTTAATTAGTTATGTTTTGGTGCAGGAAAGCTAGATTTAAGTTATGGGATGGTTTCGGTTTTAAATTATAGTGTTGTGGAAAAAAAATGAGTGAAATTCCTACATACTACTTTGGGTCTATTTTGGGCCGTATCAGAATTTCAGCGCTGTGACATTTTTATATGTTACAGAAGCATGCTGGGACCTTTTGGCCTCGTGCAGGAACAATTTATTTTAATATACAACGTGTAACAGAATAAACGCAAGACCTCTCGTGTGGTGTCTCAGACCATGAAACTGAACAACTTTTGTTCTATGACTTCTGGAAATTCATAACTTTTTTTTTAGTTTTACTATACATGTGGATCACCTGATTGCGTCCGTTCCTATAGAAAGTATTTTTTTTTTTGCGAATTTCAAGAACTCGTAGAACAAAAGATATTTAGTTTCATGGTGCGAGAGACCACACGGGAGGTCTTGCGTTTATTATGTTACCTACACGTTGTATAGTAAAATAAATTGGATGGATGGTTTCGGTTTTAAATTTTAGTGTTGTGGAAAAAAATGGGTGAAAAGATTATGTCGTTTAAACAAATGGTCCTATAATCTGAGACATTCAAATTAAGCTAGCTTGCAAGACAATAAATGTGCATTAATTACTCGTTATTTGATGGCGTTAATTTCGATAGCTTTTTAGTAAAAAGTAGGTCGATAATATTATGTGTAAAAAATAATACTTAACACAACAATAAAAATCAGGGGGCCTACCATGACGTCTTAAAGCAGGTATAATTCCAGTGTGGGAAAGAGATGGCGCTAGACGACCTGTATAGCTCTGTCTCTTTCCCACACTGGAATTACTTCTGCGTTAAGACGACATAGTTAGCCCCCTGGTCCTTATACACTTGGGAGTGCATTTTTGACAAAAGTGAACAGTCTGATAATGTTTACAAAGTTACTAATTTATACAAGGAATAAATGAATTAATTAATGCTCTGTTTACTTCCTTATAAGGCTGCCGAATGTAGCGAATTGGCGACTGCTGACGATCCATTTATTATTGACTAGCGACCCGCCCTGGCTTCGCACGGGTACTATGTACACATTTAAAAATAAAACAAAAAAAAAATCTGGAATTCAAAACAATCAGTAAACATGGTAAAGATCCCGATTCTATTGTTAATGATAAAATACCTATTAACCTTCCTCTTGAATCACTCTATCTGTTGCTGAAAACTGTATTAAAATCCGTTGCGTAGTTTAAAAGATCTAAGCGTGCAGACAGCGGAAGCGACTTTGTTTTGTACTATGTACTATGTATAAAGATAAGATATGACACTTTCAAGCCTGATTCCAGGTGGTCCCTAACTTGTAACCTACTATTTCATCAGGGTTATATCTTGGCGTCTCATAAGCAGAATCAGATGTGCATTTACCCACCCACCATTTTTTGTTTTGTCCTGTCATCATCTGACTAGCCTTTTCCCAACTATGTTGGGGTCGGCTTCCAGTCTAACCGGATTCAGTTGAATACCAGTATTATACATGGAGCGACCGCCTATCTGACCTCCACAACCCAGTTAGTACTGGGTAATACGATAACCTTGGTAAGACTGGTTGTCAGACTTTTTGGGCCACTGACTACCTAACGACTGTCAAAGATCTACAAATGACAGCCGGGACCAACGGCTTAACGTGCTTTCCGAGTCACGGAGGAAACTCGGTATGTAATGGGTGGTCACCCGTCCACTGACCAACCTAGCCAAGCACGGCTTAACCTAAAGATCGACCCGAGCCCAACATAGTTGTGAAAAGGCTAGACAGATGATGATTGCTATGCCCTTCAAACGCCATTACAAGACTAACGAGGCATTCGAATTGGGATATTCCTCAGAGCGCAACCATTTTTAAACGCAACCAACTAAGCGCAACTTAATTATTCCTGGTAGCGCAACCATTAGTTGCGCTTACAAATTCAAATAGAAAAATATTATATGTTTATTGCAACCATGATGAAAAATAAAGACGGGTATGATGGATTCATTAATGATATATCTCTCTATTTTTCATCATGGTTGCGCTTTGAGGAATAAATCTTAAATCTATATTTATAAAATGGTAAACTGACTGACTGACTGACTGACTGGGTAATATATCAACACACAGCCCAAACCGCTGGTTCTAGAGACATGAAACTTGGAGGGTGTGTTCTTTGTGAAGAGTAAATATCCACTAAGAAAGGATTTTTGGGAATTCCACCCCTAAAGGGGTAAAATAGGGGATGGAAGTTTATATAAAAGTCCGTCAATTTTGAAGTTAGGATCTTCAAATTTTGTATTTAGGCTGACGATTAAAAATAAATCTATACATGTCTCAGTGTTTTTGAGAATTCGACCCCCGGAGGGTTAAAATAGGGGATGAAGGTAATCGGATATTTTTCGACATCCACGCGGGCGAAGCCGCTGGCAAAAGCTAGAATTTAATATTTTTAATTTGAATTTGTGAGCGCAACTAATGGTTGCGCTACGAGGAATAAGTTAGTTGCGCTTAAAAATGGTTGCGCTCTGAGGACCCCTCGAATTAGATAAAAGTCTTGTAAAATTCACTAATTGTAATTGAATACTCAGTGTACTAACACTTTCTTGGTACACAATACAGTCTTCCCAGGCGTTATCTGACTTTTTTGTTGCACATCAGTGAAACTAACATTTTCACCTGACTCCGTGTGCTCCCACGATCTTGAGATGTAGAAAATACTTATTGTTTACTAAAGTTGTTTTGCTTAAGAGTGTTTATTTTTAACACAGCTGTGTGGTAGTGGGTTTTTAGTTGTATGGGGTAAGGCCTAGTTCCACTGATGCTGAAACACCTACAATTTACATACGGGACCGAAACGTGGTAGCTCACAATGGGCCTCATCAGAAGGCTTAAAGTCACCCATAGGGCAATGGAGAGGGCTATGCTCGGAGTTTCCTTGCGTGATCAAATCAGAAATGAAGACATCCGCAAGAGAACCAAGGTTACCGACATAGCCCGAAGAATAGCCAAACTTAAGTGGCAGTGGGCAGGGCACATTGCTCGCAGAACGGATGATATGACCCCAATCTATTTAAGTCGCGAGTTAATAGGCTTCTTTTGGGTTAGCTCGTTCCATCGTCGACCTCATCTCTGTCCTCAGGACAAGATTGAGGTCAAGAGTAAGCCCACTTAGTATTAAAAAAAAAAAGATAGAAAAAAAAATGGTATTGTATTACACCTATAGATACAATCAATGATTATTTGTGTTCACTTAATAAGACCGAGATGTTGCTTGTTTCTGTGATTGGCTGAAGCAAAGCGTCTTCCGATTCTCAAGCAAATGGCATCACAAATCAAAATGTCAAAACCGCCTAAAATTGCTTACGTGGTGTTATAAATAATAAATAAATAAAAAAAGTTACTTTTTTTAATTGGATGCTCCTTTTAGACAGATAGTGCCTGTGTTAGAGGAGCTCCTCCATAGCAAGTCGTGTTATAATAAAGCAAAACGTTTAATTTTTATGCTAAAACTACATAAATTAAGAATTATAACTTCAACGTACACGAGCATCATTAGTTGAATCCTAATCCGATGAACAAGATCGGGTGGGCTAGATAGAATACGTGATCCGTGCGATACGCGTGTGGAATATCATTTGCGGATTGAAAGACTAGTCGGTTATCAATGCTGGTGCCTTTCCAGTATGAGAAGAGGCCTTCGCCCAGCAGTGGGACTGTAATAGTCTAGTTTTGCTATTAAGACCAGTCAAGTTAAGTGAACACTGTTTTAGGCTTTCACGGTTTACAACTAAACTTATACTGTCACATACGGGATATCTTCCGTGATTGTTCATTATTTTGAGCTCCCGATATACCCCCCCCTGCCCCCGCAAATTGCAGGCCCCCGCAAGTGACAGTATAAGTTCAGGTTAAGTGAATATTAAAAGATTGATCTGGTGTAGTGTCAAAATTAGTGTTGGGTGGTCAAAACCCAGGAGCTCCTAATCGTAGGTCCTATGAGCAATCACTGGTTCTAAAAACAAAGGAATGGGAATTGTAATCTCACATACATGTAAGTTTTTTTAAATGAATAAATATATTTATTTATAATTACCTTTACAACTATCATAACAGGATTATCCTAATGCGATGGTGTGGTATTTATATTTTTACAATATTAAATTAACCTAATAAGGAACTTCTATAACATATATACTTACTACATAACCTAAATTATATAAATCTCATACACAATAACAATAAAAATAACACAGAACAACTATTAAATAACTTATTAACATTTAAGACATAGTACAACACATTTATTTAGAATACAAAAATATATTTTGCCTATCACCACTTATGTGTAGCATAATATACATAATAGTACCCTTGCGAGTTCACTCCTAGTACAAGTAAATACGTCAAGTTGTACGTGAATTTTATTTATAGTGTGTATTGCTCGGGTTAAAGGTGTTTTCGCCAGTAAGTTGGTCCTCGCTGGCGGTACCAGCAACAGTGGTGGACGCCGTCGCCTCCACACGTAACGGTCTGGTACACAAATACTAAACCGCTGTAGTATTCCGCGGAGTAGTTTAATTATGTACTCAAGTCAAAGAGCATTACCTCTCCTCTATAATGTAATATTCTGGATATATATTATAGGTATATATTTACAGGACTAGTATTTATTTTAAATGTGTATATTTGTATGTATGTTTATTTTATATAGGTATAACTTTGTTTTAAGTTCCAATTTCAATTTTCCTGTTTTGTCTTTTCTACACACTGTGTCTACATCTCTAATCCTACTTTCCTCTCGCAGGTCTGCTGGAAGAGATTTCTCATGAAATAAGCAGTACCTTTGTGCTCTTCTATCATAATGTAATGTCTTGTTAAGAGTTTTGTGTGTACATAAAAAAAAAAAAAATATGATGATCTGTTCGAGACAATAAAATAAATCGAATAAAGTTATGGGAGTGGGCCCAGTAAGGGTCATAATGTCTTATATCTTCGAATATTTGCATGGTGCTGGGGACCACTGATTGCCCATAGGACGATTTGATAATAGGCCATTTTGGTAAAGTGTTGTTTCGATATGTCCGCACCGAACGATCCGCATTTCAGTAAAATACACAGATTCCACTACGAAGTTCATCAGCTTCGGCTCTTAACAGCAGCTCTGAGCAGAAATGATGTTAAAATAATGGATGCGATTCGGTGCGGGAGGCAGCGGTGCTTACGATACGGATAAGTGCGCGGGACCATCCGAAAATGTGTTTTTATTTATTTTTATATTAAACGGGCCTCCTCTTGACCTCAATCTAGTCCTGAGGGCAGAGATGAGGTCGACGATGGAACGAGCTAACCCAAAAGAAGCCTATTAACTCGCGACTTAAATAGATTGGGGTCAATATATTGTGATGAGTGAGGTGCGTACGGCTCCTGCGTCGCGTCTAAGTGCGCGTCCACATTTACCCATCGGATTCCACTGGCACCTTTTCGTTACCGAACTCCAAAACCCACTTATGTCTCCACCAACGAAAGGTTACAAAAGCATCATCGGTTGTCCGTTAACCTGTTTTTTCTGTTGCGCAAGCTTGACAGTTACGTAACAAAATGGCGCCCGTTATCATATGTTCGGTAGAAATGTCAAAAGATTTAAACCGTTGTGTAATACTTTTAAATATTGTTATTGTATTTAGTTGTTGAGGGAAAAACTTCCGCTATAATATTGATGATTCGGAAGTGTGATTGCGGTCAAGTTTTTTAGCGAATTTCTCGTGAATGTCGCTATTTTAACTAAGTTACCTTTGATAACACTATTTTAAGCTTTCACGGTTTACAACTAAACTTATACTGTCACTTACTGGATATCTTCCGTGATTGTTCATTATTTTGAGCTCCCGATATTTCCCTATAATGAACAATCACGGAAGATATCCCGTAAGTGACAGTATAAGTTAACTTTTGATGAGTTACAGAATCAGGCGTTACTTTGAGGAAATCCATGACATTAAATGTTATGCAAAATCATTATCATCATTTCAGCCGAAAGACGTCCACTGCTGGACATAGGCCTCCCCCAAGTGTCGCCATATTGACCGGTCCCGTGTGTTTATGCAAATTAATTATGTAGTTTTAATTCCGCGTAAATGATCCAGGGCTGGATTCAGGATGCAGCACCGCCCTCCCGCCAGCAAAAATATGCACATGCGTGCTGATGGATGGATTGAATAGTACGGGGGTCGTGGAGGTGTTTAAAGTAAAAATCTTACATTAAAAACATGTTGTAACTTTGACCTCCAACATCTCTGTAACTAGAAGGTTCCCAGGAATGATGTTTAAAAAAAAAATTATCGCAATGACGGGGAGAACAACCTTTCGGCTTCGTTGGGGTCTATTTACACCCTTTATTCAGCCTATAACGTCCAATGTAACGTATACGTAACGTGTAATAACGTCTTCTGTTTGGGTCGGAGTGGGCCACACCATTGCGGGTGGATGTAAGACATGTTCTTCGAACATTTGGCTTTAGAAACATGAAGGTTTACTCAAATTCTTCCTAATGTTGGGTTACACAGTGGGTGCCTGAAGACGGTCATCGTAACTGAGGCAGGCCCAAAGAAATTGCACGAATGCAAGCTTTGAAAGCCTGCTTTTATGCAATCTAAACATATAAAATGGTAAACTGACTGACTGACTGACTGGGTGATATATCAACACACAGCCCAAACCGCTGGTTCCAGAGACATGAAACTTGGAGGTTGTGTTCTTTGTGAAGAGTAAGTATCCACTAAGAAAGGATTTTTGAGAATTCCTCCCCTAAAGGGGTAAAATAGGGGATGGAAGTTTATATGAAAGTCCGTCAGTTTTGAAGTTAAGATCTTCAAATTTTGTGTTTAGGCTGACGATTGAAAATTAATTTATACGTGTCTTAGCGTTTTTGATAATTCTACCCCCGAAGGGTTAAAAAGGGGGTTGAAGGTAAGTAACTATGTTTGTTCGGGTGGGATATTTTTGGACATCCACGCGGGCGAAGCTGCGGTTAAAAGTTAGTTTATTACAAAGTCGACTCACAACCAGTTTCCTTATTGCGATCTTAGGTCACATCAACCACATAAGATCAATTTAAGATCATCGATGTAATAACCACGTTCTCGTCTGCGGAAACTAGTGAAGCCATCGCTTCCCGTTTGTGTTGTAAGACTCATAAAGCTTTAAACGGAGAAGTGAGTGGCTTATTGCTTCGTAATTGGATCGTGAGCTGGTTAAAAGTACTGTTTTAAGCTTTCACGGTTTACAACTAAACTTATACTGTCACTTCACAAAAAAAATAATAAGAATTTGGCGTCAAGAAAAAGTTTATGTAGTCCCAATAGTCCTTTCCTCAACAGGGGTAATCCCAAATCATCTCCTACATAGCTTAAAATTATTAGACCTTAAAGACACCCTCATTACACTACAAAAAGCAGCGATTTTAAATACGTGTACATGATCTTTCTTACAATTGTAAGAAAGTTCATGCAGATAGAAGAGAACGAAATAGGACCTCCTCACAACACATAAACAATCACAAAACATACACACCACTAACACGCTACATTTGCTCTGGCTTCGGCCCGTAAATGTAGCTAAAATCCAGTCTAAAGGCTGAGAAGAATAACACTTTCCGATAATAATATAATATCGGGAGCTCAAAATAATGAACAATCACGGAAGATATCCCGTAAGTGACAGTATAAGTTTGGTTAAAAGTAATAAAAAAGAAAGAAAAAGTATTTATAACACTCACACAGGATAAAAAGAAAAAGAATTTGAATCTTTACATAGTATGAAATAAAGTCATTTCGCCAGTTACGTTGTTGTGTGTGTGTGTGTATTGTTGTTGTATGTTTAAGTCCCATATGGGGCGAGACTATTGTCATCAGCCGGGCACTGATACAGACTCCGTGGCTGCTACTGAGAAATTCTTGATGGAAATACTCAATAACACACAACACAACACACACTTTGCCCGACCCAGGAATCGAATTCAGGACCTTTAGCTCAGCAGTCGACCAAAGGAACTACAAATGACAGTCGGAAATAATGTTTTAACGTGGTACCCAGGGCATGCACGGCATCTTTTACATCCTATCCTACTTCCAACTAATACTATAAATGCGAAAGTTTACACGGATGTATGAATGTCTGTATGTTTGTTACTCTTTCACGCAAAAACTACTGGCCGAATTTGGATGAAATTTGGCACACAGATAGTTCATAACCAGGATTAACACAGGATACTTTCATCTCGGTAGTACGATCCCGTGGGACAATTACCGAACTTCAAAGGGGTGAAGTCGCGGGCTTAAGCATATTAATAAAAGAACATCGTTTCTTTGGTTTTCGTCTACGATGAACGTAATAAAAGCCGTTATTGAATTCATAATTCAAGAAACACGGCTGCACATGAAGCTGTACAGTTCCAGTATAACTTGGCCTCGCTTTGTATAGATTTCCTATACAATGAGAGATCTGCATGAACTGGTTTCGTAAAGCTTCATTGGCCGTCGTGCGTACGCCCACGAGTATTGTGAAATAGTTTTTACTGACAAAAATGTTCACACAATACGAGCTTTCTTAAGAAAAAATGCCTTCTGTATGAGGCCCTTGACCCTGCCACTTCAGATGTTGGTCGAGGCTTGCTGTGCTTGCTTTCCGATTGTAGGTACAATGACTGCTGAGTCCATACGCTTTGCGTCAACAACCTCGCGTTAAAGATTATCTAATTGAAGACTGCCTCTTTAGGGCTGCGGGACTGTTCGAAAAAGATACCGTGACCCTGGAACACAAAGGGTAAAGAAGGAACATGGATGGGTTTTAGTCAGTAGAAGTCTGACACTCCCTTCCGCTCCGCCCAGAGTGGGAGGGTCATTTGATGATTTCCCATCCAAAATAAAAAAAAGACTACATCTTTGGTCTACTGATTGATAGGCCTACAACCTAACGTAGGCTAACAGAGAGGGAGCGTGAGAGTTCCTAGATTCGATGCTGAGGTCAGGCAAGTGGGATTGGTTGTTTTCATCAAGAATTTCTCAGTAGTGGCCTGGAGTCTGGATTTGTGCCTGGCCTGGTTCATGGCAACAAGGTCGCGACCCCAATAACAAGGTAGGGGTAGGGGTGTAAAATACACCCCTACCTATCATTAGTGAAATACAAGCGTGAGGATATATCCTACTAATCTTATAAATACGAAAGTTTGTGAGGATGGATGGATGGATGTTTGTTACTCTTACACGCAAAAACTACTGAACGGATTTGGATGGAATTTAGCACACAAATAGTTTATAACCTGGATTAACAAATAGGATACTTTTTATCCCGGTAGTATGACCCCGTGAGACAATTATCGAACTCCACGTTGGCGAAGCCGCGGGCATAGAAAGGGTGTAAATAGACCCTTAACATAGCCGAAAGTCACTTGTTCTCCCCGTCTTAGCGATCATTTTTTTGTTCTAGATCATACCTGGGAACCTTATAGTTACGGAGATATTGGGGGTCAAAGTTCCAACTTTTTCACAAGTTTTTTTAAAAATTATGTTTTTAATATAAGATTTTTACTTTACATCAGCACAATGCTTTGAGTGCTTTCCATCGAGTTCTACCGTAAAACGTGATTTTTCACCCCAAAAAAAAAGTCGATTCCCAGCAATAATTTTTGCGTAAAGTCACTTAGTTTGATGTACAGAATGCTTGGTTGACGGCTATGTAAAGGTTCTGTTTACTATAATTTACAAAATCGGTTCAGCAGTTTCGCAGTAACCGCAAAAACTAACTTACGCGCTCGTCGTCGTAACTCTTCATTATTTCGATCGATGTAATCAAAGAATGCATATTCAACAAATACTTAATTTACGTGTATTTCCTTCTTCCATAATATTGCATAATCAGTTTCGGTAATATTTTTATTGGTTACCGTTATACTTATATGTGCTTTTGTACAGTCACGACCACAGATACAGATTTATTTCATTTATTTAATCTAATTACAACGGTTTAAAACCAATTACAGTAACTAAAGCACAAAAACTACTAAACATAGACAAAAATAGAAAACAGAAAACAGAAAAATATTTAAAAAAAAATGAGTTAGGTACTCTGTCATATATACCTAGATAACGCAAGGGCACCTACTCTGCGTGCCCGGCTTAAGCATTTAATGCTTAACGTAGCTACTGTCGCAACAAGCTAATTTGTTTAAAGCAACAACGTTCCAACTTTAAGACTCAAGAACTTAATTCTAGACAATTAAAGAACAAAAACAGTCATAGTGCTTATGACGTCATAGGTAGTCAAAAAATGGCACGCTTGGTTTTCATACGATTTGTGATACTTGCTTTATCTAGGTATATATCTGTGGTCACGACCAACAAGATCTAGTTTAATTATCATTATCTGCCTAGCTTTTCCCAAACTCTGTTGGGGTCGGCTCCCAGTCTAACCAAATGCAGCTGAATCGTATTTTACATGGTGCGACAGCCTATCTGACCAACGGCTTATTATTGTGCCTACGCTATCTAGCCATACTCAAGTACTAACGCTGTAACATAATAATTGTAAAACCAAATCATTTTTAAAAGAGTTAACATGGAGTTCTGCAATAGAAACCCAATTACACTGACTGACCTGGGAATCGAACCCAAGACCTCATGCTTAGTAGTTCCTCTTGCGACCAACTGCACGTGACTGTCCAAGTGTGTGTGCGTGTGTGTGTGTGAGTGCATATTGTAACGGTTTTTATTGGTCAATGCGTGCATGCTGCAACTTAAGGCGAAGGTTACTTTGCTAATGTGACATAAGAAAATAGATTAAAGCTGTGCGTGTAAGAAAGAGAGAATTTTGTAGGCTGTATGTGCCAACTTTTGCTAGTCGTATCTCAAAAACTAACCGTGGCCTACAATGTATATTGATCAATATCCATCGTGCTGTCCTTGATTGTTGTTCTTCAATAGCGAAATTTACTTGGTCAAGCAAATTAACCATAATAGATACAGAAAAAACACGACCTGTCAAAACTAGGTTCCGTACAAGTTTAGACATAGGGCCTAGCCAAAGTCACATCCACATTTAATATGAATCATCATCACTACATAGTATAAAACAAAGTCGCTTCCCGCTGTCTGTCCCTATGTATGCTTAGATCTTTAAAACTACGCAACGGATTTTGATGCGGTTTTCAGTAATAGATAGAGTGATTCAAGAGGAAGGTTTATATATAAATATTGCGCCCGTGCGAAGGGCGGGCCGCTAGTTACAAATATACAACATTTAAATTTATCGCCCTCTGCTCTCGTTCTTTTATTAATAAAATAAGCGGGGTTTTGTTTGTGATATCTCTTACCTAATTCTGGCCTTATTCCACTTCTGGTGCCTCTCCAATTGCTGAAGGTTAACCATGAACTCCGAATTATCCTCCTTCTCTTTTGCGAACTGGAACAGCTCAACAGTCCTCATGACTCCGATCCATTCACGAAAGTTACGAAAAAAAAATATTACACACAAAAAACTTTTGGCTTTTGAGTACCATTTTCTTCTGAGTTGGTCTTACTGTTGTTTACTTTTTATTTCTTACCCTATTTATATACTAATATTATCAAGCTGAAGAGTTTGTTTGTTTGGTTGAAAGCGTTAATATCCGGTAGAAAAAAAAAAAAAATCTTTTAGTGTTGGATAGTCCAATCATCGAGGAAGGCTATAGGCTATATAACATCACGCTACGACCAAAAGGAACCGAGCAAAAAGAAAACAAGCCAGAAGCGGCGGGTGAAACCGCGAGGCACAGCTAGTCTTTTATAATCACAGATTAAATCTAAAATAGGTCGTCGCCTTAATAAAAAGATTTCACTGCCGCGCTCGCCAGCATGTGACGGTACACACAAAAATATATCTGCCTCTGTCACACCGACGTATTACGCACTATGGTCCCTTTCCCGCATTTCTATGTCATTGACTTTGTGCATGTTTCTTGCGTAGGGTTTTCCTAGCATTTCTGTTGAAAGGAAATGTTAAAGAAATGTTGTTATTTTGACGTGCGTTTGCTGGGGTTGTCAGAAAAAACGTTGGTGTTGCTAGCACGAAGTTATCGACTCATAATTGGACGTAGTTAAGCGAAAAGGATCCAATCCACAACATCGCCAAAAATTACTTCAATGCATCAAACTGATGCTTAAATAAGTTAATAAGTTAGTTATAAGTTTTATTTTACTAACCCTGTATGGGTGTTACTTGTCCGAAATAAAAATTACTTTATTTTATTTTTAATTTTTTAAATATCGAAACTATCAGCCAGTAAAAAGATCCAACCAAAATACAAAAGGTTATCATTTTTATCAACATTAGAACTAACCCACACGTACACGCGGCTTAGAGTATCAACATTTAGCATTAGTTTGTGAACTAAAGTCATTTTTGGCCATGTTGTGGATTGGATCCTTTTCGCTTAACTACGTCCAATTATGGCATTAATTTTTATTTGCCATGAAGGAGGTTATGAAGATGAGATATGTTAGGCGTGCTGTTGACCAAATAATAACAGCGTATAAAATTATACATGGTCATACCGACGCCTCGGATTTACATGCGGAGCTGTGTCAATTCTTTGTTCCAAATAATTATATCATCATCTGCCTAGCCTTTTCCCAACTATGTTAGGGTCGGCTTCCAGTCTAACCGGATGCAGCTGAATACTAGTATTTTACATGGAGCGACTGCCTATCTGACCTCCACAACCCAGTTAGTACTAGGTAATACGATACCCCTTGGTAAGATTGGTTGTAAATTTTTTTGGGCCACTGACTACCTATAACGACTGTCAAAGATCTACAAATGACAGCCGGGACCAACGGCTTAACGTGCTTTCCGAGGCACGGAGGAAACTCGGTATTTAATGGGTGGGCACCCATCCACAGACCAACCTAGGCAAGCACGGCTTAACCTGAAGATCGATCCGAGCGGCTGTTATTATTTGCTGTACTAAGTATAATAATAAATAAATAAATGAAAGGAGACCTCCCTATGGCATTCAAGCGAAAAATCATGGTCATGCGCATTCTTCCCATTTTGACCTATAGATAACTTCTTGGATCCATTTTGACTTGGTCATTTGAAGCCTGACATGTCTGCAACATTAATGTCTTGCAATTGAGGCACAAAACGTTAGTAATGCAGTTAGTTTTTTTTTTTTTTTTTTGTTATGTTATATATACTATTTGGTAATATAGACATGCAATACATAAATACATACACAAGTATCCCAATAAGACTGACCAGAATGTTAAGAGGATCATCTGCAAGTTAAGCTGAAGAACAATTCCATTGCCTTTTTTTTTCCGGATTGGGAATCATCAAATGACCCCCCCACTCTGGGCGGAGCGGAAGGGAGTGTCAGACTTGTACTGAATAAAACCCATCCATGTTCCTTTTTTGCCCTTTGTGTTCCAGGGCCACGGTATCTCTTTCGAACAGTCCCGCAGCCCTGGCAGGCATCGGCCCTGACCCCTACATGGTTGCTGACATCTCTTTGAGGCGCGCGTGGAACACGAACGCGCCGTCGACACGGCAGTTAGTTTATTCCTGAATAGCTTTTGCCCGCGGCTTCGCCAGCGTGGATGTCGACTAATATCTGATTACTGACCTTCATCCCCCGTTTTAACCCTTCAGGGGAAGAATTGTCAAAAACGCTGAGACACGTGTAAATTAATTTTCAATCGTCAGCTTAAACACAAAATTTGAAGATCCTAACTTCAAAACTGACGGACTTTCATAATAATATAAACTTCCATCCCCTATTTTACCCCGTTAGGGGTAGAATTCCCAAAAATCCTTTCTTATTGGATACTTACTCTTCACAAAGAACACACCCTCCAAGTTTCATGTCTCTAGGACAACCAGTTTGGGCTGTGTGTTGATATATCACCCAGTCAGTCAGTCAGTCAGTTTACCATTTTATATATATAGATTATTTCCTCCCTCCTCATCACATGTCGATACCAAGACATACGACCCCCTTTCATCTTTTCTGTAACAGACACCACTTTCAAAGTTCCTCTTATTTGCTCATAACATAACATCACGCCTGTAATCCCCGTAGGGTTAGGCAGAGGTGTACCTAATAGTACACCCACATTTCGCCAGTCATGTTTAAGTCCCATGAAATAGGGGCGAGCCTATTGCCATCAACCGGGCGCAAATCCAGACTCCGTGGCTGCTACTGAGAAATTCCTGATAGAAAAATCCAATAACACTTTGCTCGACCTGGGAATCGAACCCAAGACCTCATGCTCAGCAGTCGTGCTTGTGACCACTAGACCAACGAGGCAGTCAGTCGAATAATAGTAATCTTCAAATATAAAGCCCCTCCTCCCACTAGACCATAATAAAGGTAGCCTTACACTAGCACTGGCAAGTAAATAAACAAATAACAGTGGTTGAATAACGTTACGTGTCGTGTAACGTACAGGGATTTGTGAAAGCGATACTGTGGAGCGTCAGCAGAAAAAAATGTAAAAATAGAAACAAGAATATCAAAAATTAAAAAAAAATTGAATGCATTTTAATTTACGTATTTTTTTGATCAATCGAAGACATAAGAAAGGACTAGATATTATGATAGAGAAAAATCAACCTTTTGTTCAAATGTTTTTCTAACTTACGTAACGTGTATTCAAATTGTATTTTTAAATTAGTAAGATTTGAGAAATTATATTATGTTGTTGTCCTACGGTGAATGCTGCGTATACCTGTAATAGGCATAGATACCAGCAATTTTGTGTTATTTTTATTGTTTCACATTCATTCCTAGTAATTACTGCTGTGGTGTATCAAATAAATAAATAAACATATTTTGTTAAATAAAGGCGAAACGTTAAAAAAAATTGTTTTTTTTTAAATATTTTTACTTCGTTATTTATTTTATATTTCATGAAACGAAAGAAACAGACCCCACATTCACACTTAGATAACTCCATTTTTTTTAATCCACACACGTAGTTAAAAAAATCGTTTCCAATTTAACACATTTAGGTACACCTTTTTTTTCCAAACGTGCGTAAAACCGAGATAAATCCATTCTTACACCAAATTACGAAACCACAAAAAAGTCTAAAAAACCAATTTTGCTATTACTCAATTTCAAAAGTAAATCGTTTATAATTCCGAACGTTTTATTTTCTCTGCTGACCGTACGCTCCACTTACTGTCAGACTTAAGGCGACGCTTGCGCAACTACTTAGCGATAAAGATGTCTTTAGCGATAGCTATCGATATTTATGGCAATGGCTTATCGATACGAGTAGCGAGTCGTTTTGTTTGGGCGTTTTGGAGGTCGGGCAGTAGCCCCAGAATCTGTCACCTTTCTTGCAGTCTGTCTGAAGATTGGCTGGGAAGGAAAGACAGTGCAGATGTCCGAAACCGCCTGCATCATCATCATCATCATCATTTCAGCCGAAAGACGTCCGCTGCTGGATATAGTGTCGCCACATTGACCGGTCCCGTACGACCGAAAATTGGTCCAAAACGATCGAATCATTTTATAACACTCGAAATTCGGTATTACATAAAGAGTGTTTATTTATTTGTGGTCGCAAGCGCGACTGCGTAGCATTTGGTCCTGGGTTCGATTCCCGGGTTAGGCAAAGTGTTATTGGGTTTTTCAATCAGGAATTTCTCAGTAGCAGCCACGGATTCTGGACTTGTTCCCGATTGATGGTAATAGGCTCGCCCTCTATTACATGGGACTTACACATAACTGGCGAAATGTGGGTGTACCTACTATTAGGTACATCTCTGCCTGATCCTTCGTGGATCAGGCGAGAGTGTTATGTTATGTTATGTGTGTGAATTGTGTGTGTGTGATGTGTGTATTTGTGATTTTTTTAATGTGGTTCATCAATCTCCTGCCCTTATCCCAATTTATTTGCGGCCCGCACAGCATATCTTATACAAAATACATATTCTTCCATACTTCTCTATTTATCGTCATGTCAGCATTTTACCTCCTTTCTAGCTACATCATCCTTCAAAAAGTCCATCCATCGTTTCTTTGGTCTTCCTCTACTCTTATAGCTACCCACATTCATATTAAAACTTCCCTTATGACGCGCTTATCCTGATTACTCCGATCAAATCAAAATATATCGGATTAAAATTAATGAGAGATACTTATTTACATTAAATACAGACTACAAATAGAACTAAACTAATGACAAAAATAAGGCTAAAAGTAAGAAAATTTAAACAACTAAAAAACGACGACAATAGGACACTGAGGCGTCAAAGTACTCCTCCGCATCGCTGTCATCTGGAAACGTGCCCAGAAGACTGGCAGCATTGCCACGCTGAATGGCAATGCTAATTCTTTGGCCAAAGAAAGATGAGAGATCAAATTTTTAAAAAGTGTCACACTCGTTAAGAGGGAAGCGCCAGGGTAGCCCGTGAAATTCAAATTTCATTACGTTTTTTGCAATTTGCAGGGGGCCTACCATGACGTCTTACGCAGGAGTAATACCAGTGTGTGAAAGAGACAGAGCTATACAGGTCGTCTAGCGCCATCTCTTTCCCACACTGGAATTACTCCTGCTTTAAGACGTCATGGTAGGCCACCTGGTCAGTGTCAGACTGTATGTTGAACAAAATATGTATTTACAGAATTATAGTCATCAATACAACCCAGTTCACAATTAATGATATTTTCATGAAATAGTAATTTCAACACACAGTCTGACACTGGCCGGTAAATTGCAAAAAACGTAATAAAATTTGAATTTCGAGGGCAACCCTGGCGCTTCCACCTTAAGAGCTTGCGCGCACTAGCGATTTTAAGTTGGCCGATAGTTTGATCGGTCAGAGGATCAGTATAGAGTTGTATGGCAGTGTGCGCACTTGAAGATTAATAGTTGTACGACCGAACTATACACGGTGTAAACAGACCCTTCACATATCCGTCAACCAAGCATTCTGTACATCAAACTAAGTAACTTTACGCAAAAATTATTGCTGGGAATCGACTTTTTTTTTTGGGGTGAAAAATCACGTTTTAAGGTAGGACTTGATGGAAAGCATTCAAAGCATTGTGCTGATGGATGAATTGAATAGTACAGGGGTCGTGGAGGTGTGTAAAGTAAAAAATCTTACATTAAAAACATGTATTTAAAAAAAAACTTGTGAAAAAGTTGGAATTTTGACCCCCAATATCTCCGTAACTAGAAGGTCCCCAGGTATGGTCTAGAACAAAAAAATGAACGCAAAGACGGGGAGAACAAGTGCCTTTCGGTTATGTTAAGGGTCTATTTACACCCTTTATAATAATAATCTTTTTACGATTGCGACTGAACTATCGGCCAACTTAAATCGATAGTGCGCGCAGGCTCTAAATGCAACACCAAAGTGCAAGTGCTTACCAGTGACTCAACTGAAGGAAATGGGTCGCTACGAATTCGTACGCCTCACACGTTCGCTGCAATGGTATAATACTTCCGTATAAGTAGTGCATGTAACATACTAAGGAGTGTAGGTAATTACTACGTGGTTTGTGCGTAGCCTTGAGGTATATGTTATGTATTGTATGTATGGGTTGAACGTAAAATGAGGATACACCTTAAGTTGCTGGGTATCAGGATAAACCTAAGGAGTTTACCTCATTTTGAAATAATTGAGATACTTTAAAGAGCTTCTACTACAAATATAAAGTCTAAGATTGCCCTAGCCCTAGAAGGATATCATCAACATCATCATTTCAGCCAAAAGACGTCCACTGCTGGACATAGGCCTCCCCCAAGTGTCGCCACGTTGACCGGTCCCGTGCGACTCGCATCCAGAAAGAAGAATATAGAAGGATATACACTGACCTTATTGGTGATGTTATTCAAGTGTATGACCAGATGTATGAACGTGAACGAAGCAGAAGGAGTGTGTGTCTTGCCTACGTCCATGGATAAAGGCGTGAAATTATTAAGTTAAGAAGAATTTTTGAGCTGGGCCTTAAAAGAGCTATCACAAAGATTTGAATCAGTTATCAAATCAACAGATAACATAACTGCTATGACAGGTCCGCCAAGAAGAATCTTCGCCAATAAATAAGTCACACTAGGCCAGTGTTTCACTCACTGATCAAACAAAACACATGTAATATGTAGGTTACGTCACCACACGTTTCCCCCATTACGGCCATAGACGGCGAAACAAAAGCCGAACTCTTTGCTCGCTTTCATCAGCGTTATTGTGTTCATAATTCGACTATTTCGACATCTGACGTCAATTTGCGCGGGTGTTTTTTTTTAGGTTGGTAGTGTAAAGACTTGAATTTGGAACGGGCTGTCAATTTCGCAGGGATGCGTTCGATGTACACTCGATACCAAAAGTGTTGTTGAATGAAATATGTATTTCACTTTGTATGTTTTGCATTAATATTCATTTAGATTGCCTTCGGCACGCTAAGGAGCCGAAGCTTTTTATCCTTAATTTGCCAATGACATTTCTTAATAAACATTTAGCCTAATAACTCATTGGTGTTATCAGATTTTGGAAAATACTTTAAATTGCTTGAAATAAAGTGTGTAATTTGGTCAATACATTGAATCAGTCCAAAATTTGGCGACGGGTTTGGCACCTTCAGATGCGTCCATCAGCTCCTAATGTGTAAACAACAGGGAATAGGCAGGACACGATATTAAGGATACTGAGACAGAAGCTAACTATTTTGTTAAATGTCAAAATCTGTCATATTAATTATTATTAATACCAATAAACGGACAGAGAGACTCATTTTCATATTCATCCATATTATTAGGAGAACGTAAGGGTAGTAGTTTGCCCAAGCCCGAAATACGCGTGATTCGTGAGTTTGTGTATGTCTGTATGTGTTAGTAAGTAGTACTTACATATGTGGAAGTTGCGTTTCTGGTTTAAACACCAGTCTGGTGCTTGACCTTCGCTTCGCGAGGAAAGCAAACATCCGGTGTTAGAGGAAATGATCGAGACATGTTGCCAGTCTCCGTAATTAGCAGCAATATTCATAATTATTATTACATCGATAAAATAAAGGGTGTAACAAGACCATTAACGAAGCCGGAAGGCACTTGTTCTCCCCGTCATTGCGATATTTTGTTGTTCTAGACCATACCTGGGAAACTTCTAGTTACGGAGATATTGGGGGTCAAAAATAAAAATGGCGGTAGTTAGGCAGGCAGATAGTGGACAAAAAGCCGGCCAAGTGCGAGTCGGACTCGCGTATGGATGGTTCGTACCATCGTAGTAGGGGAGTCCCCTTTAATTTTCTTTTATTTTTGTTATTTGTTGTTACAGAAAACAGAAATACACATTTTGTGAAAATTTTAACTGTCTACCTATTACGGATCATGAGATATGAGATACAGCCCGCTGACAGACAGTCGAACGGACCGACGGACGGGGAGGCTTGGTATTAGGGTCCCGTTGGTTACCCTTCGGGTACAGAACCCTATAAAAAGAGCATGTTAGGTTCGTAGCAGGCGGTGTCCTGTGGTTTCTAGAAAAAGGCGTCTTAATGTCATTCTTATAAACCATCTCTTTGCGTTCATTTATTAAGAAATCATTATTCATCATTTTGTATATTATTTCATTTACCTTTTTTTGACTGCAATATTGGGGCTGGCTGCAAGTCTTATCCTTTCTCATATTTTGTAAATGGTTGCCTCAGTCTAACCTCCATAACCCAGACAATACCAAAATCCTTAGTTTAAATACCGGTTGTCAGACAAGACAAGCCATAAAAGTATTTTTTTGTATATTCTGATTTTATTACAATTTTATTAACTTTGGCCAATTTTATATAGATAATCCGTGATATGATTATTAATATGTGAAAGTTTATCTTTGTTACTTAATAATCATTTCTCAGAATTCCTCTGTGATACTTACTTCATATTAGACTTCGTTCTACCAAAATTCCTCAACCCACAATATAATATTCAATATTATATTGAATATCATATTCAACATTATATACAATATTAAATTAAATAATCGAATAAACTGGGTTGTGGTCTAGTTGGTAGTAGGTCCATGTAATATACTAGTAGCTGCATCCAGTTAGACTGGAAGCCGACCCCAACATAGTTGGGAAAAAACTCGACAGATGAGGATGAAATCATTACCATCCGAAAAATGGGAGATAATCGTGTGTAATTCAGTTAATAGATACATTTGTTATGATATTACTTACAAATTACTTGTAGTATCGATTTAAAAATAGTCACGATTCGCATGTACCCGACTGTCTGCTTACCCTACCGTAACATAATACTAAAATCGCTTGGTTCAAGAATAAATTGATTTCAAACTCTGTTACCACATTGTTTCGTCTGATACACCTTTTTTTTCGTCTACGAAACGCATCTTCACAGCTATTGTCTTACCTTTTCATTCATTCTCTCAGATCAGTCTACAAAAACAACCCACCATTCACTCATTCATTCAATGCAAATATTTCATTCAGCTTTATCCATTCACCGTATCCGAAATGACCTTCTTTTTTTCAAATTTATACAGATGCCAACGCACCACATCGAGCTCAATACGAGACCACAGACTATAAAATTAAAAAGAAAAAACATGGCTTAGAGAAACCTATGTTTATACAGACAGATGTATCTATGAAAAGATTTGACTATTACGGGTTTCCAAACGTGACAAACAGACTGGCTGATCTGCCAAAATTTAAGCCGATTTCTGACGACCAAATGCTAAAAATCAATGAGATACTTGAAAGTCTGCCTTCAAGATTACCCAAAAGAAAAGGCCGGGTGTTAAACATCCCTCAGGCGGTTCTATTGAGTACCCCAGTTGTGACTACAGAAAAGACGCTAGAATCGAACGACAGACAAGATGGAAAGCGATGTCCACAGGGTGGGACATGCGAATTTTTTTTCTACTGTTGGATGGTCGGAGGCTTATTGGACGGCTCTTGCGGAAGCCTCTTGAAAGGGTGCTGTCACAGAGTAGCTAAAGCCGGAATTTTGGGTGTCCAGGACTCGAACAGCCTCGATTCTAGCAGCGAAGGCCTAAGCTATGGACCTGTAGTCAATGACGAAAGTAAGTTGACCTAGACCTGATGACATAGACCTACACCACTGCTTATAGCAGCATAACTTTGATGTCACTTCTGTGTGAGAAAGGGATGGCTATACAGGATGTCTAGCTCTATCTCTTTCGCGCACTGAAGTAAGATTAAAAATAATACTGCTATAAAAAGTGTTGGTAGGTCCCTGATGGCACGTTAAAGCGTATTTTGAAGGTTTTATAAATGTTTCTAGATTACTTTTGCACGCTTTTTTGAGCACGTTTACGGTTGATTAGTTATTGAGAAAGGTTTAGTGTAGATTCGGTATTTTACCTAATTTGTTTGGAGTAGCATGTCTGTTTTATTTTGTTGTAGTCTTTGTTTACTTTTGTGCATGAAAAAAAAACTAAAAAAAACACGTAAGTATTGTTTTCTAGTTTTTTTTAAACGTAGTTTTTTGTTTTAACGTTGTTTTTTTTTGCCAATTTTTAGTGTTTACCCTTAAAGTTTTCTAGAAACAGTTTTTTCTTAAAATTTGAATAATTAACATTATCAAAATTACGCTTTAATGTGATAGACATCAGAGCAGAAACATCTTCAGTCAAATAAAAGTACTAACAGAGCTCAGATGTGGTCGTTCGGCAAGACATAGCTAGAATTAGCCATTTAGCCATTTTATCATTCATATCCGGATCCGGTGACGTCATCAGGTATTGAAAACTTATTGTACATATACTTTGTGATATATTTTTCTATTGTATATTCTTATTATTTTTTTCCAAATATTCCGCCTCCTTATTCTAACTATGTCTTGCTTTCTTACTATACATACTGATTTTGTAAATATTTATTTTTTGTCAATATATTTACTAATCGTACTAACAAAAGATATTTAATGAAATGTATTGTTTTTTTTCTGCTTTAGAAGACACAAGGTAAGTGCTTCTAATTCTTTTTTTATGTTTTTTTTCTAGCCCTATTATCATCTGTGTACATATTTATTCATTTTCATGTTATGTTTCATTTTTTATTTAGGTAATTATTTTAAGAAACAAGGAAAGCAATAACGACAACGTTATTTTTCTAATTAACTAAAGGATCTAACTTAATTAAAGGCGTTTTTGATATTAAAATTATTTTAAAATTATCATAGTTTGCGTGTTTTCTCCAATCTAATATTTATAAAAAAGAAAATAGTGTTTATCTCGTCATAGCAATTGCCAGTAACTTAATCAGTACCCGTCTATGTTAAAACTTCTTCAGTACCTACCAAAAAATTACAAAAAATACTTATAGAAATAATTTCATAAAACTTGTGATGACGACTGTACCAATCAGCTGATTGGTTTTGTTATGTAATGTGCGTTATTAAGTACCTATTACGTTTATATAAATGTAGGCCAGACACCTCGTTAAAATTAATGTTTTCTTAAAGCAAGTAATACACGAGAATTTTCTTTTGACGTTTAAAATGAATGAAGTGGAACGATGAAAAATAAACTAAGAAAATAATATCATATAAAAAAAAAACTAAATAACACGCTTTATATCTCGTATTATTCTCAACTAACCCTTTCATATGATACCCTTATCATGGGACTGCATAAAAATAAGTAGTCCGCCATCTTTGGGAGTCCGCCATATTTGATTTAGAATGACGTCACTTAGCTACGCATTGTCATCCAAGCTAAAAAAGGAGAGCAAAATTTCAGCTCAATCAGAAACCGGAGCTGTTTTTTTTTAATAACCGCGAAAAATTTCCTTGTGGCCGGTTCTGAATGATGAACTGAATCCGTGGTAACCGTTTGAGCGTCGGTGTTCCTTCCACCATGTACACAAAGACGACAATGGGACACTTAGGCCTCAAAGTATTCCTCCGCTTCGCTAAAATCATATTGTTTAACTAGTTCGCGTGGAGTTCGGAAATTGCCCACGGGATCTTACTTCTGGGATAATAAGTAATTTGTGTATGTATAGTACATACATATATTTACATGTACTTGCTTATAACTTGCAAAAATTTGTTAATAGTAATATCAATTAAATTACATATGTGAAATATCTTGGTTTGAGATGACTTTTCGAAATGCGTTTGATTAAAAAACATCAATTTAATTATGAAAATACAATAGGTTCCCCGAAATCATTTACCATTCAAACCAGATGCCTCACCCAGCCTTCACCTAGCTGTTTTCAATGTAAGACCTCGTATCTAAAACGCAGAGGTAGTCTGAATATTGTGAAAGCTGATGAATTAACTTAATCGTTGAAGATCCACAAGGTCAAGCTAAGCAGAATATATTACAACGTGTAATATAGTATTGTAGACCTTAATGGGGAAGCGCTAGGATAGCCCGCAAAATTATATTTTTTTTACGTTTTTTTGCAATTTGCAGGTCAGTGTCCGGTTATAAAAATAAATAAAATTAATTTATGGCAAGATGCATACGATAGATAACTTTCAGAGATTACAAATTTAAAAAAAAAAAAACTTAGAAATGAAATAAAATTACATTATTATTAAACATTAAATTAAATAAAAATAAGGCTACAAATATTTAACATTGAATAATTGGATAATTACAATTGCATTATGTGTATGTTTATTAAAATATGATTAGCGACCGCAACAAATATGGTTTTACAGAGTTATTTAGTATAGTTATAGTCATTTAATCCCATTCAATGACTATTTCATGAAAAACTCATTTATTGGGATTTAATGAACTTAAAGTCTTGTATTGATGATTTCAATGATTATAATTCTGTAACTACATACGTGTTACGATCGCGAATCATATTTTGTTTAACAAACAGCCTGACTGACCTGCAAATTACAAAAAAACCTAAGAAAATTGTATTTTCGCGGGCTACCCTGGGGTTTCCTCTTTTACAACATGTCTGGATCAGACTGCTGAAAAAAAAAAAAAATCTTGGTACGACCCAAGTTTTTTTTTTGTGATTTTGTAACAAGTTGGATGTATTCTAATATTCCTTTATTTATTTTCTATACATATAATTTACATTTTTAAATATTTCTATACAAAGTAATACAAAAAAACATTTAAAAATATGAAAAAATAGTAGCCCACCGGCATCGGGAACAGGGTGACATAAACTTGTGTCCTATATTTTAATATTATTATTACAATATAGTACAATTCTTTCTTTACCGTTTGGTTAGTGCCTAATATCCGAAAATTCAGAGGTGCGTGTCTTGGGTTCGAACTCAATAGGATAATTAAATTATAACTAATGAAATCAGTAGCAGTTTGGATTCGGGTTTGTGTTCATTGGACCTAAACATACATAAGTAGTGAAATGTGAGTGTACCGACTATGGATATGCCTAATACTTCGGGGATTACAGGCGTGATGTTAAAGTCTTATCTATACATTTCTTCAATTATTTTTTTAAAACGTCCTGGTTCGCAAAGTTTTTCCCAAACAACGAACAAAATGGACAGCAGCTACAAAAAAATCACACACACTTAAAAACAGAAAAAAACCCACATGTTACACAAAAAGTCCATGTAAACGTAAACGACTCATCACTTAACGACGCGCCTGTACCGCACAGCTGATTCTTACGCAAGCGCACTTTCTCCTCGACTCGGCGCCAGCGCGTACAGTCGCGCACACAAGTTTATGTCACACTGTTGTTATTTTATGTGTTGTGCGGTGGGAGAACTTGTGTGGTGAGGTGTATGAATTTTGGGAAGGCGGATTTGGTTACCAGTGTTATGATTTTTGAGAGTATGACTGCACAAAGGAGATTGCTAGTTTGGGTATAAAGTTTGACTGTTTTTTGTGGGTAAATTAAACCCAGCAGTACTGCGCATATATTGAATTTTTTCTCTCTTTATTTAAAGGGGCTTATTCAATTTGAAGATGTCGCCGCTGTAATACAAATTACAAAATCCAACACATATTTCAAAACACAATCACACCGTAGATTCACTTAAGCTATTCTATTTTTGATTGCCGAATATATGGCTGATAATATAATGTTTGACGGCACAGATGTCGCAGTGGCTGTGTGATTGGCTGCTGCGCTGTGTGTCGCTGAGTTCGATCCCCGCACGGAACAAATACTTGTACGACCTACAGATAGTTGTTCCGAGTCTGACTGTTTGTTTATGTGAGTTTAAATGCACCCACAATACAGGAGACATTCCTAGTGTGTGACAACGTAAAAAAATCAGAAGTAGCTTTTAAAGAAAGGGAAACTCATTGAAATTTAAAATTTATGTAATAGGTGTCTCAAGTAAAGCCACAGCATATCATAAAATGATTGATTTTTTTCTTGGTTTAATATTCAAGATACTTTCTTGTTTAGCCCCGTGCCCTTATTTTGAATTATTCGTCAACTGGTGAGTGTGAAACATGCGCGTGCGCGCGAGTTGGCACCTTCCGATTTTACCTATTTTTTTATGTGACGGCGGACGACGGGCAATAGCTAGTTATTTATAGTTATTGGTTTCAATCAGTTTTTATTTGACTATACTTTATAATGTGCGAGCGAGTTGACGACAAAAAATAGATACAATTGGAAGGTGCCAACTCGCGCGAACTCGCGAGTTTCACACTCGCCAGTTGACGAAGTCCTTATTTTCCCTCACACCCTTTTGACTATATTATTTACAAAATAGTGACGCTACACTTTTCCAAAAAGTCTATTACAATTTGTAATGTCATTGAAAGCGTCAAAACATTTTAAATGCGTCATTTAACTCTTTAAAAAGTGCTTTAATGCACAATTTTAACGGTTAATGAGCTGATTATGAGTTAATTTACAGTTTTATAATGTAGCCGGACTTCAGATTTAGAAATTAGGTTGCCTGTTCGCAGTTTGAGAGAGATTTACATCTTATTTAGCTGTACAAAATGAGTGATTCGATCAAGAAATATTCTGGGGGTTACCATGACGTATTAAAGCAGGAGTAATTCCAGTGTGAGAAAGAGTCAGAGCTATACAGGTTGGAGACGACAATGCGACAATAAATTAAACTGTATGTACCTCATGACGTTCTCAGTCTGCATACAAAAATTCAATCAAAAATTATTGGATATTTTCGATTGAATTTTGTATGCAGTTTATTCACAGGACGTTATTTTTCATTTTTAGCATTTTCTACATAGTGTAGATAATAGGCTACCACCAACAGGTTAACGAATCCCGCATCGGTATAAACGTTAAACACATGTTGCCAACTCACTACTTCAAAAACCTTGGCCAAAATTGTCGTATTGTCGTCTCCACCTTGTATAGGTCGTCTAGCGCTATCTCTTTCCTTCACTGGAATTACTCCTCCGTTAAGACATCATGGTAGGCCACCTGTTCCACAGAATTATTCAGTAAATGATTTTGACCCCACATTGACCACCAGGCTTCCTAACTGTGTGTTAGTGCGGGTTGGTAGATGTCACACATCTTCGAAATATTGGTTCTAGGACATTTTTTTTTTTTTTTTTTTCGGATGGGTAATCATGAAATGACCCCACCCACTCTGGGCGGAGCGGAAGGGAGTGTCAGACTTCTACTGACTAAAACCCATCCATGTTCCTTCTTTGCCCTTTGTGTTCCAGGGCCACGGTATCTCTTTCGAACAGTCCCGCAGCTCTGGCAGTGGTTCTAGGACATGCCGGTTTCCTCACGATGTTTTCCTTCACTGTTTTTGAGTGCAGTAGTGATGAAATAAATTACACAAAGGAATGCGCCTGCCTGGCTTCGAACCTACGACTTACTGCTCGTAAGTCGTGGACTACCACGTGGCCACCGCCGCTCTCAAAAATACCCTAAACGGAAACGAATAGAATAGAATAGAATAGCATTTATTTGCAAATATGGGTAATACATAAGTAGGTAGTAGTAGGTATACATCAGAGTTCTGCCATATTTCACCATTCGGCATGCAAACATTTTCATTTTACAAAATTGTTAAAATTAAAATTCTCATTAAAACATTAAATTGATTATTACATTCAAAAAATAAAATTATTAAAATTCAAATTGTCATTAAAACATTAACTTAATTATTACAATAAAAAAAAAAAAAAAATTAAAAATTTAAATTGTCATTAACAGTATAAGAATAAAAGTCGTGGTCGAACATTAGTAAACAAACAAACAGTAAAATTCCAGATAATAAATGTAACATTCCTTTACAAAATTATATATACGAAATTAAGGCACTTATTCTCCCCATCATTGCGACCTTCTAGTTACGGAGATAATTGGGGTCAAAGTTTTTAATGTTATAACTCTGATTTAAATACCTCAACGATCGCCGTACTATTCAATGCAATCATCAGCACAATGTTTTAAGTGCGTTACGTTGCAAAACGTGATTTTTGACCTAAAAAAAAAAAGTCGTTTCTCAGTAATAGTTTTTGCGTAAAGTTACTTAGTTTGATGTACAGAATGCTTGGTTGACGGCTTTGTGAAGGGTTTGTTTACACCTTGTATGATATTAAGGCCAAAATAAACCTGATCCGGTTTCAGGCCAATTCTTAGACAAACTTTATACAATAGAATTACGCGTTCAAACCGCGTTATTACTATACAATACAACACAATCCAATTATACTTTCAAAATTCTTTATACTTACTCAAGAACGCGGATAAAACACATCGTCTCAATTGTACAACATCTATATTTTATACTTACTTTTTATATTATAAAGCTTAAAAGCTGAAGAGTTTGTTTGTTTGTTTGGTTGAACGCGCTAATTTCAGGAACTACTGGTTCGAATTGAAAAAATCTTATAGTCTTGGATATCCCATTTATTGAGGAAGGCTATAGGCTATATAACATGACGCTACAACCAATACGAGCTGAGCATCAATGAAAAAAACTGTAAAAACAGGGAAAATTTATGCCTTTTGAGAGCTTCCGTTGCGTGCGCTGCGTAAACGGTTAAAGCTACGCAACAATCATGTATCACGGAATTGTTCCTCTTAAAAAGTTTTTAATTTATGCTCTCGCTGTCTTATGTGACGCAGACGAAGTTGCGCAGGTCAGCTAGTATCCTTTTTTGCCCTAGTTACTACCAATCTTACTACCAGTTGTAATACCGTTAATTTTCGATATCTATACATAAATTACAAAGTCCTGACTGACTGACTGACTGACTGACTTATAATCAACGCACAGCCCAAACCACTGGTCCTAGAGACATGAAATTTGGACAGTGTACTCTTTGTGAAGAGTAGGTATCCACTAAGAAAGGGTTTTTCGAAATTCCACCCCTAAGAGGGTGAAATGGGGTGTTGAATTTTCTATGAAACTTTTTATTCTCTGAGTCGAGTGACTTGAAAATGTGTCTTCATATACTTCAGTTGAAATGATGAGATACGTGTATCACAGTTTTTCCAAAATCATCCCCCAATTTAAAATTCAATATCCTGACTGGCTGACTGATACATCAACGCACAACCCAAACCGCTGGTCCTAGAGACAAGAAATTTGGACAGTGTACTCTTTGTAGAGAGTAGGTATCCACTAAGAAAGGGTTTTTTGAAATTCCACCCCTAAGAGGGTGAAATGGGATGTAGAATTTTCTGTGAAACTCTCTCGGGATCGATCGACTTGAAAATGTGTCTACATATACTTCAGTTAAAATGATGAGATATGTGTATCACAGTTTTTCCAAAATCATCCCCCAATTTAAAATTCAATGTCCTGACTGGCTGACTGATACATCAACGCGCAGCCCAAACCGCGGGTCCCAGAGACATGAAAATTGGAGGGTGTGTTCTTTGTGAAGAGTAAGTATCAGTTTTTCTAAATTCCTACCCCTTAGAGTGTGAAATGGGGTGTTGAATTTTCTGTGAAACTTTTTATTCTCAGGGTCGATTGACTTGAAAATTTGTGTACATACTCTTCAGATAAAATCCAGTAAATCCGGTGTCCAATCTCAAACCAAGGTATCAATATTTCACGTATCTAATTTAATTGATATAACTTTAAAAGATAAAATAAAAAAAAACTGTGTGTATTATAGATAGATACATAGATTACTTATTATCCCAGAAGTAAGATCCTGTGGGTAATTCCCTAAATCCACGCGGGCGAAGCCGCGGGCATAAGCTAGTTTTTTATAAAATGATTCACTGTGTTACAAAATATTCGTTGCAACGCGTAATGACTATGTCTTTGCGGAATGATATTACAAAAAATGGTTACAGTAGTACCCTACAAAACTAAAGACTGCGTAATGATTTTGAGTCAGATCCAATAGTTTGAGAGTGTGTTAAATGGAAAAAAAACGAAATGCATAAGATTTGCTTTACCAAATGTTAAAAGTAGCGATTGTGATATAGTATTGAATAAAGAGAAGCTTGAATTTGTAGATAAAACAGTTTTCCTGGGGATTACGCTTGATTCAAGGCTACAATGGGGTTCTCATTTAACATCTCTTGCGGGGCGGCTAAGTTCAGCAGCATATGCTATTAGAAAAATCCGTCAATATACTGATGTAGATACCGCTAGACTGGTCTATTTTAGTTACTTTCATAGTATACTGTCTTATGGCATTTTACTATGGGGACGGGCTGCAGACATTGAGTCTATATTTATTCTGCAAAAAAGAGCCATCAGAGCCATATATAATCTTCGTAGGCGTGATTCTCTAAGGGAACTGTTTAAGGAAATTAACATCATGACGGTACATTCTCAATACATCTATGAAAACATAATGTATGTAAGAAAAAATCTACATCTTTTTAATAAAAGAGGTGACAGACACAATTACAGTACTAGAAATAGAGACCAATTAGTTCAGCCAGGCTTCAGACTCGCTAAAGTAGACTCATCTTTCATGGGGTACTGTTTGAGATGCTATAACAAAATTCCACAAAGTATTCTTGAACTGAATGAAACGAAATTTAAAACATGCATTAAACGCACACTGTGTAGGCAAGCATATTACAAGTTGGACGATTATATCGTTGATAAAAATGCTTGGCTCAATGCCGGTCCTGCTCCACAAGGACAGGGACGCATAAATGAATAGCATTACATATCCCAATCACCTGCGCTCCTGATGATTTATTTACTGCATCAGTGAGCGGGGTACACGTGGCTGAGTTTTGGGCTAAGCATATTTAAACTTTTTTCCATCGAAACGCTAAGAAGAAGAAGCATTAAATAGTATGTTGGAGCTGCTGAAGATTGTACAACTATCTTTGCTTTGTATAATTTCAATCTCTTTAGTATTATATAGCCGCATAGCCCATATTGTGTGAGTACTATGTAATAGAAAGCTGTCATTCGCGGGAAACCTACGTCTTTTCTTGACTTAAATGTGCCCTGGCGGTTAGGAGTGTGTCATGCTCACTCAAATGTCTCGCTGATGGTGGCGCGTGTGTCGGATCATTTAGTTCCCTTCAAAATGGTTGAGTTGAATGGTGCTGATACATGCGTCATGTTTGTGAACGGGCGCTGTCAGTTGTGACTGGTCATCTCTTGGTTGCCACGGCTTATTTGAATTGTTTTTTTTTCTTTTTTTTTGAATTGTTTACTATGGACACTTTTAACGTACACATCTTGCTACATCGTTCTCACATAATGTACCATCTCAACATGAATGATGTAACCAAGAGTTTGTAAAAGTATACTGATTTAAAAGAGTGTCCATGGAGTTTCTTGCCCGTTCTTCTCCATAGAGATCTACGTTAGGGAATGGGCAACTACAGTACTTTCACAGTTTTTATGCCTTGTGACTGGGACTGTAGCTATTGTTGTCTTTGTTTCGACAATTCAAAAGTGCCTGTAACTGGCCTATTTGAAATAAATGCTTTGATTTTGATTTTGATTTTGATTTTGAGTGGACCAAGTATTTTGAAATACGTGAAGAAATATAGGTCTCTAATCTATACTATAATATAATATAGCTGAAGAGTTTGTTTGGTTGAACGCGCTAATCTCAAGAACTACTGGTTCGAATTGAAAAATTATTTTAGTGTTGGATAGCCCATTTATTGAGGAAGGCTATAGGCTATAAACATCACGCTACGCAAAAAGAAAACAAATCAGAAGCGGCGGGTGAAACTGCGGGGCACAGCTAGTTTTAAGATAAGATAAGATAGCCACTCTAGTCGATCTTTAGGTTAAGCCGTGCTTGTCTAGGTTGGTCCATGGATGACTGACCACCCATTACTTATCGAGTTTCCTCCGTGCTTCGGAAAACACGTTATGCCATTGGCCCCGGCTGTCATTTGTAGGTCTTGGACAGTTGTTATGGGTAGTCAGTGGCCCGAAAGTCTAACAACCAGTCTTACTAAGGCGGCTCTTACTCGTATTTCCTACTACTAACTGGGTTGTGGAGGTTAGATGGGCAGTCGCTCCATGTAAAACACTGATATTGCTGCATCCGGTTAGACTGGAAGCCGACCCCAACATAATTAGTAAAAGGCTAGGCAGATGCTTATCTCACTTGTGAAGTATCACGCAGTCACGCACATAACACACCTGCCCAGCTTTTCTAGGGAACTTGGGAAACACACAACAGACATTATTCTGACTTTTCAAAGAACTTGAAAAGAACAGTGATTTTTTTTATTTTGATTATGTTGGTTATACAGGGTGTAAACAGACCCTTCACATAGCCGTCAACCAAGCATTCTGTACATCAAACTAAGTAACTTTACGCAAAAATTATTGCTGGGAATAGACTTTTTTTTTTGGGGTGAAAAATCACGTTTTACGGTAGGACTCGATAGAAAGCACTCAAAGCATTGTGCTGATGGATGGATTTAATAGTACGGGGGTCGTGGAGGTGTTTAAAGTAAAAATCTTACATTAAAAACATGTATTTAAAAAAACAAAACTTGTGAAATAGTTGGAACTTTGACCCCCAATATCTCCGTAACTAGAAGGTTCCCCCAGGTATGGTCCATAACAAAAATAATATAGCAAAGACGGGGAGAACAAGTGCCTTTCGGCTATGTTAAGGGTCTATTTACACCCTTTATATTGAAGTTCTAGGGGCCCGACTTATCAATGTTCACGTGTGTGTTCGTGTGTGTCTTGTGTGCTTATCGCAGTCACGACGTGCAAGCTGTTAACTTTTTTCTATTTTTGTTCTGTCCTGTTGAATTTATAGTTTATTGTTTATTTTTTTTGTAATTTTGTATGATGAACATCATGTCCCTGCTACAAATAAATATTTTTTCTTTCTTTCTATGTTTTGTATACAAAACCTTCCGGTATAAAATAGGTAAACTGCATAATACCTGTACAAAATCCGTTGTATAGAAGATCAACGGGGTCATGCTAACTCGAAACCCGGCTTTGTTTTACTTCATAAGATTTAAAAAAAAGATTTAGAAGGCTATAGATTTAAATACCCCAATGAAAATAAAAATGTCACCGTCATCTCCTTAGCTTTTCCTTGGCAAAAAACCACAAGGCTAAATCACAAATTTTGTGCAATAATTTAAAGCGTTATTTCCATAACAATTTCAAAATTAGCCTACGAGGCTACGACTGCAGCGAAATAGGTATTTCCATGTAGAGAAATTAAGAAATATAGGATACGTCGTCGGCCTGTGCGTCGGCGGATCACTATCTTGTGATTAATTACGTTGTAGCGTGAAATAAACTGGGGCACTTACCTTAATGTGACACTTTTTTCCCGTTTTTTGATACAACTTATCTGGGGAACAGCCCAACGAAACTGAACGCGATCAGCAAATTTTAACTGCGTTCAAGATTTGTCATTGTCATCATCGCTATGGATTATTATTGACATGGTTCTTGAACGCGGTTAAGAAGTCTGATCACGTTCAGGGACCTCGCTCACGACGATTGATTCTTATGAATCAATCAATAAGTCAATACCAATTCATTGTTTATGCGAATGTTAATGTATATACAGGGTGTTTGGTTAAACGTGGGCAATACTTTAAGGGACTAAAGTACTCATAAATATGAGCAACTTTTACTATTGAGCTAACTATGAAATATGATTTAAAAAATCTGCTGTTGCCTACATTTTTGCGAGTCACGCGACCAATAATGTATGGATCAGCTGATATTTTTTTCGCGATTTCATGATCGGTCCCGTAGTAAAAGTTGCTTATTTTCATGAGTACTATTCGCCCCTATAGTATTGCCCACGTTTAAAAAAACATCCTGTATAACTATCATAATTCAGGCATAAGTTATGATAGTTATAAATATATTAACATTTAACTAATTGTTACACATAGGTACTCATTTTTGGGAAATCTAGGCCTTTTTGATCAAGGAAAGTTATATATGCTGTGAAAAGCCACCTTACCAAGCTCTAACAAAAACCGGATACTTATAAAAAATAGAATTTGTTCATTTTTATTGTTATTTCATTGTGCTTATTCTGTCTACTAAAAATGTTTTGTTTATTCTTCGCGTCTACCATATTGTTTACTTTATAATTGTATTACTATTTTTTATTTTTTATTCTGATTTTTATGTTCAACCAATAACTTGTATGTTTGGTGTAAACTGTAAGTATAAGTTGGTTATAAATAAATAAATAAATAAAGAATGTAAACAAAAAACAATCGGAAACAATTGAACATCAATTCTTTATATAATATTTAGCACATCAAATTATTAAGGTGAATCGATTGAACCGTAACTGAATCGAATTTTAGATGCGATGTAACCCACTGTCGAAGTATCAACTGACGGAGTAGTTACACTGTTACATCTCTAAGTTATTATATAAACAATAGCCTAGGCTTTCGATAGCGTGTAATTGTAAATTAAATAATTACGCACGAACAATAACAATAGTTATTTGACATGATTTTGATTAACATAACATTTGTTTTTTGAATACGTATACTTATGGTTTACTAGCTTGCTGGCTTCGCTCGCGTAATTTAGAATTTAACAATCAATTCGGCTTGTACTCTGCTTGTAACAATATAATTTAATCATGATTCGAAAGACTCGTGGCGCCATCTATTATCATAAGAACGTTATTGATGTTTTATTCGGGAACAGTACTATTATTCGGGATGAAAGGTACCCTATGTCCGTTTCTGTATACCTGACAACGTATATGCAAAATTTCAGGATGAGCGGTTCACTGGTTTAGGCGTGAAAAGGTAACAAACAAACAAACTTACTTTCGCATCTATACTAATATTATAAAGAGGTAAAATTAGTTTGTATGTAGGGGGTAATCTCCGGAAGTAATGAACCAATTTTAAAAATTGTTTCACTGGTAGAAAGCTACATTATTCGTGAATGCTATAGGCTATAAATTATAAAGATATCGCGCATATTAGCCGAGCTATCACAATTTTCGTGGACGAAGTCGCGGGCGAAGTGCTAGTTTATAATATGAAGGGATGTATAATGTTAATCGATCCGCATACTATTATATAAAATCACGATCTTCTTACCCAACAGACAAATGTATTGCTGGGAAGTTTGTCTTCTCAGTTTTTTTCTTAGCTAATATAATACCTAGGTAGGTCACTACCTACCTAGGTATTAAAAAAAAAACATAATATCGCCCCCAAAAAGACTATGCTTCACCACTGTGAAGCATAGTCTTTTTGGGGGCGATATTATGTTTTTTTTTTAATTTGATTTTTGTGGCAATATACGTGTCAGATTGTCAGGATTTATTCCATTAGGATCGTTCATCATGTGGACAGAAGATGGGTTTCGTGCAATGAAAATACATTGGGTGCGATGGGACTTGTAGGTAGGTCGCGTGATGTCAACACTGGCGTACTTGCGAATCATTTTATGTCCGTACCAATGACCGGATCCGACATAACTTTATTCTTTTATTCTAAATGGTGAAGAGAATCTAGAATAAAAGTTACGACCCAGAATAGTTTGGTCAGGTCTTAAGCAAGACGTATTTTCCTTTTATGAATCCAACTGATTGCTAATATTTGCAATACTACCATTATTGAGAAAGACTAAACAGAATGAATTGCAATGACGGATCTAGTGTGTGTAATAAGTTTAACTCATCGTATGTAGGTTGCCGTGACGAATCGAAGTGATACCACCACGAGGGTTCAAAACTTAACAGTGTTGTCGAATGTCAAATTTCGCCAGTTATGTTTTAAATCCCATGTAATAGGTGGCGAACCTATTGTCATCAACCGGGCGCAAATCTTCCGTGGTTGATGCTGAGAAATTCCTGATGGAAAAACCCACTTTGGCCGACCCGGGAATCGATCCCAGGACCTCAAGCTCAGCAGCCGCACGGCCTCTAGACTGTCATTTAGGCTTTACTTTTAAAACTCACGTGGGACGCTAACTAATTTTTGTATAAGGAAAAAGCATTATTCATCCTATTTGGCAACCGAATTGGAGACAGCCGAATGACATCATAGGTACACGGATGAAAGTCGGTCAATCTTCGAATAGTAGTGTTGATACAGCAATGACTAATATGTACGTAACATACATAATTGTATGTTGTGTATATAAAACCTTATTTACCGTTTAAATACCTTTGGTTAGCGAAAGATCAGCTGCTGAGTAAAGTAGTTGTTTAATCTTATTTAAATCATTTATTAAATCATCATCATCATTCCAGCCGAATGACGTCCACTGCTGGACTTATGCCTCCCCCAAGTGTCGCCATATTGACCGGTCCCGTGCGACTCGCATCCAGCGGATCCCTGACACCTTCACCAGGTCATCGGTTCCCAGGTATGGACCTGGGAACCTTCTAGTTACGGAGATATTGGGGGTCAAAGTTCCAACTTTTTCTCAAGTTTTTTTTTAAATACATGTTTTTCATGTAAGATTTTTACACACACACCTTCATGACCCCCGTACTATTCAATCCATCCAACAGCACAATGCTTTGAGTACTTTCCATCGAGTCCTAACGTAAAACGTAATATTTCACCCCTAAAAAAAAAGTCGATTCCCAGCAATAATTTTTCCGTAAAGTTACTTGGTTTGATGTACAGAATGCTTTGTTGACGGCTATGTGAAGGGTCTGTTTACACCCTGTATCGTTTCCACAAAGGTTTCTATATTTTCTTTTTCCACTCATCTCGATTATGGTGATTTAAGAGATTTAATAATGGCTTTAATTGTATCTAAGTCGTTAGGGTTCCTGGGTTCGATTCTCGCGTCGGGCAAATTGTTTTCGGGTTTTTCCATCAGGAATTTCTCAGTAGCAGCCACGGAGTCTGGAACTGCGGCTGGTTGATGGCAATAGGCTCGCCCCCTATTACATGGGACTTTAAGATAACTGGTAAAACGTGGGTGTACTATTAGGTACACCTCTGCCAAACCCTTCTGTAGATAGCTAGTTAATAACCTCCTGCTTCTTTAAAAAGAGACAGGACATCATCAAAAACAGCAACAAACAAACACAGTAGACACTGTCGATTGTCCATCCGTCCATCCATCCGTTCATCCATGAATATGTAGCTATAATAATAATAATTGTCATTCGCCAATGTAAACTTGGTGAAAGGTGTCAGGCGTGCGGTGGGGCTGCGGAAACAACGCGCCGCCGCGCCTGATTACAAGCTGATGGGGTGTGGTACAAGTTAAAAGATACTAGCACCTTGCCCGCGATTTCGTTCGCAAAAACTGTGATAGCTCGGCTAATATGCATGACATTATGTAACAACAACAACACACAACAACAACAAACAACAACACAAATAACAAATAACACACGAATAACATAAATAATAAATAATAATAAATTGTGGCGAACCTTGGGGGAGGCCTATGTCCGGCAGTGGACGTCTTTCGGCTGAAATGATGATGATGATGATGATGATTCAAGAATAATGTAGCTTTCTGCCAATTAAAGAAGTTTTAGAATTGGATCATTAGTAACGGACAAATTATCAGCGGTCCCATACACTTGGGTCGAGTAGGTATTGAAATTTTTAATGGGACAGCTGATAATTTTTTCGCATTTAAGATATTGGACCCGAGGAGAAAGTTGTTCATTTTGATGGTATGCAGCATATCCTTTCATATGACTATACCCTTTCTGTTACACCCTGTATAAGCATTACAAGCAGTGCTGGTCCAGTGGTAATGACTAACTTATAAATTGTACGTCTTGAATTCGGTTTGTTTGATTTATTCCATCATCATTCCTCTAAAAACGGTGAAGAAAAACATCGTGACAAAACCGTCATATCCTACATCCAAAAAATCGAAGACATGTGACATCTTCCACACTGGGCCCACGTGGTCGATTATGGCCTACTCTTTCTCACATACAGAGGCAACGTATAGGATGATTATGTTTATTTTTATGGGACACAAAGCTCGGCAAGCTGTCAAGTGAAATCCCGCTGTCGCTAGATCCTACGTCTGAACCACACATAAAAAGCCGCTCGTGCATTGAAGCCTGCCGTCTTCCGGCGCGACTCAGCACGATAATCAAGGGTCGTCAGCTTCCGCACAACTATCTGATGATAGATTGATGTATTGCTTAATATTGTGATGTATGTGATTATACTTTGATACTGGGATGTTTGCATGACGTAGTATGTGATTTTGTAAGTGTGGTGGATGAGTTAGCAACTCTTCAACGCCGACGATAATTGGGTAGAAATCTTTGTGAAAAACTCGGGCTGCCGTGTTTTTCTTGTGGTGGGAAAGCTTGAATGCTGAGCATGAGGTCCTAGGTTCAATTCCCAGGACAGGCAAAGTGTTATTGAGTTTTTCCATCAGGAATTTCTCAATAGTAGTTACGGAGTCTGGAATTGTGCACTGTTGATGACAATCGGCTCGCCTCCTATTACTTGGGACTTAAAAATTACTGATAAAATGCGGGTGTGTTACAATTAGGTACTGCTTTGCGTAAACCTTCGGGGATTACAGGAGTGGTGTTATGATATGTTATGAACTTTGTTGGAGGAAATCTTGGGCAAGGCAGAGTTTTTTTCTTTAGACCTGGTAATCGGTACTGCTAACAATTTTTTTTTAATTTCATTTAACTTTAAGCTATATAAGGTCTATCTTTTCTTACACGAAATATTTTAAGAGTAACTTCTATAAGTCGTAAAGTCGCCATAGCGACAAAAAATAAAAATATCTGACTGTTTTTTACGAAATTATTATAATTCTAATTTTATTTTAGACTTTTTGCATAAAACCTTAACTCCCATATTCTAAAATTGTCAGTAGGTAAATACGACGTAGTAAATTTGCGTAATGGATGTTTAAAAATAAGGAGCTAGTATTTATTTTGTGGGTCAAGTAATTTTAAATTATTTATTTTTTATAAAAATATACTCAAATAAAAAAATAATCCCTTGAAATGGCTTCGTTATAGCCGTTAGATGATTCTCTGAAAATATTTCGTGTATGAATAGTTAGACCTAATTTACATTTTTTTGTTTACGCCTAACTATGAAGTATTAGGACTAAACGAATGAGTGTCGATCTACGTAGCAAAAAATATCGAATATTCACTAGCACAATATACAATGTCACACGCCTGTCTTTCCTTATGAGATAGGTTGAGGCATACATAACACTTACATATCGCCAGATTCTATGACCAACGATGCAGTTAAAACCGCTACCGCTCATAAAATAAGCCTTTTCACATTATCGCTCCCGCCTATGACTTACAGCACACGTAAAAGCAGCGCGTGCGCGGCCGACCGTCACTTCCGCCGTGTTGCAATCAAGGGCGCACTACTTCCGGCCGATTATCTGAAGATACGTTATTTAATAGTAGGCTTATGAAAAACAGGATTTTCATAAATGTATGTATTTTTAAGGCTGTGTTTCAAAGATGATTTTGTTTGTCTGTTTATTTGAATGTCATTTCATATTTTTATTTGAATAAGAGGGTTTTTATCAGAACAAAATGTTCCTACAGGGTGTAAACGTCAATGAACGTGTAAACGTCAACCAAGCATTCTGTACATCAAACTAAGTAACTCTACGGTACGGTCGGTACGGTACGGTCTCGGTATTATTGCTGGGAAACGACTTCTTTTTTGGTGGGAAAAATCACGTTTTACGCTCAATGTGACGCACTATACTGCAATGCACTGTATAGTGTAAATAGACCCTTAACAAAGCTGAAAAGTAGTTGTTCTCCCCGTCATTGCGATGTTTTTTTCCTCTGGACAATACCTGGTAATCTTCTAAGTACGGAAAATATTGGAGGTCATAGTTCCCACTTTTTCACAGATTTTTAAACACTAGTTTTAAAGTTTATTATTATTTTATTCTAAATACCGCCATGACCTGTTTAATATTTAATACATCCATCAGCACAATGTTTTGAGTGCGTTACATTGAGTTTTACTGTAAAACGTGATCTTTCATCCCAAAAAAAAGTCATTTCCCAGCAATATTTTTTGCGTAGAGTTACTTAGTTTGATGTACAGAATGCTTGGTTGACGGCTTCGTGAAGGGTCTTTTTACACCTTGTATTTAAGATGAAAACTTTCTTGACAATGGTAGAAACCTTCTGCTGGTCATGGATAATGAAATGAAAATTTACTGAGAAAAATTCTATTGTTGGTTTACAACACATCTCGTCTTTTCTCGTCTCGTCTCCGCTTCGATGGAGTCCGGCCCTGTTTACTTCAATGAATACAGGCGTGTCGTTATATAATTTTATTAATTTATAAATTACATCACAACATACTAAAACTAAAACAAAGAGGATTTAACCCAGCCTGTATTTCATATACGCTTTCTATATCTTTTGACAATGGCAACAGATTCCATTGTGAAGATTGTAAGACAATGGGTTAACGAAACTCTAATTTATACGACTTGCCTGTCTTGAATATTTCAAGCGAAAGTGATACATTTCTGTCTGTTTTATAAGGTCGACTGAAGTCCGTATATAAGGTAATTATAAGCCATTATCTGAAGAATAAAAAAATCGGTTGTCTGTAAAGTCGGTTTACTGACGATAGTTGAACGTGACAACGTCATAAGAAAATACTGATGAAATGGTTGCATTTTTCAAAAAATGAATGTGCGTTGAGCAATTGTTTTATGGAACGCCTCAGAGCGAGGTAACGCCTCATTTTTTCGTGCGTGCAGCCCTCTCCATCGAATTATAAGACGTTGTCACGTCAAAAACACAGATCATTGACCTTTGCTAAACGTGTGGGTGAACTTTTAGTGCAATGTTTAGGTCAATTTTTTTTTTATTGGGTTAAGCGCAGAAGAATTTTGATTAGGGGTTAACTTTTATACTAAACCTGGAAAAATAGATACAGGATTTATTTCAGGAAATTTATTCCCTAAGTGAGTTTTTGTAATAAGTTCGTAATTTTTGGAGATGGGCTTCTAAGGAGAAATTTTTGGACTTGTTACTAAAATAAATTATCGAGTTTTATCAGTAAATATTGTTCTTACTTCTTCTTTTAATTAGAAATTAATTCTAAAAACCGGTCAAGTGCGAGTCGGACCCGCGCATAGGTAAAGGGTTCCGTATCATCGTAGTAGGGGAGCCCCCTTTAATTTTTTTTATTATTAGTCATAGTCATTTATTCATTAACTATTAATTTGTATCTGAATTTAAACACAAAAAATACACAATTACAGTACATACACTAAAATAAATTACATTTGAATGTCATGAACTACATCAACAATTTCAAAATAATAACTTCACAATTCATCAATATTTTCGACATACACTATGGCCACCTTAAAATTTAAAATAATAACAATAAAATAATTAACCAAAGATAAATTTGCATAAATTGAGATAAGTAATTAAAAATAACAATATTAAATTTATAGTTATGTCAATAAATCGGAAATTTTATGTTATAGCGGCAACAGACATACATATTCTGTGAAAATTTCAATTTGTCTACCTATGACGGATCATACGGTTAAAGAAATTTATTTCTCAAAAGAATTACAAATTCACTTACAGAGAAAACATAAATATTTTTAGAACAATGTTACCTGCCAGTAAGCGTAGATAAAAACAAAAACAAATGTGCATCTTAAATTTACCATTACAATAGTACTTCATGAGATACAGCCCGCTGACAGACGGACGGACAGCGTAGGCTTAGTAATAGGGTCCCGTTGGTTACCCTTGGCGTACGGAACCCTAAAAAAAAAGTTCAGGGAAATTCTATCAAGTTAGATTTTTCAGAGTTCACAATTTTTGTCTCCTAAATAGACGCTTACAAGTTACTATTTATTTATTTAACATTTCAAGCACAAAGTACAGAGGCGGACTTAATGCCATAGGCATTTACTACCAGTCAACCTTTGGGTGATGCAGAGACAAACAGTGGTAGGTGTATATATCTGCAAAAAAAAAAAAATGACTACTAAGACAAACTACAAGGATATATAAAATACTACAAATATAAATTAATCTATATATACAAGGTGTGAATAATCCTCAAGCTCTGAGTAAACATATACAAGTCGTAACATAATAAACGCAAGACCTCCCGCGTGGTCTCTCGCACCATGAAAACTAAACATCTTTTGTTCTACGAGTTCTTGAAATTCGCAAAAAAAAAAAAACTTTCTATAGGAACTGACGCAATCAGCTGATCCACATGGTAAAACTAAAAAAAAAGCTATGAATTTCCAAAAGTCATAGAACAAAAGTTGTCTATGACTTGTTTCATGGTCTGAGACACCACACGAGAGGTCTTGCGTTTATTATGTTACACCTTGTATATATATATGTAAAAAGAAATTTACACGGATATACTAAAATAAAAGTCAAACAATGAAGAAAACATTAACTATTCAGTAATATCATGGCTTTTCAAAGTCTACAATAACGACCTTATTTAAATTACAAAGCACACCGAACTTTATTGCGTTTCCCATAAATGCCCTTATTCAATGGAAAAAAATTCTAAAGAATGAAAGTAAAATAAATTGCGTCCTACGCTACTTTATCGTAAAAATCAATAGGGCTTTTACATTTTACTTTAATGGGTCATTTTAGTTTTATAAAAAGCCATAATGGTCGTATTAAAATCCCATAGAAACGTAAATAGATATTTGTTTTATAGTTTTTGGGCGTTTAAAAGTGGAACGTGGGTAGCAATTGCTATCGGATTACCATTAACCGTTTTAAATTAAATAAAAGGCGATTGGGCAATTCGATACTAGAATCCGTTTTACATTTATCGGGTCAGCTCTCCTTGATCACGATTTTAAAGCTGTTTGTTTGATAGAAGTAGGAGGGAAACCATTTATAAGCATAATGAGCCTCGTTGATGTAGTACTGCGGAACCATGGTCCTAGGTTCGATTCCCGAGTCGAGCATAGTGTTATTAGGTTTTTCCATCATGAATTTCTCAGTAGCAGCCACGGAGTCTGGATTTGTGCCCGGCTGATGGCAATAGGCTCGCCCCCTATTACATGGGACTTAAATATAACTGGCGAAATGTGGGTGTACTATTATGTACACCTCTGCCTAACCCGACGGGGATTACAGGCGTAATTTTGTGTATGTAAGACTCAAAAATTCCCACTGCTGGGAGCCAGGCCTCTTCTCTATGAGAGGGAGTGGGCTACAATCCACCACACAGGCCCAGTGCGGGTTGGTGGATGTCAGTCACATTTCAACGAATTTGTAGTTCTAGTTTATATTGGTTTCATCACAATGTTTTGTTTCACCGTTTTGAAACAATGGTGGGAAAGATTTCATTTGTTAAATACGCTGAAAAATTCCACTGTCACTGGGATATATGGACAGACAGATACACAGTTCCAAGAAAACAGCATTCGCGTTAATTAGGCACCATCATCTGCCTAGCCTTTTCCCAACTATGTTGGGGTCGGCTTCCAGTCTAACCGGATGCACCTGAATACCAGTATTTTACATGGAACGACTGCCAATCTGACCTCCACAACCCAGTTAGTACTGGGTAATACGATACCCCTTGGTGAGACTGGTTGTCAGACTTTTGGGCCACTGACTACCTAAGGACTGTCAAAGATCTACAAATGACAGCCGGGACCAACGGCTTAACGTGCTTTCCGAGGCACGGAGAAAACTCGATATGTAATGGGCGGTCACCCGTCCACAGACCTACCTAGGCAAGCACGGCTTAACCTAAAGATCGACCCGAGCGGCTGGTATTATTTAGCCACGAGCTCCTCTTTAAAACTCTTCCTAGCAGTAGTTAATTGTTTCCAAGACAACTAAATGACTTCAGCATAGCCTCAGAAATCTAATACCGTCATAAGCTAACAAGACACACCTCTACAACACTGGAGGCCTGGTAAGGGTGTTTGTAAACGTGTGTGCATTTTTTATTAGTTGAGTTACCTAAGTGACACGTTATGTCATTGCGTGTGACACTATTCAAGTATTGACTTAAGTTGACAGCTTCTTTCGTTTCTTGTGTGGATACCCTCAATTCATCATCGGATGTCCTCAGTCTTAGGTAGACGGGGGGGAGGGGGGATCGGTCAGACTCTTACTGATTAATCACACTGTACCATCATGGTGAGGAAACCAGCATGCCTGAGAGATATTTCTCGACGGCATGTAAAGCCAAGTCAGCGGCCCATGGGCGGCATAAAAACTCTGAGACCAGGTTAGGCACTAATCACACGATAAAGAAGACGAAGACCACACTGTGTTTCTCCAGTCATCCTCAATGACTGTATCCCCATCCGAGGTGACCGGTGGTGAGCCCCCGGAAAGTATTAAGACAAGCTGCACCCTCTGTGGTAATCAAGCGATGTGAATGTATAAAGGGTGTAAATAGACCCTTAACATATGCGAAAGGCACTTGTTCTCTCCATCTTTGCGATCATTTTTTTGTTCTAGACCATACCTGGGAACCTTCTAGTTACGGAGATATTGGGGGTCAAAGTTCCAACTTTTTCACAAGTTTTTTTCTTAATACATGTTTTTAATATTAAACTTAACACACCTCCACGACCCCGTACTATTCAATCCATCCATCAGCACAATGCTTTGAGTGCTTTCCGTCGAGTCCTACCGTAAAACGTGATTTTTCATCCCAAAAAAAAAGTCGATTCCCAGCAATAATTTTTGCGTAAAGTTACTTAGTTTGGTGTACAGAATGCTTGGTTGACGGCTATGTGAAGGGTCTGTTTACACCCTGTATAATGCACCCACTATGGTCATCACCATCTGTGGTTGTCATATGCTCACCCTGCAGTATCTCCTACTCGATATAAAATCCAATCCACATACATTTTTTTAACCTTTCCTCAAAACCATAAACGAAATCCAATTCGACTCAGCAGTTTCCGAGAAAGCCACACACTAACGCAATCTCATTATAATTGCAAAGTAAAAGTCATCGCCACGTGATAGAACGCCTACAAAGCTAGTATTACGTAACAAACAAACATATATACAAACAAACATACTCACATGACATACAAACATACACATATTGAATTCAAAGCAAATCAAAGTAGGTTTGACATACTTAAATTATATAATTATTTATGTATTCTACACATAGAGTCTTAAGACCTTGCATGTTTTTATGTGGATTTGAAAATGCGGTTGTTTATGGTGCATTAAATAGGACTCTAGTACCAATAGAATTTCACCAATTCATTACCTTCTTGCGCGAATTTAATTTATTATTTCAACGCATCAATATTCTACTTTGATACGAGTCTATCACAGTCACTTATTATTACATGTTCATCACATAGCTTCATTAGCTTCTCAGTGTCCGAAGCTACTTTTAGACTATCTTATTCATGCACTTTTTTAAGTCAACCCAGTCGCGTAACACAACATTTATCGTTAACCCTTAACATTTTCATCCCCCAATTTAAATTTGCAAATCTCGCAATCGAAATTGGGTTAACTGTGAGAAAACCCAATTCTGGGTTAAGCTCGCCATTGTACATTAGCTATTTAGGCGACGATTGTTCAAAAATCTTTCTTTCCCTGTTATTTAGGGAACACTTGTAAAAAACATGGTTGAGTCATAGGTCTTGAGTTCGAACCCAAGACACGCACCTCTCATCTTTCTGATTTTTCGTATTCATGTGCGTATTGTATAATTATCACTTGCCTCGGTGAAGGAAAACATCGTGAGGAAACCAGCATGCCTGAGAGATATTTCTCGACGGCATGTAAAGCCAAGTCAGGTGTCAGAATTTTATGCCGCCCATGGGGGCGGCATAAAATTCTGACACCAGGATCCAGGATCATTTTCTATTAGTCAATGAAGCAATTTAAGATTTTTATTAATTACATTTCCGGGAATGCTTCATGTTCATATTTGACCTTCTTTCAGCTTTGTAAACACAACTACATACATACATAATAGAATTGGGCCCATGACACTGCCCTTCTTAAAGCATGCGCGTGTGTACACTTTCTATAGTTTAAATAGATCTCATTATATGTAGTGATGTAGTGTTATTGCGTTATTTTGTTATATAATGTGGCCGTTTATTTTGTGAATATTTACTCTTGTATGAGGTTTAATAACAAATGGTAGGAGTGAGTCGAACCTACGACTGCTAGTCTTTTAACTCTGTTTTAAGAGCGTTAACATTAGCATTAAGTTAACATTAGCATTCCATACAAACTTTCAAGTGAGTTTTTTTCGAAATGACTGAACCGATTTTAATAAAACTTCGTACGCATAAGCAGGATACATGCGTCTAAAAACTTGACAGAGAACATTTCGAAATGTCTTTTAAAATAAAAGACAATTGGAAATTTCTGTTTCTATGGAAAATCTAAAATCGGTCTAATTTAGCTGTAACACTATTTTTTGAAAATGTTCTCTGTCAAGTTTTTAGACTTATGTATCCTGCTTATGCGTACTAGGTTTTATTAAAATCGGTTCAGTCATTTCGAAAAAAAAAACACTTGAATGTTTCGGGAGGTTTCTGCACCGGATCGGGCGGGAGGAAACGCCCGGGTGTTTCCATTGCGAGGATCGTCCGGAGGACACGGTGGAGCACACCGTGGAGGTCTGCCCCGCTTGGGCGGAGCACCGTCGTGTCCTCGTAGCGGCGATTGGCAGCGGCGATCTCTCGCGTCCGGCCCTGGTTCAAGCCATGGTCCGGAGCGAGAGGGAATGGGAAGCCGTCACCTCCTTCTGCGAAGCAGTCATGCTAGTGAAGAAGGTGGCGGGATGTGAGAGGGAAAGAACCTTACGTCCCAGCCGCCACGGGAGACGCCCTGGGCGTCGGGGGGTCACGTGGTGGCTCCCAGCCACCGTAGGCGTGGGCCTGTGGACGGCGAGTAATGGGCTAGCTCGCTGTCCGGCCGTCTTATGACGACAGGCCGTGTCGACGGCGCGTTCGTGTTCCACGCGCGCCTCAAAGAGATGTCAGCAACCGTGTAGGGGTCCGCATGGGCCGATGCCTGCCAGGGCTGCGGGACTGTTCGAAAGAGATACCGTGGCCCTGGAACACAAAGGGCAAAGAAGGAACATGGATGGGTTTTAGTCAGTAGAAGTCTGACACTCCCTTCCGCTCCGCCCGAGTGGGGGGTCATTTGATGATTTCCCATCCGAAAAAAAAAAAGGGTACTTTTACACCCACAATACTCATTTACCACCCAATATAATTAAAAAAAAAATGAGGCCAAGATAACCACTCATAGTAAACACAACACAACTCAAAAATCACGATAATTATCATAAACGTCAAAACACGGAAACGCGCAGGAAAGACCAGTTAAAAGCCTTACGTCACGTGACGTAACTTTAAGTTAAAGTTGGTCAAGCGGTCGGCTTTCTACATGACATAATGTGCTAGCCATGGGTTACTTAAGTATATAATATAGCTGTCAGAATTCGAAACACGTTCTGTAAACAATTGTTGTGTTGATCGTTGATTGGTTTGGCGTGCCTGTGTTAGTTGGGTATCGTTCATTTCTGAATAGAACGGTTTTTTTTAAACGTTGCCCCAAACTTGGAATTTCTCCTGTATCGTGGGTGCCTTTTTTTTAGTATGGGAAATCATCAAATGATCCCCGCTCTGGGCGGAGCGGAAGGGAGTGTCAGACTTGTACCGACTGAAACCCATCCATGTTCCTTCTTTGCCCTTTGTGTTCCAGGGCCACGGTATCTCTTTCAAACAGTCCCGCAGCCCTGGCTGACTAAGGCCCATAACATATTACACACTCACTCAACAAATGTGGTTTATGTGAAGGTGCAGACGCTAGCACATCAAGTTATTGCAATCTGTCAAAATTTAATAGATTTTCAACTTTATCCCTTAAGTATTAGGTTCAAGATTGAGTGGGGAAATTTGACAGTTTCGGGTAGCTTGATATGCTGCGTCTTTACGTATACAGGGTGTAAACGGACCCTTCACATCGGCCTTTGCAGACTCCTTCCTTGTCTTACAAACGCGCTGTCGACAAGATTGTGGGTGCCTTTACAAACATTTAAACTCACATTCACAAACAGCCAGGACCCGGAGCAACTGTAGGTTATACAAATATTAGTTCCGTGCTTGGATGGAACTCGCGACAAGCAGTTCAGCAGCCAATCGCTCAGCCACTGCGCCAACCGTGCCTAAAGTTGTATTGCGTTTTCGAATTAAACACAAATTACTGACTTTGCTCAAGAAGCTGCTCAGTTGAAGTGGGCTTGCTTGCAATGAGCTGTGGGCCAGAATAGCCACTTTCTGGAGCCCTGATACAGCCAGAAGGCGTCGCGGTAGGCCTCGTAGAAGATGGCGGGACGGGCTGGACAAAACCAACAATCAGTGGTCCACATTAGCACTGGATCAAAAAAAGCCAGGAGGGCTCTCCTCCTGGCTTTTTTTGATCCAGTGCTTTTGCCCAACAATGGGATAACGCAGGCTAACAGTATCAGTATCATAGAAATCTTTTAGTAAGGCTTAAATCTAGACAGCGGGTGTCTGCATTTGTGCCCTTCTTTTGTACGCGTGATGTTCAGACTATCGAAAAATACATGAATAGTGTCCTTCTAGTTACGCAGATATTGGGGCGTAAAGTTGCAACTTTTTCACACGTTTTATTTCAACACTTTACTTTAAATATCTCTACGACCTACGGTACTATTCAATGCATCCATCAGCATAATGTTTTGAGTGCGTTACCCTGAGTCTAACTGTAAAACATGATTTTTCACCCCAAACCAAAAAAAATCCCAGCAAGAATTTTTGCAAGAGACCAAGGATACCGACGTAGCCCGAAGAATAGCCAAACTTAAGTGGCATTGGGCATTTTGCTCGCAGAACGGATGGCCGATGGGGCCGAAAAGTTCTGGAGTGGCAACCGCGAACCGGAAGACGCTGCGTTGGAAGGCCTGCCGCTAGGTGGACCGATGACCTGGTGAAGGTTGCACGGATCCGCTGGATGCGAATCGCACGGGACCGGTCAATGTGGCGACACTTGGGGGAGGCCTATGTCCAGCAGTGGACGTCTTTTGGCTGAAATCATGATGATGATGATGATGAATAATTTTTGAGTAGAGTTACTTAAACTAATACTGTCACTTACGGGATATCCCGATATTAATATCGGGAGCTCAAAATAATGAACAATCACGGAAAAAATCCGGTAAGTGACAGTATTATTTTAGTTGTAAACCGTGAAAGCTTAAAGCGGTGTTAGAGTTACTTGATTTGATGTACAGAAGGCTTGGTTGACGGCTTCGTGAAGGTTCTCTTTACACCCTGTATATCAGCCGTCATCACAGTATTGACACCCTTAACAACCATATTACTGTCTATAAAAGTACATTTATCCAATCATAGTGTCAACTTGTAGTCGAGGTGGAATTCACACCCCAGCCGCAGGCGAGGTTGTTATGGAGCCTAAAACTGCAGTATTTAGATAGTGTAGACGAGCGATCCGCCCTTTACTCGCCCAGTTTTTACGGCTAGACAAAACATCGAGATTTCGTAAATAAATGTGAGTTTACTATTAATGTATGATACACATAAACCTTATGGAATAAATTCTCGACACGATGAATTGCATAAAAAGTTCGTTGGCTATATTAAAAAAAAAACGGTACACAGAAAGACACGAAAACTGTTTTTATCAGCAATATTTTAAACGCATGATGATATGCATTTCCAGTATAACTTAACCTGTTATTCTACGGATAGCTTATAAAATGAGAGGTCAGCATATACTGGACGTTTATAGTTCGAGATTATTTCGTTATGTGAACAAAAGAAATTGAATATGTTGGACAGTTGTCATCTCGGTATTATAGAGCTTTCGAATTTGATATTTATTGGGCTATAAAAGGATCAGAATTTCTTTGTAAAAGCGCTTTGTTTTTAATCTGATCAAAGCAACATTTCTTGAGGAAATATTTGTGTATAAAATAGTGAATATTAATGTTCACACACTTCCTCGAAAGCTGGCTCTTATCGCAATGCGATTAGGTTCAACATGCAATGTATTTCACACTCGTGGATTTTTTTTCATTTATCACCACTTGTGCGGAAATAAAAATATCTACATATACGTTCCTAAGTTATATACTAAGTCCAAATTGGTTCAATTCTATAGTCGGCGGTGATTGTTTTTTTTTAATCTCGACCAAGATTTATGCGTCTTTACGGGGTTAATAGGTTTTAACTATTTATCCGGTCATTGCGGTGAGGAGAATATAGGAAGCCAGAACGAGCGAAGGCTGAGAGAGACCTGTGGCACCCCGACTCGGACAGGTTAGGTCCGAAGGGGATGGCGGGGTCTAGTGAGCGAGCGAATTGAGCGAACTAAGACCCGGAATCCCCTTCGTGTTAGGTTACTTTAAACCCTGCAAACAGAAATAGGATTTATTTTCGCTCGTTTAAATACTACCCAAAATAAACAGGACGCATCCGTAGGATAATTTCCAACCATAAAGCGAGCGAAGCCGCGGGCAAAATATAGTTGTTTATAAAACTGAATCATTCGTCCACAATGCGGATCTTGTTACGCAAGGCAAGTTGTGTAAGCCGTTCAGAAATATGTTATTTATTTATATTGATGTTTACTGCAATTTGCATCCTTAAGAACGCTGTTATGAAGATGAGGAGTTTATTTTAGAATGTATGAAATGAAAAAATGTGAAAAGTGGTTACGTAAGGAGATCTGTTTCATTTTGTTGAGCTGGAATTTTATGTAGACCTACAGCAGTGGCGGGGCAAGACCACAATTTTATGTGGGCAAAGTACATTTAGCGAGGCCCTTAATCGGCATTGACTCGGAATTCACATGTATCATTCGAAAGGCCATAATTTCAGGAACAAAATGGTACATAATATTACGTACGAAACAAAACTCCAACAGCTTTCACTTCAACCACAAAAAAAATAAACTGCAAATAATTCACTTGAAATCCCATCGCAGAAAACATTTTTAGTAATCCTATACGACAACAACGCCATCTAGCTTAAAATATCAGAAACTACAATGGCTTTCTGTCAGTACAAGAACGAAGGATGTCGCTGTGTTAGAAAATTAAAAAAAATAAAACAGAGTGCGCGTCAACAAAAAAAATATATTGGCCAAAATTGGCCATGTACAGTTTGGAGATTTCGTTCCGATCCCAATTTTGTCATTGGGTTTTTGAGGTGCGAGGCCCTCGTACCGCGAGGCCGTAGGCGGTGGCCCACGTCGCCTACGCCTAGCGCCGCCTCTGACCTACAGTTTGAAACAAAACAATGATCAAATCATCATCTGCCTAGCCTTTTCCTAACTACGAGTATGTTGAGGTCGGCTTGCAGTCTTACCGGATTCAGCTGATTATCAGTACTTTACATGGAGTGGCTCCCTATCTGACTTCTACAACCTAGTTAGTATTGGGTAATAGGGTAAGATTGGTTGTCAGACTTTGGGGCCACTGATTAACTGTTACGGCTGTCAAAGATATAAATTAAAACAGGGACCAACGGCTTAACGTGCATCCCGATGCACGGAGGAAACTCGGTATGTAACGGGTGGTCATCCATCCATGGACCAACCTAGGCAAGAGTGGCTTAACATGAAGATCGACCAGAGCAGCCGTAATTATTTAACCACATTTTAACCACGCACACACCATCACCACCACCACCACCACCACCACCATTTTAGCCACATTTTTATGAATATTTGATCATTGTTTTTGTAGAGGAGCTCCTCTAAAAATAGAGGAAACAAAATGATTTCTTTTTCTTGTTAATTGATTCGTCTTGCGAGTAAAAACAACACCCCAACATCTGTTTCCTTATTTTTGAGTGTGAGAGTGACGATCTCTTGAAAATGAATAGCCTTTTCTTGTTGTTCAGTTGGTCTGGGAGTAGCAGCAGTTGATCAGAAGAGGGATATATCCCTCTCTCGTTACAATTCGTAATATTAACTGCGTCTGCGACCATTTTAAGAATTTCAACGTGATTATAAATTTTCCTTTATTCATTCTTTCTCTTATCTAATACATTTTTAAATATTTTCAAAAACAAAAGTAAACAAAACATTTAAAAATATAAAAAAATAGATGGCCCATCGGCATCAGGAACAAGGTCCAGGCTGCCGGTGGTCATGGCTCTAGAGAGAGGAACCACCTCACTATACGTGCCGTGTCCAGGAGTACTGCTTTCTGAATTTAGCCCTTGACCCAGCCGCGCAATGAGAGCCTCCTAAGGTGTTGGTCGAGGCTCTATGCTATTAGTCCATTAACCGTAACAACTATCGGTACAATGGTTGCAGAGTCCACGTCCCACATGTCGACAACCTCGCGTGCTAAATCAAGCATATCCTATTATGATTCTGCTAAAGCCGGCATTTTAGGCTCCGTAAGGCTCATCATCACGATTCTGGAGCTCAGCAGTCGCGATGACTACACCAAAAAGTCCTCAAATAAGAAAACTCATAATTTTACGGATTCGTGAGATCTCGATCTTTACTTAAGTGACGAATGTTAACCGAATGCCAGGCAGTGTGATTTATGTTTTGTTTACTGACATCTTTGCTATAGTGATTTGTTTTCGTCGTGGGAACGCCACCACACCTTTCCATTTGGCATCGGTGGTCATTATGGTGCGATTATCTAATTTCCGGATGATCTGCCTATCGATATTGTGTAATCTGTTAAAAAAATTGGCCTACGTATCGTTTTTTAATATTTTTAAATAATATACAAGGTGTAACATAATAAACGCAAGACCTCTCGTGTCGTGTCTCAGACCATGAAGCTGAACAACTTTTGTTCTATGATGTTTGGAAATTCATAACTTTTTTTTTAGTTTTACCATACATGTGGATCAGCTGATTGCGTCAGTTCCTATAGAAAGTATTTTTTTTTTGCGAATTTCAAGAACTCGTAGAACAAAAGATGTTTAGTTTCATGGTGCGAGAGACCACGCGGGAGGTCTTGCGTTTATTATGTTACACCTTGTATAATTAATAAATAATTTTTAATAATATTTTTAACTAGCGACATATTTCTCCTCATCACATGTCGTTGTCACATCCCAAAATAAACAAAAATATTCTCCTTGGTAAGATTGTTAAGATTGGAAGTCAAAATTTCTGGCTTCTGACAACCTGTAGGGTTAAGATCAACGAACAACAACCGGGGCCAATGGCGTACCATGCTTTCCGAGCCGCGGTGTACTTTTGCAATATTGTGTAAAACAGTACTCCAGTGAGGACATTGCGCATTCTCTGTATCATTACACGGTAGCTACACATCGAGCACAATGTTATGAGACAGTGAAACCCTGAGAATGAGTATTGTATGCTGATCTGGTAGAATGTATAATTGATGACGAGGCTAAGTGCGGCTGTCGAACCTTGGATGGGTGTCCGCTGTTGCAATCGCTTGCAAAAACATGTGACGATCGCATTGCATTCGACATCAAGATCAAAATGTGTGACCGTGTGACGTCCATGAATGATGAAAAATGGGCAGAAGATATTGATGCCATCGCGGATACATCCTGGACAAGGCTGGCACACGAACATGATAAATGAATCATGGATAAAGTAAGGAATGAGTATAAAGGGTGTAAATAGACCCTTAACATATCTGAAAGGCACTTGTTCTCCCCGTCTTTGCGATAATTTTTTTGTTCTAGACCATACCTGGGAATCTTCTAGTTACGGAGATATTGGGGGTCAAAGTTCCAACTTTTTCGCAAGTTTCTTTTTAAATACATGTTTTTAATGTAAGATTTTTACTTTACACACCTCTACGATCCCTGTACTATTAAATCCATCCATCAGCATAATGCTTTGAGTGCTTTCCATCGAGTCCTAACGTAAAACGTGATTTTTCACCCCAAAAAAAGTCGATTCCCAGCAATAATTTTTGCGTAAAGTTACTTAGTTTGATGTACAGAATGCTTGGTTGACGGCTATGTGAAGGGTTTGTTTACATCCTGTATTAGAGGAAGTTTGAAAGTTGCGCCAGTTACAGAAAAGTTGAAAGGGAATCGACTGTCTTGGTATGGACATGTGATGAGGAGGAACGAATCGCATGTGACTAATAGAGTGATGAGTATAAACGTTGATGGATGGAGAGGGAGAGGAAGACCAAAGAAACGATGGATGGATTGTGTGAGGAATGATATGAAAGTTAAAGGAGTAAATGATAGCGTGACGGTTGACAGAGGAGAATAGAAGAAAAAAACGTGTTGCGCCGACCCCAAGTGACATGGGACAAGGGCAGGAAGATGATGAGGCTCACGAACGTGAAGATTAGGACAAGCCAAAGAAGGCCTATAGCCAGCAGTGGGCGAAGCCAGGCTGTGGATAACGATGATGATGAATATCAAAATCAAATACTTAACCTCAGAGAGTTGTCTATTGCCATCAACCGTGTGATGAAAAAAACCAATAACATTTTGCCCGACTCGGGAATCGAACACAGGACCTCTTGCTCAGCAGTCCCGCATGCGACCACTCGACCAACGAGGCAGTCAGTAAAATAACGTGGTTTCTTATGTCGCACTGCCTCTCATAGAGAGGAGGCGTGTGTCCCAGCCGTGGGAACGATATATATAGAACGATATAATCTGATTTTACTTCTTAACATTATAAATGCGAAAGTAAGTTTGTTTGTTACCTTTTCACGCCTAAACCACTGAACCGATCATCTTGAAATTTTACACATACGTTGTCACGTGTACAGAAACGGACATAGGATACCTTTCATCCCGAAAAAAGGTACTGTTCCCGAGGAAAACAATAATAACTTTCTTATGATAATAGATGGCGCCACGTGTCTTTCGAATCATGATTGAATTATATTATTACAAGCAGAGTACAAACCGAATTGATTGTCGAATTCTAAATTAACGCTAGCGGAGCCGCGGACAAAACCATAAATGCTTATTACTAGCCAAATCACAAACATTTCTCGATCTTATGATTTTATAGCCATCATTCAAAGACGAGGTGACAATGTCAGGAAATCTAATGCGGAATGATTTCCTAACCACAGCGACACCTAGGTAAGTAGGTGCGTCCCTTACCGCAGAACGCGAAAGTTCAAGTTAATACCACACTGATATGAAAATGGTTAAGTCTACGGTCTATGGTGGTCTTCTTGTAGGTTTTCTGAAGGGCAGGGAATCCATCAACATAATCATCATCATCATATCAGCCAAAACTCGTCCACTGGACATACACCGCCTCCACGAATCGCTCCGATCGTTTACGATAAATAAATATAATTTTCTGATACGTATCACTGAATCGGGTAGACAACTGCGTTGCAATTTAGATTATAAACATGTTTTTGGGTGTACCCTAGCCACCACTTTGATGACTAACTTTATTCTTTTCGAATCGATGAAATATTCGTCTATGATTTGAATAGATTATTTTGACCCATCGTTTATCGCGGCTCCAGTAGCATTGCCGTCCCGCATGACGAAAACCTCTTGAAAGGCGAGAAAGATAATTAAATCAAGTATCTTGACTTGGCTCGCGAGGTTGTCGACATGTGGGATGTGAACTCGGCGATAAATGTGTCGATAGTCGTTTCAGCCAAAACCGCGACTAACACCTGAAAAGGCTCTCGTTTGGCAGCTGGATCAAGGGCTTGATTCAGAAAGCAGGACGTACTCCTGGTCACGGCTCGTATTGTTAGGAGGTCCCTCTCTCTGGAGCCTTGACCGCGTAGCTTGGACCCTATTCCCGATAGCGGTGGGCTAATATTTTAGTTTTTGGTTTCGTGTGGTTAAGAAGTCTCCAAATGCGCAGGAGTAGGGACACCATAGACACTCCAACCAGTCTCTCTCCAGCCAGCCATAATCTTGCCAGGTCTTCAAGAACATGACACTCGCACTGGTGGCCGAAAATACCAATAAAACCGCTTCCTCACCAGGAGCATTCGCCTGCAATGTAACATTTAATTTTCATTGCGTCAGAGAGTGAGGAGAAACGAGCTTTACATCATGCAACCTGTACTGTTACACTGTAATGTTACAATTTGTAACAACGACCAGAACGACTGTTTCTGTACAAAATTGAATCTTCGATTGTTACATTACACGCGCCTTAGTTATCCCCCATTTTGAAAAGTTGCTGACTGGCTTATAGTGTTATGACGAAACGACCTGTTATTTTATAATAGTTCTAACTTATTCATAGATGTTGCGTCTATCGCATCGTATTTTCTTTTTTTTTTTAACGTTGCCCCACACTAGTAATTTCTCCTGTATCGTGGGTGCGTTTACAAACATTTAAACTCACATACACAAACAGCCAGACCCGGAACAACTACCTGTACGCCATAGAAATATTTGTTCCGTGCGGGAATCGAACCCGCGACACGCAGCGCAGCAGTCAATCGCTCAGCCACCGCGCCAACCGTGCCGCCGCCTATTGTACTTGGTGTGTATTTTAGCTTGTATTATTAGAGTAAAAAGTGTAACAAATTGAAGATAAGTCAATAAATAAATAAATACTTCATGCCACAAGAGAGCAAAATTTTAATGTCAATGGATATCAACTTGAACTTTCGCAATTGCGGTTCTAACTTCTTAAGCTGTGGTTAGGAAGTTGTTAACTTTACATTTAGTGTCTCATTGGTTTGGTGGTTACGGGTGTGGCTTTTGAACGCGTTTCCTGGGTACGATTCTGCGTTTTAAATTAATACAAACCATAACACTATAAAGTACATTTTTTTATACAACGTGTCCAGTCATCGTCATCGTCTGCGTAGCCTTTTCATAACTATGTTGGGGTCAGCTTCCAGTCTAACCGGATGCAGCTGAATATCAGTATTTCCATGGAGCGACTGTCTATCTGACCTCCACAACCCAGTTAGTACTAGGTAATACGATAACCCTTGGTAAGACTGGTTGTCACACATGTGCATACACGCTCACATGCACACATTTACATCGCTACAACTAAACTACGCTCAATAAGTGCACACATGATTACGAAACCGGCTGTTGACAGCGCTGTGTCGTGGTTTTTTCTTTACCACTGAGGTTTTTTGAGACTATAATAAAATTATTTCAATACTTTTTGCAGAGACAGTTTAACTAATATTCACCAATAGTATCCCCCGACACTGTCAATCGTCTTCCCTGTAAGTGAATTTGCAATATTTTAAATAAAATTTATATCTTTTTTTTTTCGTATGGGAAATCATCAAATGACCCCCCCCCCCCTCCACTCTGGGCGGAGCGGAAGGGAGTGTCAGACTTGTACTGAATAAAATCCATCAATGTTCCTTCTGTGCCCTTTGTGTTCCAGGGCCACGGTATCTCTTTCGAACAGTCCCGCAGATTTTTTTTATCTTTAATCGTATTCTATCGCAAAAAGATCGTTGTAGCATTGCAGTGGGTGGGCGACTTTTTAGGTGACTCAAAGTCAAATGTCATAAACAAAATGTCAAATGTCAAAGTTTTGACAGTCATACACACCATACAATACAACTTAATAGGATTAGATCTATACTACTTTGCAAGTCACTGTTTTTCGTAATAATCATTCCATACAAACGTCTATGTATGTAATCAAACTAATCAAATAAAAATATTGTACTAACACACTTTCTCTAATTATTATTGAGTAATATTGTTTTATCTTACTATTTATGTTTGTTCTATGAGTAACTAACGACCCGCCCGGGTGCGCATGAGTGAAATTTAAATCACTTTAATAGATATAAATCTTCCGGAATCATCATCTGCCTAGCCTTTTCCCAACTATATTGGGCCGGCTTACAGTCTAACCGGATGCAGCTGAATACCAGTATTTTACATGGAACGACTGCCTATCTGACCTCCACAACCCAGTTAGTACTGGGTAATACGATACCTCTTGGTAAGACTGGTTGTCAGACTTTCGGGCCTCTGACCACATAACGACCGACAAACATCTACGATTGACAGCTGGGACTTAGCGTGCTTTCCGAGACACGGAGGAAACTCAGTATCTAAAGGGTAGTCACCCATCCACGGACTAACCTAAGCAAGCGCGGCTTAACCTGAAGATCGACCCGAGCGGCTGTTATTATTTAGCCACGAGGTCCTCAGAAAGATTCGTTCAAAAAAAATTCGTTAAACATAAATACAAGGTAAATAACGCCATGTATTTCAAAACATTATGTATGTTCTATGTATGTAAATTCATTCATTCATTCATACCGTACCACAGTTCCCTCATAAGTCATATACACGAAAAAACCGGTTATATACGGTTTCCTGAAAGGAAACTCCTCGGAAACGTTATGTACACGCATTATGTAAAGAAAACTGTTTCAACTTCAGTTCATACATACTGTGATGTACTGTAAACACGCGTTTCATTTGTGGTTTAAAAACAATTTGGGCTAATTGGTGCTTTTAGAAAAACGTGGTGTAATTTGAAAAATATTTGTGCATTTTAATTTGATAAAAATTGGTGTAATTTGAAAAATACTTTTGCACTTTAATTTGAGAAAATTGGTGTAATTAGAAAAATATTTTTTGCATTTTAATTTGAGAAAATTGGTGTAATTTGAAAAATATTTTTGCATTTGAATTTGAGAAAATTGGTGTAGCTTGAAAAATATTTGTGCATTTTAATTTGAGAATATTGGTGTGGTATCCGTTCCGATAGAGATTTTAAAAGTGTTTTAGTGCCACATTTTCCTTACCTAGTTGTTGGAGGCTATTTAAACTATTTCAGTGATTAAAGTGATATCGAACAATTTAAATTGGTCAAACTATTTAAATGAGGGGTGAAATACGTATGACAAAAACTCAGTGCGTTTTATAATGAAGTTCATTTTAACATTGTTGGTTATAAGTTCGTTAGTAACTTTAACAGTTGAGAAGAAAAAAAACAATAAAAAAGAGAAAACTAAGTTGGAATACACGTCTTTTACCGGCCGGTCGCAAAACTGGACTTATGAAGGTACTAGCCTTACCCGCGGCTTCGCCCGCATGAAGTTCGATAATTGTCCCACGGGATCATACTACCGGGATAAAAAGTATTCTATGTGTTAATCCAGGTTATAAACTATCTGTGTGCAAAATTTCATCCACATCCGTTCAGTAGTTTTAGCGTAAAAGAGTAACAAACATCCATCCAACTTTCGCATTTATAATATTAGTAGGAAGTAGGATGATTACTAATAGCGCCTAAATACTAGTATCAAACGACGGTTAAAATAACGAATTAACAGTTTCGGGTTTTTATGTAAAATTAGGTTAAACAGCACGATGAAAAACAACTCTCTCAGATTCATCATTTTTTTTACAATGAACCCTGGAATGGGGTTAAAGACTGTAAAACACCAGTCTCTAATGTCATTCTAGGGTTAAAGCCTCATTTCATACAGAGGCAGTGGCGAAGGTTCCATACAACTCGATTCCTACCGGCTTCCCTTTGAAAAATGGCACAGTCAGCGTTATATAGACAAATAATATAATCACATTAAAGATATGTACTCCGGCTTACCTCTTACAAAAATGAACCCTTCCGCTATTGCAGAGAAGAGCACAGACCACCACACTTGCTCGAGGATGGTTGGCAGTTTCAGGCTTAGACTAACCGTGTCCAGGTTGCGAATGGTTGTAGCATTAAGTCTGCATATGTACCACTATTGTATGTTTATAAAGATTAAATAAATAAATTCTTAATCCATCCTTTTCTTCTCTTTCCAGGTTGTGGCATAGCAGTTGGCAAGCAAACAGCTCAGCGTCGTATCGTCGGTGGAGACGACGCTGGCTTCGGCACCTTCCCCTGGCAGGCGTACATCAGGATCGGATCCTCAAGGTTATATAGTTCTGTACAAGCTGGCGCGGTTGTGGCCAGTTTTTGGTCTAAGTGTCAAAGTTGTGACCTATTTATGTGACGTTTTAGGAGATATAGTACAATTGTGGCCCACGTATGTAACGTTTTAGGAGATATAGTACAATTGTGGCCAGTTTTTGTTTTAAGTGCCACAGTTGTGGTCCATTTATATGACGTTTTAGGTGATATAGTACAATTGTGGCTCACTTATGTAACGTTTTAGGATATATAGTACAAGTGTGGCCAGGTTTTGTTCCAAATAGGACAGTTCTGGCCAGATTTTGTGTAATTTTAGTAGATAATTATGGCCAGACATTTCCGATGGTACAATTTTGGTCTGACCTCGTGACTCACAACAAACATACTTTGTCAGGAAACAACACATTCATTTTGTATAAGGCACAGTCTTGTCCAGTAAAAAACAGTTTTTAGGTTAGAATAGCACTATAATACAGTTGTGGCCATTTTTGTTTGAGATGGCCTGGTAACACAATTATGGCCAGTTTGATATATTGGCATATTTCTGTTTCTATTATGTGACGTTTAGATAATTGTGCAATACTGAATATTTATTATGTAGTGATTAGTACAATGCTGTAGAATTTGAGATAGTACAGTTCTGGCTAAATATTATTGATTCATAAGCCAGATTTGACAGGTTAAAACCATTTTAATTTCACACACGACACAGGGTATGTAGGAACAGTGACATACACTACTAACAATTAGGTATCACCATGTCCTAAACAATTAATACTTTATCCGCAAACTTATATTTATGTATTATATTAACTACCTATACACACATTTCCTTATCATCCTCATCACTATCATTTTCCCATCATTAGTTACGGTTTCTGAAAGCCATTAATTATAATAATTATTTTATTAATTTTAATCAACTATAATAATTATTTTATTAATTGTAATCAAATATAATAATTATTTTATTAATTGTAATCAAATATAATAAATAATTGTAATTTTATTAATTATAATTATAAATTTGTTTGAAATTACCAATATTCAAGCAAAGTTTGGCTCTGTTTTAGTATTTAATCTACAATTAACTGACTAAAGATTTCAAAGAGATCCTTTCAGAAATGGTGAGCAAATGAAACAAAACCATATCAACCTACGAATGTCACACTTTCTCATGAATGTCACAGTTCTGGCGTATCACAGCCAATTCCTGTACCATTTTGTATGAAAAGCACAGTTGACAGCACCGTATTTATTTTACATTGAATTAACGTTGTAAAAATAACGCACTAATTTACTAAAAAATGTTACTAATTAAACGTTTTGTTATGTTGTACTTGGTTCACGCAAATGATAATAAGTATTCTAGTAATAAGTTGTCTTGTTAATTTTGTATAGAAATACATAACTATAGGTTGTAACATAATAAACGCAAAACCTCTCGTGTCGTATCTCAGACCATGAAACTGAAAAATTCAACTTTTGGAAATTCATACCAAACTCTTTTTTTTAGTTTCCAAAGTTTTCTTGCGAACTTCTAGAACTTGTAGAACAAAAGTTGTTCAGTTTCATGGTCCGAGAGACCACACGTGAGGTCTTGCGTATATTATATTACGCCTTGTATATGTTTACCAAGAGCTTGAGGATTATTCAGAAGTCAAAATAATATTGAATGAAAGCGGTAGTAGGTATTTGCGTGGACTAAATATTGAATGAATTGTGTAAATATTTGGAGTGGAAATAATACTGATTTCGTTCATATTTCTCATTAGCATAGCATAATCGTCTTACAATATTCCCAACTAAAAGAAAGACGGCTAAACTCATTACCTTCTCTTTTTCGTCGCTGGTTAATAAAATAGTACTCATAATAACAACATTCAGAAGGACATTTATATAAATGACAATTATGTATATTTTTTAATGAAATCATAAATTTCTGTAATTTGGCGGTTGTCCGGGAGATGGCTCCCGGACAACCAGCAAACGCCAAAAAGGGACCCCCTTATCTTTTGAACGCCACAGCATAAATGCACATGCGCATGCGCATGTCCTCTACGTCAAGCAAAAATTTCACCGCAAATACCTACGAAAAGAATAAGGATTTAATAAAACTATTTAATTGGTTATTTCGTGTTATAGTGCACCGCAGTTTTTGTCACATATTTGTGTCGTTGGCGTACAGGGTACGAGTTTGCTTGTCACGTATATGTGACCATGGCGTTTAAAAGGTTAATTTTGTTTATTATTTCCACTCCAAAAATCATGCCCATCAACAATAATTAACTTATAATAATTAATGTATTAACACTCATTAATAATTAATGTTTCCAGATGCAACATGCTTATGTCGATATTCGAGCTTATCGGTTGGAAGCAGTGTTGGATAGAGAGGTAAATGTGCGAAAGAGATAGCATGATGTTCAGCAACTCCTACCTATTATTCTGTAGTGGGTTTTTGAGGACATGTTTACGTTACGTTACAATGTCGTCAAGGGACTACTTTGAGCGGTAAACGCTACAAACAGGAGGTACGCACGGCGACATATTTAGCTATACATTTCTAGTATAACCTACCTCGCTTTGCATGTGCTTCCCGTACATTGAGAGATCAGCGTATACTGGTTTTTGCATAACTTGATTGATCGCCGTGCGTAAGACCAAATTGGTATGGACAAATTACGGACTGGCAGCAGACAGCAAACTCGGACAGATAATGTTCTGTGGCCGTTGTCTGAAGCTGCGTCCACAATTCGTCAGAACTGATTTAATCGAACCTTACTTCGTGATGTAGTGTTACGTTTTACCGCACAGATTACTCCTTGCCTTACAAGCATGAAATTGCATGAGTATGTTGTTTCTTAAAATATAGGTATTCGTAATTCGGCCAGAATTGAACAGCAATTTTAAAAAACTTTGGTCTAGTTACGGGAAAGCACTATCATGGTTTACATAGCAGGTATTCTTTTCATTGATGAAATTAAAAAAAGAAAATGGGAACACTAAAATAAAATATGTGGCATAACGTAACTTAAATATGTTTTCTTTAGATAAAATTATTGAATGAAGTTCTACGTAGTGTAAAATACTCTTTAAAGATTCGATTTTTTTAAATACTTAATAATTTTTTTTTAAATAAAATATTTAAAAAAATCGAATCACTCAGTTGTTTTACAAATTTAAATCTTCTCTCTCTCTCTGTCTATACTTCGTAGTTATAGCGAATATAAATATAAATAGTAGTAAAATTGTTATTTTTTTATTACTTCACCGACTTTTTCGCACATTCCTCTTGTCTGTTTGAGTCGAAAATTAAGGTTTTTTTTTCTAACCAATTTTTTATTAACTGAATAACCAATTAACATTTTTTTTTTAAATATTTTTTGTTACAGAGGTAAGTGATTTTATTGTTTTGTAATTTTTTAGGTATTAAAGCATGATTGTATGCTTTGCATGTTTCTTTAGTAGAGTAAAATTTTAGATTTAGATTACTAAATAAGGTATTTTAAATTTTAATTTGTTCGTTGAAAAATGGACGACAATATTTTTTTTTATTTTTTTTTTTATCGTTGCCCCTCACTAGGAATTTCTCCTATATCGTGGGAGCGTTTACAAACATTTAAATTCACATTCACAAACAGCCATACCCGGAACAACTACCTGTAGGCCAAACAAATATTTGTTCCGTGCGGGAATCGAACCCGCGACACGAAGCGCAGCAGTCACTGCGCCAACCGTGCCGTCAAATTGCAAATTAATTTTTTTATTCATGGAGATATCATAAATATAAAAATAATATAAGGCAGACCAGTTCTCCAAATCCTTTTTTTTTATTGGCTATGGTTTCGTACCATCTTCATGTCTTTCATTCAGAGGAAGTCCCATCTGGACTACAGGATCTTCAGCGGATCCAGTTAAGCCAATATTGTGTAGAAGAAGAAAAATTACATCTGCTTCCACATCTTTGATTTCCATTTTCTATGCCCCATTCTAAATCTGCAGCCTTCTAATAAATCCTACGCCCCAATTCTTGCTTTTATAGAATACTTTTTTTTTTTTCTATCAGACTTTTCTGTCCCACTGTTGGGCAAAGGCCGCCCCCATGGCTTTCCGATTTTTTTGCAATTTACCTTCTCTGGCCAATCCGTTAACAATGAGTGCAGATCGTCACGTTTTTTAGCGTTTTGGGCCTGCCTCGGTTACGACGGTCGTTTTTAGGCACCCAGTGTGACTATCTTAACCGATCTGTCAGGCTTCATCCTAGAAATGCATCTCCTATTTTTTTAAATTCCACAGTCTTTTCTTTAAATTCCCATCTTCATCATTCATTCAATCTTGAAATCCCCATTTTTTTCCTTAAGCAACCCAAACCAACTTCGACCTTAACCGAACTCCCATAACGTTTCAGATGCGGTGGCTCCCTAATATCTCGACGCCATGTTGTGACAGCAGGGCACTGCGTGGCCCGGGCCCAGCCACGCCACGTCCGCGTGACACTCGGAGATTATGTCATCAATTCGGCAGCAGAACCACTCCCCGCTTACACCTTTGGCGTGAGGACTATCAAAGTGCACCCGCTGTTCAAGTTCACGCCGCAAGCTGATAGATTTGATGTGGCGGTGTTGACCCTTGACAGAAATGTTCACTATATGCCTCATATAGGTGAGTATTGGACTTTTTGGTTATTTGTGCAATGGGTTTGGGAAACGTGAATAAGGCTAGTGCTCGGTTCTGACAAAGGGGAGACGAGAGGAGAGATATCTGAACCTTCGGAGCCATATTTAGAGAATTTGGAGCATCGAAAACCAATTCTTCGAGCAGAGCGACCTTCGGACTGCCACGCTTACGAACACCACGTACGACAACATTGTTTTTTCATTTAAACACCCCATCCTAATCTGGGCACAGTAGCAGCCAAAAACCAAAATTACAAGTAGCTATATCACACCGCTACGTATCTGGTGTCTGCAAGATTTTAGCAATCATAGGACAGACGAGAGACGCGATATGTATTTCAACCAATTAGACTGACCGATTCCCACAATCATCCAATCGGTTCTTCGTCTCAGCTTTGGAAGAATCCGCGCTTTGGGGTTATTAAATTACAAGAAATTGACGGGGTCCTGCGCCTCTATGCCTTCAACTAAGTGGTGTATTATGGCATTGATAAAACTTTGCTCTGAAACTATACTTCTGAATGGGCCTGTTTACTAAGATAACAGGGTTCAACCGTTTTCCTACAGGTTGCCTTACAGTCAACTCGTGTTATAGCAGTCTACTGCTGGACATAAGCCTCTCCCAGGCTGCACCACAAAACTTTGTCCTATAACGTTCACCACGTCTAACAGTCCTACTGCTGAGCTACATCTTACTCTCTGTAAGAGGGAGTGGGCTGTGGTGGATTGCGGCGAGGGCCAGCAAAAAATGCAGCTCATTTCAGCTCCATGCACAAAGATATCAAGTATTATTTTCAGCATTTTGCTACCGTAATGCCAATTTATTTGGGTTCGGCGCAGCTTGTCTTCTTCTTCAGTACTTCTCTTCCCCTCACGCACAAAACTACCAAAATCCTCTCCAAATTACTTACCCTTTTAATTTTCTCATTCCAGCTCCAATTTGTCTACCGGAGCGAGGGTCCGACTTCCTCGGGCAGTACGGCTGGGCAGCTGGATGGGGTGCCTTGAGCCCAGGGTCCCGGCTGCGACCGAGGACTCTGCAGGCGGTGGATGTGCCAGTGTTGGATAACAGGGTCTGCGAGAGGTGGCATCGGGCTAATGGTATGTAGTCTCGAATTTATTTAAGTTTCCTATGAAAGATTAAGAGTCCCAGGCAAGCAGATACTTGAATTTACTAGGATTACGTTCTAGATAATGTTACTTCTGGCGGCTAATGCTCATCATCTGCCTAGGCTCTCAAATGGTTCGATGAAGTTGTCAGGGGGTTTAAGGAGGTCCTGCCAGAGCTCACATCTGCACTGTATGACCATGTGAAAAATGCATAATGCAAATGCATTTTCAGTGCACCATATGCATCTCGGGTGCATTTCGAGTTAAACATATTTTAACTTTTGCCATAAACAGAAAATGTTCTCTGATAACTTTTTAAACTGTATCCTGCTTATGCGTAAGAAGTTTCATTAAAAACGGTTCAGTCATTTCGAAAAAAAGACTTGAAAGTTTGTATGAAATGCCGTAAGTCGTAAACGCTTTTAATATGCTAAAAAACAGATGTCATTTAAACTGTTTTACATCATCACAATTAATTTAATTATATATTTTATCTAAACCTACTTTTTCTCAAATTCCAGGCATAAACGTGGTAATATACCCCGAAATGCTCTGCGCGGGCTACCGGGGCGGTGGCAAAGACTCCTGTCAAGGGGACAGTGGAGGTCCCCTCATGCTGGAACGGGCAGGACGCTGGTATCTCATCGGCGTCGTCTCGGCTGGCTACTCCTGTGCCAGCAGGGGCCAACCAGGCATATACCATAGAGTAGCCCACACGGTGGACTGGATTTCCCATGCTACTACGCTGTCATAGCATCGACAAGAGTGAATTGTGATGAAACTTTTTAGTGTCTGAGAAAGTGCTGTAGGTGGCGCTGGTGTGGTTAAAAGTTAAAATTAAACAATGCTACAGTGCTACATGGGTGTTTTGGAACGTGGCTATAGTAGAAAGTAACACCGGCCATCTTGTTTTTTAATACAATTGCCAGAGACAATTTCAAAAATGTTTACCAACAGCCTGGCAGTGACGTTCAATCACCAAAAAGAAGATTGCATCACTATATAAGAATCTTTTGGCGCTTGAGTGACATTGACAGTAAGAAAACAGTTGTTGGTAAACATTTGTGAAAAAAAAAACAAAATGGTGTTGTTAGTTCTGATTTTAGCCACGCGCCAAAATATCCTTGTGTAGCTATAATAGGCTTGATTTTGATTGGCTACTAAATTTTGTGCAAAATTTAAATAGCGAAATTGTAATGTTAAGCCGTTGGAGTAACTTTTAGGCACAGCAGCGCCAATTTGAAAGTTTTTGAAAATGAATGTCGAATTATTGATTGTTTGAAGACTCACTGAATATAATTAAGTTTTAATATTCTTAAAATGACACTTGGTATATTTGCGCTATTGGATTTTCTGCGTTCGCCTCGGGACCGAAAGTTGAAGACCCCAAAGCACACTCAATGTTGCATACTGCATTTTAAATTTCCAGCATCGATATGTCCGCTAAGATTAATGAACAGACATGAAATAGTGTTTTAATTATATTTACTGCTGAAATAATATCAGCCCATAGACGTCCTAGTATGAGAGGAGGCCCTTGCCCTGGTATTTAGTGCTAATTTAATTATATTCAGTGAGTCATTACGGAAACGCCTTAAAACATTGAATTTTTTATTTGTTCAATGGAATGAAAGCGTCGTTTTGTAGAAATCATATGTCGTAGACATTTGTGAATTAGCCTTTTGTCGTATTAGCGGCAGATTTGGTAATCAAAAATAAGTAGCACAAATGAAGAGATTATATTTTTCAATTTAATGTGTAGATACATTACAATCCAATGCTTTAATTTTATTTCAGTCTAAGTAATCATAAATAAATATTTGTCTTAAACCATGTAAAATATTAAAATACTTTTTCAATAGCTCATACAAAAATGTGTACATAAAAGACAATAATTATGTGTAAATTCAAAATACACTGCAGGAAAAAAACAACGAAAGAAACCAATTGTCGTACTGTCGTATTGAATAAGACAAAACGTTTCTGTCAACATTTGTATATTACCAACGACTTACGTTTAGTAGATAACTCTATTCCACCAAATAGTCAATAGAATTACCATTTTTATAATATTTTTCAAAAAAAAACTTTCCAAAAAGTCACCTGTTTCGTAGACTCGTTTATTTTAAGATTTTTATTGTGATAAAATATTAAATTCATTGAGAAATATTGTTACTCGCTTAAATTGCAATATTAACATAATGTGGAGTTTTAATATTAGTGCCTTAATTTAAAGCGTGTAAATTGGAGATGGTTGTTGGTCACAAACATTTGTGCGGTAGCCCAAGTCTGTGTAAAGCTTGTGCACAGATCTGTGTATAACTTGAGCACAAATCCGTGTAGAGCTTGTGCACAGATCTGTGCGAAACTCTGTTTCCAAAGTAAATACAGAATATAGATCCAATCCAATAATAATATTATGTAGGTTATTTTTTAATAGAATCTACTTTATAGAAAAAAATCCTTGGTTTTCTAACAATTTACGCAGAATGTTTGTGATCATGAAGTTTCTCCAGTCCTTGACGTTTTAAAAAACATCTTACATCTTTTGTAAATATCCTGCTATGTGTAAATACGTAACAAAAATATTTTTACAACATTTTTACATTTTCTATCATTTTTTAAATGTAAATAAATAAATTAAGTATTAATTTAAAAAGCGCTTGAAGTAAGTTATTCTGCTTTTAATTTATTTTGTACCATTTTTTTTCTATTTTTTGTTAAAAAGTAATTTTAAGGTTTTTTTTTATTAACGAACACAAAAATTGTTGTTGATAAAATACTTTATTTAATGTTAATTTAATAAATTGTATTTATTGTTAATTTAAATAGTGTTTTATTTATGCAACATAAAAATATAATTATATTCACTGGGCCTGATTTCATATAAAGACAAATAATAAATGACTAGAACTTTGCGGCCAGCAGGTTCTCACTTTAGCCTTAGTGTTATTTTACTAAAAATATATAATTTGCAAAAACTTAAAGCAAAATAAAATACTTATAAACATCACGAATTTGACTAAAATTTCAGGTACAATAACGGAAACATAATCTCTGAGTTTTATGTTTCTTTTGAAGCTACATTAAAATTATGAAACTTATGAAAAGTAATGACAAAAAAAAGATGGCGGTACTACTTCCAATTTTGACCAAACGTCAAAAAAATCTTATACAGCTGCAGGCCTGCGCAGACGTTGGACAATTTATCCGCGAACAATTTGCAACAACCAATGGATGTCAACCAATAGATGAATTTCAACACAACAACCAATGAACAGGAAAGGTCATTTCTATCCGGCGGACAAAAAGTCCGTCGTCTGCGCAGGCCCTTAAGGTGAAAGCGCCAGGGTAGCCCACGAAATTAATTTTTTTTTTTTTTTTTTGCAATTTGCCGGTCCGTGTCAGGTTGTATGTTGACGAATATATGAGTCGCGCAAGTAACACGTATGTAGTTTCTAAAGACTGTCAAAGATCTACAAATGACAGCCGGGACCAACGGCTGACCACTTTAAGTGGCGTATAGGTGGCGCTGCTTATAAAAAAAAATTCATTGATATGTGAAACTTTGCACATTCATTAATTATTTTAGTTAATAATACAGGGTGTTTTGTTAAACGTGTGCAATACTTTAAGGGACTGAAGTACTCATAAATATGAGCAACTCTTACTATGGGGTTAACTATGAAATATGATTTAAAAAATCTGCTGTTGCCTACATTTTTTCGAGTTACGCGACCAATAATCTGTAGAGCAGCTGATATTTTTTTCGCGATTTCATGGTTGGTCCCATAGTAAAAGTTGCTTATTTTCATGAGTACTACACGCCCCTGAAGTATTGCCCACGTTTAAAAAAACACTCTGTATAATAGGTTGGTTTAAGTTTAACGTGCTTTCCGAGGCACGGAGGAATACAGATATTGATTTAATAATAAAAATAGAAAAAAAAACTGCTATTTGCAACGATGTCAATTCTCAGAATACGCAGCTTTAAAAAGAAAACAAAAAAACAATAAATTCACCAGTCAACAGGAATGCGGTGCGTATTAACGAATTTTTCTAACAAATCTGACAGAGGTAGGTAGTACCTAATGAGAGCTCCCGGTGAAATGTCATGTTCTCCTGTGGTAGCTTTCAGAATTTCGCTCCAGTGCTGCGAGTGACCGCGGGACATGAAATCTCTGTAAAATAGAAATTAAAATTATCTGCTATAGTAACTAACGGTGATTCTCGTAGTAAGCGGTTTGCAGATACTGCAAAAAAGTCTAAATTCATTAAAAATCCTTTTTTGAAGAAAATAACCGACTTCCAAAAAACCCTCAACAAGTCTAAAATCACCGTACTTTTAGAAGTCGATGGCAATAAAGTCAATGAAACAAAAAAAGACAGTTTTTGAAAGTCGGTTTTTTTTTTGCAAAAAAGTTTTTTTTCCCCTTTTAGTTGTAGGTATTCAAGATGAATACTTACTTCATTTTTACAGGGAACTTAAACACAACTGGCAAAATGTGGGTGTACTATTAAGAACACCTCTGGCCAACTCTTCGGGGATTACAGCCGTGATGTTATGAGTACTTACTTCAGGATCTTCCCAGCAGCCTTAGATCCATACAAGTCACATCTGGTCATGCTGATGGTCTTCGGCACAGGACCCTTGGCGCTGCGACGACCGAACACTGCTGCTTGACATAGCTCCTCGAAGAGTTGGTGTTGAAGGAAACTGCTGAGGAAGTATCTGGAAAAAAATGGTACTTCAGGAACGCGGAAAGTATCCTAATCATTGGATCCTCGTCCTAACCTTCATGCCTTTGTCTTATGCTACATGGGGTCGGAGCAACAGCTTTTTTTCGACCACCCTTATTAGCTCACATACACAAACAGCCAGACCCGGAACAGCTAGGTAGTTTTCCGGGTCTGGCTGTTTGTTTGTGGATCTACAGGTGTAGATCATACAAATATTTGTCCGTGCGGGGATCGAACCCGCGACACGCAGCGCAGCAGCCAATCGCTCAGCCACTGCGCCAACCGTGCCGTCAAAAAAGCGAAAGATATTTGTGAAGTTCTTCAGAAAGGTAAGGTAATCACAACCGGCGTGCTTGTGCATAAGACCAGATATATAATGTATGACCGTGGACAAGGTTAATGGAGGCTTCTGTCTACCCTCTTGGGAGTTTATGAATTTAAGTAATTGAAAAACAAACGCGGCTTTTTTTTTTTTTGTTTATCGTGTTAAAATCATCATATGAGTCCTCCCACCCAGGGCAGAGTGGGAGGAACTGTCAGACTTGTACTGACTAAAATCCACGGTGTCCTTCAATAGCCCTTTATGATCCAGGGTCATGGTAATTCTATAAGTCCCGCGACCCCGGCAGGCCCTCTAGAGGGGGGCCCCGTCATAATGCTGACACTCTTTGAGGCGCGCGTGGGACACAACGCGCCGTCGACCCGGGCATGGTCCATGGTCGGACAGCGAGTCGCCCATTACTCGCCGCCCGCAAGCCTGCGCCTACGGTGGCCGGAGATCGTCTAACAAACGCGGCTTTCTGTGGGTATTAACCTCGTTTCATTTTCGTCTTGAAGGAAGTTTTGAGCGAGTTCCTAACAATATTCTGTCTGACAACTCCGTGTAGCTAAAATTGAACCTGGTTTCGTCTGAAAAATCTGAAGACGAATGAATGTAGGATCTGGAGTCCTTTGTTTGCATGGAGTAGTCAGGTTCAGCACACCTTAGGAGACTAAACTTTGACTGATAAACAGTTTTGACTGTTACATCCAAGATGTACGGACCCTTCACAAAGCCGTCAACCAAGCATTCTGTACATCAAACTAAGTAACTCTACGCAAAAATTATTGCTGGGCAACAACATTTTTTTTGGGGTTTATAAATCACGTTTTACGGTAAGACTCAATGTGGCGCACTCAAAACATTGTGCTGATGGATGCATTGAATAGTACGGAGGTCGTGGAGGTATTTAAAGTAAAGTTATTATAAAAACTTGTATTAAAAAAACACTAGTGAAAAAGTTGGAAAATTGACCGCAAATATCTCCGTAACTAGAAGGTTGCCAGGTCTGGTCTAGAACAAAAAAATATCGCAATGAAGGGGAGAACAAATGCCTTTCGGCTTCGATAAGGGTACTTTTACACCCTTTAAACTCGTACATCTATGGAACAAAGCACACCTGCTTTGTGCTATAGGTGTACGTGGTAACCACCACGTACTAACCCAAATTAATATTAAATGCGAGCAAATAAACAAAACAAAACTAAAAAAAAAACTAGTGGCTCAGTTCTGGGCTGACACAATCTAGATTGCCATCGACACGCTAAGAAGAAGAAGAATGCGAGCAAATAAACAAAACATACCTGATGTACGGCGTATTATCCGGAACATGAAACTTGGCTCCAGCATCAAAATACTCTTCACCCCTGTACCCAGGAGGAGAGATTCCCTGCAACTCAATAGCCATAGCCCAGAATTCTTCATTGTCTCCCTTAAGACTACCTTCAAAATATTTCCACCTGTATTCGTCTATTAGTAGAGAGAAAGGAATTTGCGGGATCTTATTTAAAGCTTGCTTTAGTAGAAGTATTATATCTGTAGTCACATGTTTGTCTTCAAACAATTTGGGAGGATCTTCATTGATAATTGCTTCGTCTATTTCATTATTTGTGCTTCCTATAAATGTAATGTTGTTATCGACTTTGAATTTGGCTCTAATTTCTTCGTGTTCTTTTATAGTGTTTACTTTTCGGAGATCGTTGTTTAATTTTTCTCGTATAGAGGAAGGTATTGCGGCCCATCTGGGGTCTATCTTAGGTTCTTTATTAGAGGTGTAAAGCAAGGAGTCGTTTATAAGACCCAATCTATTCAAGTGCTGTGGTGTTAGGACCCCATACATGATTGTGTCTCCTATGGTCTCGTGGAGCGCTGTGTTGGCTTGCTGTGGAAGAAAATATAATCATTAAAAATGGTTTTTTAATGCCACTGGTTTATAATTGTTTGTGAAGTAAACAAAAACGTAGTGAACTGTGGCGTTTCAGTAAGTTTTGACAGATTTTTAATTGAAGAACCGAAATTAACATCGCATTTGGACTAGGTTGTTCTGAAAATAAACTGGTACTTTAGATGGTCAACCCGTATTATGCCAATGCTGAGTATTACTGATACTCAGCATTGGCATAATACGGGTAATTTAGTATTATATAGCCGCATAGCCCATATTGTGTGAGTACTATGTAATAGAAAGCTGTCATTCGCGGGAAACCTACGTCTTTTCTTGACTTAAATGTGCCCTGGCGGTTAGGAGTGTGTCATGCTCACTCAAATGTCTCGCTGATGGTGGCGCGTGTGTCGGATCATTTAGTTCCCTTCAAAATGGTTGAGTTGAATGGTGCTGATACATGCGTCATGTTCGTGAACGGGCGCTGTCAGTTGTGACTGGTCATCTCGTGGTTGCCACGGCTTATTTGAATTGTTTTTTTTTCTTTTTTTGAATTGTTTACTATGGACACTTTTAACGTACACATCTTGCTACATCGTTCTCACATAATGTACCATCTCAACATGAATGATGTAACCAAGAGTTTGTAAAAGTATACTGATTTAAAAGAGTGTCCATGGAGTTTCTTGCCCGTTCTTCTCCATAGAGATCTACGTTAGGGAATGGGCAACTACAGTACTTTCACAGTTTTTATGCCTTGTGACTGGGACTGTAGCTATTGTTGTCTTTGTTTCGACAATTCAAAAGTGCCTGTAACTGGCCTATTTGAAATAAATGCTTTGATTTTGATTTTGATTTTGACTCAGCATTGAAAGGGTCAATTTTTGTAAGAGGTAACCCGGAGTACATATCTTTAATGTGATTATATTATTTGTCTATAGAATACTGACTGTGCCAGTTTTCAAAGGGAAGCCGGTAGGAATTTAATTGTATGGAACCTTTGCCACTGCTGAGTATAGTCCAGCCAAGCGCGCACGTCTCAGTGCGGTGCCTGCTTAGTAAGTCCCACTCGTATTCCTGAACTCTCGTTCGGAAATTTTCAAATGTTAATGACGAGATCGAACTCTTGATAACGATTTAGAACCGTATAAGGTATCTAGTACGGTTTAATTTTAATTATTCTTACCCTAAACAAGGCCGGCTGATTTTCATACGCCATGTAGTATTGAATATGACCAAACTCATGATGCAGCACGTAGAAGTCTTCCTTGGATGTGCCTGAACAATATATTAACCTGAAAAATAAAGGTAAAGAAACATGAACTAAGATTGATATTAAAGGAGTCTGACCACTACACCGTACCAAACCATGACCGTGCTAAGAACGTATCAGGCACGGAAAGAAACATGACACGGACTACTACACCCTCTCGAACGCATCAACAGCGTATCATACCTGTTTATAACGGGTTTGGAACGGTCATCATACGCGATTACAGTCTTTATTCATTGTATCGAAAAGTATGAGACTATGCACACTGTTTCGTCACTGTCGCATGCCATATACGGGAGAATCAACAATTTGTCGGCGAGAATATTATGCCGGTGCCAATACGCTACGTGCATGGCACGCGAAGGTGTTAGTCGTTGACGGAACGGTCTAGTAAAAGTAGAAGACTATGCCCGTCTCCTACTTTTCAATCATCTTCTTAGCGTATCGATGGCAAAAACTTAGGCACTAACCGGAAGTCGCCATCTTGGAACATGTCTGCCGCAGTGCCGTGACAGCGCGTGTCACTGTTATTCTCCCGCGCAAACACTGATTCGCGCCAGAATGTTTCTGTCATTGCGGGTAAGCCCAGCGACTGGTAAAAATCTTCAGCTCTTCTTGCCTGAAAAAAATAATTAAGGTTTAGGAGTATGAGGAACAGGCTATAATTTGAAAAGGGAGTCAACATCTTCCTGCCCTTATTTCATGTCACTTGGGGTCGGCGAAACACGTTTTATTCATCCATTCTCCTCTGTCAACCGTCACGCTATCATTTACTACTTTTTCTTTCATATCATTCCTCACACAATCCATCCATCGTTTCCTTGGTCTTCCTCCCCCTCTCCATCCATCAACATTTATATTCATCACTCTTTTAGTCACATTCGATTCGTCCCTCCTCATCACATGTCCATACCAAGACAGTCGATTTCAACTTTTCTGTAACTGGCGCAACTTTCAAACTTCCTCTAATATACTCATCCCTTTTTTTTTTTTTTTGTGAAATCATCGAATGACACTCCCTTCCGCTCCGCCCAGAGTGGGGACTCTGGGCGGAGCGGAAGGGAGTGTCAGACTTGTACTGACTAAAACCCATCCATGTTCTTTCTTTGCCCTTTGTGTTCCAGGGCCTCGGTATCTCTTTCGAACAGTCCCGCAGCACTGGCAGGCATCGGCCCTTGCAGACCTCTACATCGTTGCTGACATCTCTTTGAGGCGCGCGTGGAACACGAACGCGCCGTCGACACGGCCTGTCGTCATAAGACGGCCGGACGGCGAGTTAGCCCATAGCTCGCCGTCCACAGGCCCGCGCCTACGGTGGCCGGGAGCCACCAATATACTCATCCCTTACTTTATGATTTCTTGTCACACCACACATCCACCTCAACATTCTCATCTCCGCTACATGCAATCTTTTTTCATCCATCTTCTTCACAGCCAAGCATTCCGATCCATACAGTAAAACAGGTCTAATCACGGACCTAAATTGTACATTGAAAAAGGAGGACTTATAAAGTCGTTATTTCGGATGTTTATCCGTAAATAAATAGTAAACATGGTAAATATCCTGTTTTCACTCGACTACGGCGAAACCAAAAGGAAGGGTTATGATTTTAGGAGTCTAGGTATACAAGGTGTAACATAATAAACGCAAGACCTCCCGCGTGGTCTCTCGCACCATGAAACTAAACATCTTTTGTTCTACGAGTTCTTGAAATTCGCAAAAAATAAATACTTTCTATAGGAACGGACGCAATCAGCTGATCCACATGTATGGTAAAACAAAAAAAAAGATATGAATTTCCAAAAGTCATAGAACAAAAGTTGTTCAGTTTCATGGTCTGAGACACCACACGAGAGGTCTTGCGTTTATTATGTTACACGTTGTAAATGTAAGTATGTTTGAATTTAGATATGTTCATCCGTAACGCCTAAACTATTCATCCGGTTTTCATGAATAAGGTGTAAATCGATTCGTTATTATAGCCCGGGTAATATAGGCTACCTTTTAACCGATTTCATCAAGAGGAGGTCGATTTTACCTTGCAAACCCCGATGTTAATTAGAGCGTGATTTTTCAGTAGTCGGGTTTTTTAGTTGTTTTTTTGTTGACACAAATTCTTGTTATTATTAATGATAACTTACCATATGCATGACAGTCCAATTCATCTTCTTAATACTCTCATCCAAATCTATAGTCTGTGGCAGTAGTAGATCAGCCAATGGCTCCCAGTTCTGTGCCCAAAGATTACCTGAAACAGTTTAAATTCCAAAATTAAATTACAGTACATAATTGGAAAGGCAGCGAAGTAATTAAAAGAACTCGCATTGTTTCGGTAATAGTCTTGAATTCTTGAAAAATAATGGGGTCCTTTACACCTTCGACTGCTGAAAAACGGATAATGTCAAGGACATGGCAGCCTTTTTTGCTGAACAACATAATTTTATTTGTGTAATGGGTGTAAAAGTACCTATCCTTAACGAAGTCGAAAGGCACTTGTTCTCCCCGTCTGCGTCATTGCGATCATTTTTTTCTTGTAGACCATACCTGGTAACAGTCGTTAGGCGGTCAGTGGCCCAAAAAGTCTGACAACCAGTCTTACCAAGGGATATCGTATTACCCAGTACTAACTGGGTTGTGGAGGTCAGATAGGCAATCGCTCCATGTAAAATACTGGTATTCAGCTGCATTCGGTTAGACAGGAAGCCGACCCCAATATAGTTGGGAAAAGGCTAAGCAGATGATGAGACCATATCTGGGAACCTTCTAGTTCCAGAGATATTGGGGGTCAAATCTTTAGATTAAATACGTCTACAACCTTCGTACTATTCAATGCATCATACATTGAGTCCTACCGTAAAATGTGATTTTGCACCCCAAAAAAAAAAGTCGTTTCCCAGGAATAATTTTTGAGTAGTTACTTAGTTTGATGTACAGAATGCGAAATCGTCAAGGGTCCGCTTACATACACCCTGGTATTTAATTTTTAACCGACTTCCAAAAGGAGGAGGTTATCAAGTCGACTGAATTTTTTTTAGATGTCATATCATTAATTATTATTTTAAATTGAATGTGGATTATTACCATTTTTGAATTTGTTATTCCATCTTCGACATGTTTTTCGATTTTTTATGTTTTAATGGTGTTTTTTAATTTATTTAATTTTACTACGATGTATGTTGTTCTGAAATAAATGACTTTTGACTTATGACATCAACCGAGTACAAAATCAGACTCCGTGGCTGCTACTGAAATAAAACCCCATGGAAAAACCCAATAACACTTTGCCCGACCCAGAAATCGAACCCCAGACCTCATGCTGAGCAGTCACGCTTCCGACCACACGCCCAACAAGGCAGTCATATAATGATCTATGTACCTAACAAATGTGCTGGAATAGGTCCACGTTCAGGCACGATATCGCCATGTAACCTTCGCAGATAGAACCTCACGACTCCATGCAGCAGGCGGTAGAGGTACTCCACCTCTCGGTAAAGACTGCGACAGACTTGGCGCAGTTTCGGAATCTCGAGCTCGTCTCGCCAGGAGGCACCGATGTTTGGGTACCCTGGAATCAAAATGGCATAGTTTAACATCAGCAGAGAATCATGAGAGTATGATTCTTAATCACATTTTTTTTAACGGTTTACGATTTCGGGCATTTCATACAAACTTTAAAGTCCTTTTTTTCGAAATGACTGAACCGATTTTAATGAAACTTTATATGCATAATATACAAGGTGGAGACGACAATACGACAATTTTGGCCAAGGTTTTTGAAGCAGCGAGTTGGCAACATGTGTTTAACGTTTATACCGATGCGGGATTAACCTGTTGGTGGTAGCCTATTATCTACACTGTGTAGAAAATGCTAAAAATGAAAAATAACGTCCTGTGAATAAACTGCATACAAAATTCAATCGAAAATATCCAGTAATTTTCGATTGAATTTTTGTATGCAGACTGGGAACGTCATGAGTTACATACAGTTTAATTTATTGTCGCATTGTCGTCTCCACCCTGTACATAGGTCTAAAAAGTTATACACACACACATACACATACACACACATACATACATATACATTACATACACATTATACATTTTTGAAATGTCTTTTAAAAAAAAGATAATAGGAAATTTTTGTTTCTATGGAAAATTTAAATTTGGTCTAATTTAGATGTAACACAGTTTTTCGAAAATGTTATCTGATAAATTTTTAAAACTATGGATTGTGCTTATGCGTATGAAGTTTCATTGAAATCGGTCCATTCATTTCGAAAAAAAGGACTTGATACTTTGTATGACATGCCGTAAGTCGTAAACGCTCTTAAGTCCTATGTAATTGGGGGCGAGCCTAGTGCCATCAACCTGGTTCAAATCCATACACCGCGGCTGCTATTGAGAAATTTCAAATGGAAAAAGCCACGACTCGCAGTAGGCGCGCTTGTGACAACTAACCAACGAGGCAGTCATGATCAGATATTCAGCTTATAATGTTTCCACTCCTGGCACACAGGCCTCCTCACCATAAGAGGGAATGGGCTATCCACCACACGGCTCCAATGCACAATGTTGGTAGATGAGAGGGCACGGTTGGCGCAGTGGCTGAGCGATTGGCTGCTGCGCTTCGTATCCTATTTCCATGACTACAGGTAGTTGTTCCGGGTCTGGCGTGATGTAAGTTTAAATGTTTGTAAACGCATCCACAATACAGGAGAAAGTCCTAGAGTGGGGAAAAGTAAAAGAACATATAAAGGGTGGAAACACACCGATGCACAAACGGTTACATTATAAAAAAAAAATGCAAATAGGGGGGAGCGGGAGCGGGGTTCAAAATGATGTGGAAATAATTGAAGTTTTTACGAACTCGTGATTAGAGTTTCCTTTTAGGCGTCTAAAGCCTGGGTATACCGGTTTTCAGGATTTTTTTCTTCACCATTTTGAGTGATGAAATTACACAAAGTAATAAATGCGCCGGCCTGGATTCGGAAACACGACCGCACATTGTCACTGATTTCGATACAACATTATATGCCACTAAAAAGTACGAATCAAATATGTAAGTTTCAAAAATCCCATGAGGTACTTACCATTACGCCTAGCAGCTTTATTTTCAACCGTCACCAATCTTCGATAAGGTCCCTTCATAGGTGGCCCCACTTTTTCTCTCCAAGCGAGCCATAACCACCTCAAAACCTCTTCATTTCTCGAAAAAGCCATCATTTTATCAAAATCTCCCTCGCCTTTCAGACAAAGCACATCTTTTTCTTCAAAATAACGATTGACAGCAATTTTGGCGGCAAAAAGAATCGGATCACCGTGTTCGACATTGAAAAACTGCTTGAAGTTTGACAGATAATTCAAGATGGCGGCTTCGACTTGCGTCAGGTTATTTGTGGATATGTCTGTGTCACTTGGAATGCATATTTCGGCATCTGAATAGATGGATTGTAGTTCTTCGTAAAGATTGCTTGTATGCCTGAAATCAGTTAAGAATACGTAATAGTTAATTTTTGTAAGACAATCAAAAAAGAAGTAGACCAAATAGCGACTGAAAGAAAAATAAACGTTTAAATCTATGGAAGAGGCTTTTGATCAACAAATGAAGTGTATAATTATGATCATTGCGTACTAATCACAGAAAGCTAAAGAAGAGCTACAGCATCTAGCCTTTTACCAACTTTTTTGGGGTCGGCTTCGGTATCGTATTGCCAGCACTAACTGGGGTTGTGGATGCCAGATAGGCAGTCGCTCCATGTAAAATACTGGAGTTCTGGTGCATCCGGTTAGAACCACACAGCTTAACGATGCAGCTGAAAACCATTATTTGTCATGGAATGACCTCCTATATGATCTCCACAACCCAGTATTTGGATAGCACGATTCCCTTGGAAAGGCTGGTTTTCAAACATTCAGCCTTCTAAGTACCTGTGGGAACTGTAAGGTCTACGATTGAAAGCTTAGACCGACGGGTTAGCGTGCTTTCTGAGACAAGGAGACTTTCATATGTTAAGCATGCTCACATTGGTCACCCATCCCTAGAATGAACTCGGCAATTGTTACTTAACCTTGAATATCGACTTCTGAGCTTTTTTTAGAAATCTTAACATGACAAAAGAAAGAAAACGCATGAAATTAACCTGGTTTCTTCATAAGTAAACTTCGGTCCCCTACACAGCAAATAGTACTGCCTCCGTTGAGTGCTGTTCAACGACTGACGATCATACAGTGTTGCCAGCTCACTGCACGTTTGGTGTTGCCAGATGATTCGATTTTTCTGATATGAAGCTGAGCGGGCAGGCAGTTCGGGGTTGCCAGGGTTGACGGAAGACTCCCATGCTAAATGAGCTGCTATTGTGCTAAAGTTGCCAGTTTCTTCATTTATTTTTCGGAAGAATTGGTTTAGATTTTGGCTGAGGCATGTCTTGAATAGGATAAGTAGGAGTAAAGACTTGGTGGTGTCCATCTTGATTTAATTTGACATTGTTGTTTTTGCAAAGTGTGAGGTAATCTGAAACAATAAAACTTATTATGTAAATGGTTGATATAAGAAAAAAATTATATACATTATAAATATAATTAAATCTATACTAATATTATAAAGCTGAAGAGTTTGTTTGTTTGGTTGAACGCGCTAATCTCAGGAACTGCTGGTTCGAATTGAAAAATTCTTTCAGTGTTGAATAGCCCATTTATTGAGGAAGGCTATAGGCTATATAACACCATTTTTCTTTTTTTCATTATGTTCTGTTTCTCTCTTATGTGACGCAGACGAAGTTGCGCGGGTCAGCTAGTTATATATATTAGGTATGGGCGATTCTGACGGATGGCCGATGGGGCCGAAAAGTTCTGGAGTGGCGACCGCGAATCGGAAGACGTTGCGTTGGAAGGCCTCCCACTAGGTGGACCGATGACCTGGTAAAGGTTGCGGGGATTCGCTGAATGCGAGACGCAAGGGACCGGTCAATGAGGCGACATTTGGGGGAGGCCTAAGTCCAGCAGTGGAAGTCTTGGTCGTCGGCTGAAATGATGATGATGTGGGATTTATTCAATTCCTAAAAGAATGAAATCATTCTGCAACATTAATGAAAACCGCGCAATCTGCCGATATCCCTCTTAAATAACATTTTTATCAGCACAAATTAAGTACTCTTAATATCAGGCAGTGATAACAAGTGGGATTAGGGTTACCATTACAAAATTTTGATGGTCCGGACAAAAAATCCGACATTTTCCGAAAATTCTTTTTAGGGTTCCGGTATTACTAAGCTTCCGCTGTCCGTCCGTACGTCCGTCTCTCTGTCAGCGAGCTATATCTCATGATTGGTAATAGGTAGACAGTTGAAATTAGTAGAAAACTCTTAATTCTTTATTGCACACAAAAAATAAGAGAAATACATAATTACAACATATAGCTTATGTACAAAGGCGAGCTTAACCCAGAATTGGGTTTTCTTACAGCAAACCTCACTTGGATTGCGAGATTTGACAGAGGAGGATATACTTATGTGCATAAACAGGCGATTTTACAAACTTAATAATACATACCCTTTTTTTTTTATTGTGGTAAAATCATCAAATGAGTCCTCCCACCCAGGGCAGAGTGGGAGGGACTGTCAGACTTGTACTGACCAAAATCCACGGTGTCCTTCAATAGCCCTTTATGATCCACGGTCACGGTAATACTATAAGTCCCGCGACCCCGGCAGGCTTTGGAACTCTAGAGGCCCTCTAGAGGCCCCGTCATAATGCTGACACTTTTTGAGGCGCGCGTGGAACGTAACGCGCCGTCGACCCCCGGGCATGGTCCATGGTCGGACAGCGAGTCGCCCATTAATAATACATACCCTTTGCTACGATCCGTACATACTTTTTTGCGTAAATTACGCGACTCTCAGCTCAAAAAAATTACGCTCGTTTGGCCTCAGCCTTAAACAAAACTGGCATTAAAAATGTGGGTGTACTATTATGTAAACCTCTGCCTAACCGGTATTATCACGGTATTTTACTATAAATTCCGGACAAATGCCAAGGCTAGACCAAGTCCGAACGCATGGTAAACCTAGGCGGGATTATCTACTGAAATCTGAAGAGTGTCGAGGACTTCGATTAGATAAGGACAGGTTTCATTAGGGACTGGTTTTAACGATTAGATTGAAAAGTAGAGTGCTGTGTTTTGCTTTTTCATTGATACGGTGAAAAGTACCTGTCAATGTGGCCTTTGTCGGGTAATTTTTGGTGACGAGCATATTAATAACATTATCATCGTCAATATCATTAGGTTTTTCCATCAGGAATGAAGAAACAGACGGGTTTGACGCATTTGGTGCACATCTCAACTTGTACACCATGCTCAAATGGTGAACTTAGCAACTGGTGCACTTCTCATATAGCACACTTCGGAACTGGTGCACTTCGCAAAAGGAGCACTTTATAAGATGAGTGGAGATTTGGAAAAATTGTCTAAAAATGAAAGAATCTTTGGTTTTGCGTGGGTAATTTTCTTAAAAATACAATCAACAAACGATGCACATTATCTTACTACTACGAGTATTACAAATGCGAAAGCTTGAGGATGTATGGATAGATGTTTGCTTTTTTACGCAAAACGACTAAACGGATTTGGATGAAATTTGGCACACAGATATTTTATATTCTAGATTAACACGTAGGATACTGTTGAGACCGTCGCTCTCAACATCGCCGCACGCCAGCGTCAGTGAACGAGGGGTGCGGGGACAGCAGGGAGTCTGCTGAGCGCGGGCCCCCGCACCGCACCAGTCAGCTGCTGCACGCCTCCACGCACAGCTGCGCTTACGCGTTTATCTTAGCATATTGACGCTAAGATAAACGCGTAAGCGCTTATTTTCATGTTAGTTCCAACCGACCATTGTGATTCCGTCCTTTTTCGCATTATATCTTATATATACTATACAGTTCACTACACGTTTAATTTTTGCTCCACCAAGGCCTACTGCCGCGATCAGATACTCTTTATCCCAGTAGTACCGGTAGCGAAGCCGCGGGCGTAAACTACTCTGATATAAAATTCGCCCGCGGAAGTTTTTTTTTTTATGAAATAAGCCTGCTCTTGACCTTAATCTTGGCCTGGGGACATATGAGGTCGATGATGGGTCAAACTGACCAAAATGAAACCTATTAACTCGAGACTTAATAGACTTGGGCTGTATGAACTCGGTAACACAAACGAAGGCAGGGAATTAAAATTCTTGGGTATAATACCCACTACTGCCGCTAAAGAGCCTTGCTGTATTTCAGTTTCAAGGGTATAAGGTATGAGTCATCATAAAATCTGCCTAGCGTTTTCCTAACAATGTTAGGGTCAGCTTATAGTCTACCCGGACGCAGCTGAATATCAGTATTTTACATGGAGAGACTGCCTATCTGACAATCTAAACTATGTCAGCCCAGAACTGAGCTATTACTTTGGCGCTTTCGGTAGCGTCCATCAGTTCCTTTAGTGAACAATCAACAGGACACGCAGGACACGATATTAAGTGCCCCATCGTTTGTAGAACAGCACCACATTTACACTGCACGGCAGAGTCATTAATGAATCTCCACCTGAGCAGGGCAACCTGGGTCCGGAGTCTAATTAATGACTTCCAGGTCACCATGTCCTATATCCTCTTTAAATAAAAAACCAGAAAAAATAAGATACTCCTTGGTATGACTGGTTGTTAGACTTTCGCCCTTCTACTAACTACTGAAAAAAGCGGCTGACAATATGATTAAACGATAATGTTCCCTCTGCTGAGACACAGGCCTCCTCTCTATGAGAAAAAGTGGGCTGTATCCACCATGCGGGCTTACCGCTGGTTGGTAGAAGTCACGTATCTTTGAATTTGGCAACGGGCTTCGGAATAAATTACATACAATCCAAAAATGTTTGTTCATAAACTACTTATAGGTACTGTTTCAAGCTTTCACGGTTTACAACTAAACTTATACTGTCACTTACGGGATATCTTCCGTGATTGTTCATTATTTTGAGCTCCCGATATTTCGGCGCTGTTGCAAGCGCCATGATCCGAGCAGCCATGATGAGCAGCCGGTTTCGTAATAAGGACTCCACAAAACCTGGTGATATTGTGAGTGTGTTTTGCCGTGACTTAGTGTCGAGTTCCAATAGTGCGCATAGCAAAAGACAAAGAAAGAGGGTAGATAGATTTGTCTGCACTTAACAATTTATTTTTCCATCCACCCGCATTCTCCAGTCAACCCGCGATCATGGCGCTTGCAACAACGCCGAAATATCGGGAGCTCAAAATAATGAACAATCACGGTAGATATCCCGTAAGTGACAGTATACTTATAGGTACTTAAAAGTTTTGAGCCTCAGATTCACCCTAGCTTAAGAACTTTCAGGCATGTATGTACACATATATATACAGGGTGTAAACGGAACCTTCACGAAGCCGGCAACCAAGCATTTCTGAACATCAAATTAAGTAACTCTACGCAAAACATTATTGCTGGGAAACGACTTTTTTTTTTGGGTCACGTTTTACGGTAGGACTCAATGTAACACACTCAAAACACTGTGCTGATGGATGATGGATGGTACGGGGGTCGTGGAGGTTTTTAAAGTAAAGTTGTTACATTAAAAAATTGTGTTAAAAAAAAAAGAACTTGTGGAAAAATTGGAACTTTGACCCTCAATATCTCCGTAACTAGAAGGTTCCCAGGTATGGTCTAGAACAAAAAAATGATCGCAAAGACGGGGAGAACAAGTGCCCTTAGGTTTTGTTGAGAGTACTTTTACACCCGTTATACATTATACCGGTCAATGTAGCGACACTTGGGGGAGGCCTATGTCCAGCAGTGGACGTCTTTCGACTGAAATGATGATGATGATACATGTTCCGACTTCGGCTCGGCCTGATTCATCAAAGACGGGCGGCAAAGTCAAATATAAATGTAGACATACATACGTATATTCGGGAAAAGCCATTCAGCTTAGTTTGAATGGAGCCAAACCTACCCGCTGATTCAGTAATGGTCTGATACCAACCATAGTTTGCCGTTCGGCACAAGCCGAAAATGACCCGTCGGCTTCGGGTCGGCTTAGTTGCCTAACAAATACTGCCGAATCAATTGAATCTACCTGAAAAAGTAGGTAGCGACGTTCTCGCCCAAGCATCCTTCAAACACTGTTGATTTGTCGACCTTCTCTTTTGAAATCGGATAGATAAGGGACCATTACCATTTCTAGAATAGAAGAAAAAACCGGCCAAGTGCGAGTCGTACTCACACGCACACAGGGTTCCGTGGCACCAAAAATATAATAAAAATATTTTGAAGGCTCATTCATACGTTGTATTGTATTACATTCAGTAGCAAAATGTTTTTTCACAGTGAGTTTCGTGTGTCGGGAGCAGAATCGAGTTGCGAGTGACAGTGGTAGCGGTACTGAGTGCAAAAAACGAACAAGAAAGAGGGTAGACCGATTTGTCTGCTCATAAACACCCACCCGCAATAACTTCAGTTTATCCGTGATCATGGTGCTTGCAACAGCGTCGAAATATCGGGAACTCATAAGAAACAGTAAACATGGTATATATCCCGTTTCGAGTATTAATAATTGTAGGTATGTTTTTGTTATTAAACTACATATTTACGGTTTTCAGATTTTTTCCTTTACTTGTGCTGTAACACATTGATTCTTGCCAAAGTTCATGATTCTAGGTCAACGGGAAGTACCCTATAGATTTTGATTCTCTTGTGAAATCGCAAAATATGCGACATAAACGGTCATATCTTTTGATCGCGTTAACTTACAAGTTGGATTTTGGAGTTATTTTTTCACTGCTCTAATGGGTAGCAGACCTGAGTATTTGATATAATTTCAGCTTGATAGTCAATACTCAATTCTTTATTGCATTCCACATGTATTACATACAGGGTGTAAACAGACCTTTCACATAGCCGTCAACCAAGCATTCTGTACATCAAACTAAGTAACTTTACGCGAAAATTATTGATGGGAATCGACTTTTTTTTTGGGGTGGAAAATCACGTTTTACGGTAGGACTCGATGTAAAGCACTCAAAGCATTGTGCTGATGGATGGATTGATTAGTACGGGTGTCGTGGAGGTGTGTATAGTAAAAATCTTACATTAAAAACATGTATTTAAAAAAAAACTTGTGAAAAAGTTGGAACTTTGACCCCCAATATCTCCGTAACTAGAAGGTTCCCAGGTATGGTCTAGAACAAAAAAATGATCGCAAAGACGGGGAGAACAAGTGTCTTTCGATTATGTTAAGGGTCTATTTACACCCTTTAGATAGTGCAACAAAGTAAAAAATCAATATGATGCCTCCAAGCTTTTCTGAGAAAAAGAGTATTGACAGACGGACAACAAAGTGATCCTATAATGGTTCGGTTTTTACTGACTGAGGTACGGGACCCTAAATATAATGAATGAAAAATGAATATGTCTACGCTCACTCGTAATGTTTCAAAAACAAAATTTGATGTTCCAGGAAGTCCATTCTTTAATAAATTGTAATAAATATGAGTATGAATAAATAAAATTAAAAGGCGACCGTACAAATCTCATATTTCTTCTGAATGGACCAAAATAGAAACCCGTGGGATCCGTCTGAATAGAATGACAGATGCGAAATGGTAAGAAAATATTACTTTGCTTTATGGGGTAGGCAGAAACTATGGAATGCCACCTGTAAATACACATAACATAACTTCACGCCTGTAATGCCAGAAGGGTTAGGCAGAGGTATACATAATAGTACACCCACATTTTGCCAGTTATGTTGAAGTCCTATGTAATAGGGGGCCAGCTTATTGCCATCATCATTTCAGCCGAAAGACGTCCACTGCTGGACATAGACCTCCCCCAAGTCCGGCACGGGGCCGGTCAATGTGGGTCGCCACACGTTCGTCTCGCATCCAGCGGATCCCTGCAACCTTTACCAAGTCATTGGCCCACTTAGTGGGAGGCCTTCCAACGCAGCGTCTTCCGGTTCGCGGTCGCCACTCCAGAACTTATCGGCCATCCGTTCTGCGAGCAATGTGCCCTGCTCACTGCCACTTAACTTTGGCAATTCCTCGGGCTACGTCGGTAACCTTGGTGTTCTTGCGGATGTCCTCATTGCTGATTTGATCACGCAAGGAAACTCCGTGCATAGCCCTTTCCATTGCCCATTGGGTGAATTCTGATGAGGCCCATTGTGAGCGACCACGTATTGCCATCAAACGGGCACAAATACAGACTCGGTGGCTGCTACTGAGAAATTCCTGATGGAAAAACCCGATAACATTTTGCCCGACCCGGGAATCGAACCCAAGACCTTATGCTCAGCAGTCGAAAAACGAGGCAGCCCAATACATATTTGACTTGTCCCTCCAGCACCATTGTTATCGCTGATACATACAATGTACTCGTTTAGGTCCTCCACCAGAGACGCTTACAATCGCACTTGACCTTTTTGATGGATATCAGCTATACCTATCTATACGTAGCATTATAAAGAGGTAATTTTTTTGTAAGTTTGTATGTAGGGGTAATCTTCGGAACTGCAGATCCGATTCCGAAAATTCTTTCACTACCGGTAAGCTACATTATCTCCAAGTGTCATAGGCTCCTGCCGGGGTCGCGGGACTTATAGAATTACCGTGACCCTGTAACATAAAGGGCTATTGAAGGAAACGTGGATTTTAGTCAGTACAAGTCTGACAGTCCCTCCCGCTCTGCCCTGGGTGGGAGGACTCATTTGATGATTTTACCACGTTAAAAAAAAAAAAAAAGTGTCATAGGCTATATTTAAAACCTCTCTGTGTTTTAATTCCCGTACATAACGGGGGCGAAGCCGCGCGCAAGAGCTAGTTGCTAATAAGGTCAGGAGAACTGAAGTTCTTCAACTATACTCCAATTACTGAAAGCTGTGATAAAGTCCTAGAAAGATCTCAAGATATATTTACTATCAACTGCATAACTCTCTGCCTCGATTCATTTGTAGTCGGTGCAGCATGTCTTATTCTTCCATACTTCTCTATTACTCGTCATCTCATCAGACACCTCCTTTCTAGCCATATCATCCTTCACACAGTCCATCCATCGTTTCTTTGGTCTTCACCTACCAGTAGCGAAGGGTCAATTTTTGTAAGAAGTAAGCCGGAGCACATATCTTTACTGTGAAGAATATTATTAGCTATAGAATATGGACTGTGTCATTTTTCAAAGGGAAGCCGGTAGGAATCGGGTTGTATAGAAGCTTCGCCACTGTCACCTACTCTTGTAGTCATCCACATTAATACTAGAAACTTTTCTCACGACATTTTCCTCATTCCTCCGCATCACATGACCCTTACCTTGTTAACCGATTATCATAGATCTTTTCCGTAACCTGTGCCATTTCCATATTTCTTCTAATGTACGTACATATAAACATACAGGGTTTAAACAGATCCTTCACGAAGCCGTCAACCAAGCATTCTGTGCATTAAATTTAGTAACTTTACGCAAAAATTATTGATGGGAAACGACTTTTACGACGTTTTACGGTAGGACTCGATGGAAAGCACTCAAAGCATTGTGCTGATCGGTGGATTGAATAGTACGGGGGTCGTGGAGGTGTGTAAAGTAAAAATCTTACATTAAAAACATGAATTTAAAAAAAAGCTTGTGAAAAAGTGGGAACTTTGACCCCCAATATCTCCGTAACTAGAAGGTTCCCAGGTATAGTCTAGAACAAAAAAATGATCGCAAAGATGGGGAGAACAAGTACCTTTCACCTTCGTTAAGGCTCTATTTACACCCTTTAGGCTCACGGCTTTCTTTCATGGGGGTAAGCAGAAAACCACAGAACGCCACCTGCTACGATCCTTGCGCTTCATTCACTTTCAAACACCTAATATATTCATATCTTATTTCATAACTAATGTCATTTGTAGATCATTGACAGTCGTTAGGTAGTCAGTGGCCCAAAAGTCTGACAACCAGTCTTACCAAGGGGTATCGTATTACCCAGTACTAACTGGGTTGTGGAGGTCAGATAGGCAGTCGCTCCATGTAAAATACTGGTATTCAGCTGCATCCGGTTAGACTGGAAGCCGACCCCAATATAGTTGGGAAAAGGCTAGGCAGATGATGATGATTTCATAACTAGTGAAAAATGGCGTACTATTAGATAAACCTCGGCGTGATGTTGTGTTATTGTTTCTTCTCAGAGTAGTCAGATAGGAAGACGGATCTCAAATAGATGTACATAAAAATAATTTACTTTGACATATCGGCCGCATGGCTAATGAGCTGTGGGTTAGAATAGCCACTTTGTGCCCTGATACAGCCAGAAGACGTCGCGGCAGTCCGTATCGATGGCAAAAAGTTTAAATATGTTTAGCCCAAAACTCAGGTTAGGTCGCTCAGGTGGCCCCACCTACCATCTTACACCGCATGCCGCTGCTGCGCTCTTGATGATTTATTTATTGCATCAGTGAGCGAGGTTCGCGGGGCTGAGTTTTGGGCTAAACATAATTAAACTTTCTGCCATCGATACGGTAAGAAAAAGAAGTTGCTTACCTTATTAAATCCGATACTCTTCCCGAAGAATTGAACTAAATAAGTTAGATAAAACAATAAAACCAATTTATCCCAACAGTTAAACGTGGACGCTGGCACCCGCAAGCGATCCCGAACGCGACTGAAATCACAACACCTCAAGTCGCGCGTACATTATTGTTGGGGATCCGTACGTGGGGTAGAAAACCCATGGTTGCTATAGGGTGCTTGTAAAATGAAAAGTGGAGAGATTTGGAAAAGACAGCATTGGATGGCCAAAGGTTCAAGAAGAAGTTGTAGAAAATGAAGTAGACGCCTAAACAGGGTGTAAACAAACCCTTCACATAGTCGTCAACCAAGCATTCTGTACATCAAACTAAGTAACTTTACGCAAAAATTATTGCTGGGAATCGACTTTTTTTTTGGGTGAAAAATCGCGTTTTACGGTAGGACTCGATGGAAAGCACTCAAAGCATTGTGCTGATGGATGGATTGAATAGTACGGGGGTCGTGGAGGTGTGTAAAGTAAAAATCTTACATTAAATACATGTATTCTTTAAAAAACTTGTGAAAAAGTTTGAACTTTGACCCCCAATATCTCCGTAACTAGAAGGTTCCCAGGTATGGTCTAGAACAAAAAAATGATCGCAAAGACGGGGAGAACAAGTGCCTTTCGGTTATGTTAAGGGTCTATTTACACCCTTTATGTAAATACCCGAATCTACCAACCCCCACTGAGTCGCGGTGGATTACGGTCCATTGCCTCTCGCCAAGTGGACCTGTCCCAGCTATGAGAATATTATAGGCTGATTATGAAGAATGCCCGAAGAATTTCTAGTATCTGATTGATATAGATAACAAGTTTATAAAAGCTTTCAAAGTGAAATGTAATCACTTACACCGTTCACTTTTGACGTGACAACGTCTTATAATTCGATGGAGCCGGCTGCACGCACGAAAAAACATGACGTATGAGGCGTTACCTCGCTCTGAGGCGTTCCATAAAACAATTGCTCAACGCACATTCATTTTTTGAAAAATGCAACCATTCCATCAGTATTTTCTTATGACGTTGTCACGTTCAACTATCGTCAGTAAACCGACTTTACAGACAACCGATTTTTTTTCTGGCGATTAAAAGCGCTACACTCACATGACAAAACATCACGCGAGTAATTCTTAAAGGGTTAGGCACAGGTGTACCCTGCTGTAGTATACCTACATTTCGCCAATTATGTTGAAGTCGGAGAAGGCGAAGCTACCTCAGGCCGACTGGGTTGTGCGATCGTTAACAGGTGCTGCAAGATTTCTGCTGGACCTGCAGCATAATAACGATGTATTTGTATTCGTTATTTTTGTATAATTAAGTTAACTAACATAAGTCAAATTGTTAAACACTATGATTTATGTAACTTGAATAAATAAATTTATATTATTTATTATTCCTCTATTTATTTCTATACAAATTAATTACATTTTTAAATATTCCTTAGTAAAAACAATATAAAATTAATAAAAGAAAAAAAAAATATAATAAAAAAAAGAAATTGTTATTAACTAGACATAAATCAAATCCAGATGAGGTCCGAACTATTATTAAAAAATTCTTAGAAACTCCCTAGATTATTGTACCCTTGAAGAACTGCGCACTTTCAACGGAACTCCACGAAAGTTAACACGTATCTTACTACAGAACCCGTCCCTCCTATACAACCGCTCACGCTTACCATATTTCATTCGCTCTCGCAGATAAGGCTGTGTGCACACTGCGTGGGCGTCGCGACGCTATCAATTATCGCGTCAACTTATCATTTTTACATGAGCCATTATATTATCATTGATGGGGAATAACATATAATTATGATGACGTATGGGTTTATCTTGTGTGCTTCATTTCTTTTCCATGAATTATTTTGAATGAAAATATGTAGATCATGTTAGAATGGCTATTTTTGATAAAAATAATCATGTCAGTATGGCACGAGGAATTTGGAAATAAGTAAAATTAATCGCTCAGCTTCAAGTAGAGAAATTGAAATTTTCTGATCTGTTTTACGTATCTTAGGTATATTAATATTTTTTTTCTAATTTAAACGTCCTGACGTCATACATGGAATGAAATAAACGGGGTGGAAGGGGCACCGACGTGAAAACGGTTACCACGTATTCAATACATAAAGCCGCGTTTCCACTAGGCAACATTTGGCGCGCAACACGTGACGCTCAACATGTACGGCAACGCTGCGCAACAGCGCGCGACGTTGCCAGCTGGCGCGCAACATCACACGCTTGTTTAAAATAGTAGATGCGTAGACAGACAACGTTGTTCAACAAAAGTTCCGCGCTGACTTTCAACATGTTGCGCGTCAATTGTTGCCAAGTGGAAACGCGGCTTAATTCTGCGCCCCCGCCACTTCGAAATTTTTCATCGGTAACCGATGACGAACCGATACGATTTTAATTCTGTGGTTTAGTAATTGCTTGAATTTAGAAATGTCAAAAGTTAGAATTCTTAGCTTTGCATTCTTTGACGGTTCTTACTTCGTTCAAATTGAAAAAAAAAAAAAAAATGCAAATAAAAAAAATTGCAAAGAAATGGTTGAAGTACCTATTACTTCAACCATTTTTTTTATGTCATCATAAACTAAATAATTACTTTAACTTGACTATACAGGGGTGTACCAAGACCTTTCACGAAGCCGTCTACTAAGCATTATGTACATCAAACTAAGTAACTTTACGCAAAAATTATTGCTGGAAAAATCACGTTTTACGGTAGTAGCACTCAATGTAACGCACTCAAAACATTGTGATGATAGATGGAGTGAATAGTAGGGGATTGTGAAGGTGTTTACAGTAAAAATCTTCGTTAAAAACATGTATAAAAAAACTTGTGAAAAAGTTGGTTAATTAAGTTGGTTTAAGTTGGTTAGTTCCCTAATATCTCCGTAACTAGAAGGTATGGTCTGAAACAAAAAAAAATATCGATATAGAAGTAATATTTTTAAAACAATTTCACGCGAAGAGAGGCCGCGGGCACCTGCTTGTTTTAAAATCAAAATACATGCTACCCGTGTAAGCACACCCAAAAGCCATAAGGATAAGCCTATAAAATCGTAGCCTGAGGTGATAGGAGTTCACTGTTGTTTGTCTTCATTTAAACAAAGTATCAATTTTCTTTTCCTCATAAACAGGGATGTTTCCTGAAAAAATCTAATTAGTCCGTCAGATAGATTTCCAAAAAATATTGGACACGTATTTTATCTTTTTTCACGAAAACTAAAAATGAAGACGATACAGTGCGTCGAAAACTCGTGTGACGTCATACTTGTAAGTAAAGTGTACTGACTTTTTACCGAAAAGTGACGTCACAGGCCACTCATGATCTCTGATGCGATTTGCGTGAATTTTTATTGTTTTGATAAAACAAAAAATACGTATCCAATATTTTTCGATCATCTAACTGACGGACTAAATAGAATCATATTTTTTTACACAGGAAACATCCCTATTGTATTCAACAATTTGGATTTATCCATGCTTGTCTTTTATTACAAGAGGTATACAGGGCAGTGGCGGACCTCTCATACAAGCCGAAAAGCCGGGCTTGCCTAACGATAAACAAAAAAAAAAAATAAAAAAAAAAATATTAAAAAAAAAAAAAAAAAAATTAAACAAAAAAAAAATACTCTCCCTGATGCCGATGGGCCATCTATTTTTAATATTTTTATATTGTTTTATAATGGAATATTTAAAATGTATTTAATGTGTTTAAAAATAACATTCTTACAAAAACAAAATAATACTTAGTAATTTTTTGTCAAACAATAATAACATTCGGTTTCCACACTACTATCAATCCATAACAGAAATTATTTTAAATTCGCGCGCTTAAATTCTGATATGCCGGCCGCGATACTCTGGCTCGCTCTAACACTATACAAAAGAAGAGTTGAAAAGTTGAAGTTTAGTGCGTGATACGGCCTACGGTCAGTGACCCAGTGTTAGCTAACGCTTGCTCTTTCACACCCGCTTGGCTTTTACGTGGCTTCTGTGACCTCTCATGTTTCCTAGCAAAATGTGTCCGTTTTTGACAAAATTTTTATGTACTCATGTGAGAATTTGTATCGAGTTTAAAGCTAGGCTTTTCTTTGAATGTGTGCGTGTAAGTCTGTGTAAGTTTGAGAGAGAACGTGTGTGTTCGCGCCGACGATGCGCGCGGCTAGCGCTTCGTGTTCTTTCAAGTTAGTTCGTATTGTTTTGACCTAGGAATTATGCCAGTAGCACGCGTTAATTATTACGAATGAATGCTGTTTTGAAAATTTTGAAAACAATATTCTAAAGTTAGGTTTTGTTTTGTTATTGTAATTGTGTGAAAGATATTAGCACGATGTGATTTAATACCAATGATTTTGCAAGTTATTAATTGATTGTTATAAAGTGGTCTGTGAATGTGAATGTGAATTCGGATATTACCGTCGAAAAGGTATGTAAATACGTTGAGTTAGCTCTTTACTTCACTGTTAAAGAAGTCCTAATGATAGTTTTTCTCGGCAATGTATTTTTGTCGCTTTTCGCATATCATTTTGTAGGTAGTTATTTTATAAAGTTCTTCCAAATAAAGAACCATCATCGTAATATTATATCTCTTTGAAATAAGATAATACGTAAATACGAGTTTAGGTACTTAAAGAGTTGTTCTGAAGAATAGAATATGTAAATAAAATTGGCTATTATTTATTAGTGATTTATAATGATTTTGTGAGATCATTAATATTTATGTAATATCAAATATTATCATTTTAATCGACACTATATTGAATTAATAAATTAGTGTGTACGGCAATAAAATAACAAATCAATAGTGTAAATGCCATCTAGTGGCCATTTTGAATGAAATATTTTGCACGTCTGAATTGTAAACAGTAGCGTAGCGAAATTACTTTGGTGTCACGATTCGTACGTATAGATGGCGCCTTTGTCAATTATGCAAGCGTATTAAGATATCGAGACTAGAAATTAATTGAAAAACTATAACTTATAAAATTATTTCCCAGAACATCGGTAGCTGACTAACTGGGCTTGCCTCCATTCTGACCTAGCGGCACGCCACTGATACAGGGTGGGAGTGACACCTGCAACGCTAAAACGGTTACCACGTATTCAGTACATCATTCCGGGAGTATTCCTCAAACCGCAACTATTTTAAGTGCAACCAACTAAGCGCAACTAAATTATTCCTCGACCATATGAAAAATAAAGAGGGGTATGATGGATTATTTTTTTTTTTTTTCAATTATTGTTGCGCTTTGAGGAATAAACATAAAATATTTTTAAATTGAATTTGTGAGCGCAACTAATGGTTGCGCTTCGAGGAATAATTTAGTTGCGCTTAGTTGGTTGCGCTTAAAAATAGTTGCGCTTTGACGAATTCCCCACCTCACCATACCTCATTCTGAACCCCTACTTAAAAATTTTTCGTCGGTAATTTAAAAAAAAATGTGCGAGGGAATACCGGTGTGGTTTTAGTCAGTACGAGTCTGACAGACCCCTCCGCTCCCCCCAGGGCGGTCACGGTCATACATTGAAGGACTGCACATCGAGAAAAAAAAATGTGCGCGCTAGCAGCCCAACACGACTAAACTATCGACCGATATAAAGTCAGCAGTCTGCGGGGACTCTTAGAATATGCGACGCGTCATGCAGGACATCGGTGCATGACAGGACGTCAAGCTATAAACTGGATTGAGCTGCCCCCGTAGCATGACCACCGTAGACAAGGATTTCTTTGACAGAAGAATCGACAAAATGACAGATAGTGCAAAGAAATCTGTCATTGTGATTTCTTGCTACGGGGGCTGGACTCCCATTTGGTGCAACCTTGAGACGCACACTGCACCTTGTATACTCGTTATTTTATTTGAAGTATGTCACGGTGTAACTATGCTTCTTTCGTGAATATGTTTTTCTTTTTGTATATTGGCATAAAGGGTGTAAATAGACCGTTAACATAACCGAAAGGCACTTGTTCTCCCCGTTTTTGCGATAATTTTTTTGTTCTAGACCATACCAATAACCAAATAAATATATCTTTATCTTTATCTTTACCTGGGAACCTTCTAGTTACGGAGATATTGGAGGTCAAAGTTCCAACTTTTTCACAAGTTTTTTTTTAAATACATGTTTTGAATATTAGATTTTTACTTTACACACCTCCACGACCCCCGTACTATTCAATCCATCCATCAGCATAATGCTTTGAGTGCTTTCCATCGAGTCCTACCTTAAAACGTGATTTTTCACTCCAAAAAAAAAAGTCGATTCCCAGCAATAATTTTTGCGTAAGGTTACTTAGTTTGATGTACAGAATGCTTGGTTGACGGTTATGTGAAGGGTCTGTTTACACCCTGTATAGTCGTGTAATTTGTTTCATTTAATTGTGCTTCTATGTTTTGTGCTATGTCTTTTGAGTGCACTGAATAAGAATGATAAACTATACTTCACTATCAAAGCTCTCAGTGTACCACAGACCTTAAACGCGAAGCAATAAGGATAAGCCCCTAAGATCGCCAACTGACAATACTCTCCATCTTAATTTGTGCTACAGATATACACTGCCCACTCTCGTTTTATTTGTGGCGTTAATATAAATGCTGGAACGACACTGTACAAGAAATAGGGGCTGTTACATGTTTGTTGGGAAAATACGATAGTGTGGGGATGTAATTTAAATTAAGTGATGTTATCAGAGTGGCTATTCCAATGCTGAAGATTTTCTTTGAATGAAGATTTTAACATCTATAATTCTTTGCCAATAAATAAAAAGTTCTGTTTATAATTTCAAAATAACAGTTTTTTTTTAGTTTTTACTGAATGCATAAATGAAATATGGAGGAGCTTGTGGCTAAATAATAACAGCCGCTCGGGTCGATCTTTAGGTTAAGCCGTACTTGCCTAGGTTGGTCTGTGGATGGGCGACCGCCCATAACATACCGAGTTTCCTCCGTGCCTCGGAAAGCACGTTAAGCCGTTGGTCCCGGCTGTCATTTCTAGATCTTTGACAGTCGTTAGGTAGTCAGTGGCCCAAAAAGTCTGACAACCAGTCTTAAAAAGGGGTATCGTATTACCCAGTACTAACTGGGTTGTGGAGGTCAGATAGGCAGTCGCTCCATGTAAAATACTGGTATTCAGCTGCATCCGGTTAGACTGGAAGCCGACCCCAATATAGTTGGGAAAAGGCTAGGCAGATGATGACTGAATGCATATGAAAGTATACGGGGGGGAAGGGACACCGACGTGGAAACGGTTACATCTATAAAAAAAATTTCATCGTTTATTTAAAAAAAAAAATCAGCTGTTTCCTACAAAAGTGCAGTAGGTACCTACACGGTCAAAATATATGGTACAGCTGATTCTTTTTTCAACAGGTTTTGTGGACTGAAGAATCGACAAAATGACAGATTTCTTTTGTTTTTCTGTCACTTTGTCGATTCTGCCGTCGACAAAACCCTTTTTATGTTGGTCATGCTACGCGTGCAGGTTAAGCACTAACCACACGGTAATCAAGAAGAAGCATTTTAATCAACACTTTCATTGCTCAAATTGTTTCAGTTTATTAAAAACAACCTCACTTTACAAATCGTCCCTCAGCACTCAGTAAGAAACAGTCTTTTATTTCAATTTATTCAACAAATACACAATAACGACCGTCTTTTGTTTTTATTTGTATTCAGACAATCCGTATTGAGCTGTCGTAATTAAAAAAATAAATGCGGGATTGGGATTATAATCCTACAATAATATAAAATCTTATTATATCGTACTGTCTCGAGTAGCTAGCTATAACAGCTACCCGGGTCATTCTGTTGTCAAGGATGGTCCGTGATGGGTGTAATGGATGGTCCATTACAGGTCAGATAGGCAGTCGCTCCATGTAAAATACTGGTATTCAGCTGCATCCAGTGAGACTGGAAGTCGACACCAACTAGTTGGGACAAGGCTTGGCTTCTCTTTCTCTGTCTCTTGTGGTCACAAGTCCTACTGCTGAGCATGCGGTCCTGGGTTAGATTATCAAGTCAAGCAAAGTGTTATTGAGTTTTTCATCTGGAATCTCTGAAATTTAAAGAAAGAAGTTCCTCTGTTTCCGTTAACTTTTGGCAGATTTTAATTTTTAGCAAAAAGATAGACCAAGCAGGTGACACCGCGGGTTGAAGCTAGTCCTTTATAATGCCAGCTGTGCCCAAGGCTCTCTAAGAATAGTTTTCAATTTGAGAGATGAAAAGTAAGGATGTCATTTTCCAGGTATCATCTAAGTCAGTTTTCTGTTGAATTTCATTAGCAAAGATCTTTTCATCAAAGATGCAGCTTCATTAGAAACTTTTTCTAGCTCCAGGTGCATTACTAGGTTGCGGGACTCATAGAATTACCGTGACCCTGGAACATAAAGGGCTATTGAAGGACACCGTGGATTTTAGTCACTACAAGTCTGACAGTCCCTCCCGCTCTGCCCTGGGTGGGAGGACTCATTTGATGATTTTACCAAGTTAAAAAAAAAAGGTGCATTGCTAACAGTGTATTATATAATTATGTAGTTCAATTTCAACAAGATTTTCATGTTCAGGTTTTCATGTGTTGCGCTGTTCATGTTCTGTAAGTTCTATAAAGGGTGTAAATAGACCCTTAACATAAACGAAAGGCACTTGTTCTCCGCGTCTTTGCGATAATTTTTTTTTTCTAGACCATACCTGGGAACCTTCTAGTTACGGAGATATTGGGGGTCAAAGTTCCAACTTTTTCACAAGTTTTTTTTTTAAATACATTTTTTAATGTAAGATTTTTACTTTACACACCTCCACGACCCCCGTACTATTCAATCCATCCGTCAGCACAATGCTTTAAGTGCTTTCCACCGAGTCCTACCTTAAAACGTGATTTATAACCCCAAAAAAAAAAAGTCGATTGCCAGTAATAATTTTTGCGTAAAATTACTTAGTGTGGTTGGTTTACGGGTATGTGAAGGGTCTGTTTACAGCCTGTATACACCTCAAACATGCGACAAACAAAATGCGAGTGTACCACTAGGGTTTATTTATAACTAACTTTATCAAAAATTTATTTAATAAAGAGAAGTTTCACAGATTTCCTCCTATACTAAAAAAAATAACATGATTCAGGACATATCCGCCGCTGGACGTGGCATACGAATATTTACATTGGTTATACTTGATAACACCAAAATATTAACACTTAAATATAGGGTGTAAACAGACCCTTCACATACCCGTCGACCAAATCCACTTTTTTTTTTGGGGTGAAAAATCACGTTTTAAGGTAGGACTCGATGGAGAGCACTCAAAGCATTGTGAATAGTACGGGGGTCGTGGAGGTGTGTAAAGTAAAAATCTTACAAAAAAAAACAATTTATTTTAAAAAACTTGTGAAAAAGTTGTAACTTTGACCCCCAATATCTCCGTAACTAGAAGGTTCCCAGGTATGGTCTAGAACAAAAAAATGATCGCAAAGACGGGGAGAACAAGTGCCTTTCGTTTATGTTAAGGGTCTATTTACACCCTTTATAATACTTTTTACGCACATATACCTAACCGTGGACGAAATATGAATGTATATAATGTGTGTTTTTCTATAAAGTCAAAAGATTGATAGGCACAGATAAAATCACAGCCCACCTGCAGCAGATATCAGAAAAAAATTCACTCTACATAAGGATAATACTTACTACGTATCATATTATTAAATTCCAATGCAGAAAATATCCTATCTGTTAGAATTTATTCATTTCTCAAGAATGTGGAGCGATGCTTAGATGTAGCATTACCTAGAAATACGACTTTCAGATATTGAACATAACTTCAAGCCTGTGTATCGTAAAGAGTAAGCGGAGGTGTATAATATACCATTACACATTTTGCTTTTTATTTTATTTATTTGTTTCGAGTTTGGTTTGAGCGAGCCTCATAAATTCTGTTCTGTTTTTTATAACCAACGTCCCGACGACGTGTGTGTAGTGTGTCTATTGTGTGTGTGCGTGTGTAGAGTGTGTGTAGTGTGTGTGTATGTAGTGTGTTTGCGTGTGTTTCAATAGAGTATTAATTACTTAGAAACTTTTACCGTAGTAGCCCGCAGTCTGCATTTGTCGCGTTGCTAAGGAAGTCCTTTTTGAAGCTTCTTTGGAAGTGTGCATAAAAAAAACGTTTATTTCGGACAAGCTGTATCCATAGTAATAGAAAAATAAACATATAAACTGTGTTAGTCATACCTATTATTATTTATTTAGATACTAGCACTTCGTTCGCGACTTCGTTCGCAAAAATTGTGATAGCTCGTCTTATTGGACGAACTATCACAATTTTTGTAATTAAAAATAAAAATAAGTAATAATAATAATTTTGATGAAATATCTTGATCTGGCTCGCGAGGTTGTCGACATGTGGGACGTAAGTACAGCAGTCATTGTGCCGATAGTCGTGTCGGCCAATGGCTTAATAGCCAATAGCCTCGAGCAACATCTGAGGAGGCTCTCGCTTGGCAGCTGGATCAAGGGCTTGATTCAGAAAGCAGTACTTCTGGACACGGCGCGTATCGTTAGGAGGTTCCTCTCTCAAGAGCCCTGACCACTGGTAGATCGGACCCTGTTCCTGATGCCGGTGGGGTACTATTTTTATATTTTTAAATGTTTTTTTTTTTATATTTGTATAGAAATATTTAAAAATATAAAGTATATGTATAGAAAAGAAATAAAGGAAATAATAATTTTGATGATAAAAAATAAAAATAAATAATAATACTTTTTTTTTTTTTTTTTTTGTTTAATATTTATATCATGTATACTTACATGATATAAATATAATTTGTTATGGTCGCGAATCATATCTTAATCAACACACAACCTAACACTGACCTGTAAATTGCATAAAACCTAAGAAAATTTGAATTTCGCGGGCTACCCTGGCGCTTCCATCTTAAGATGTCTGTAACAACCTTGTCTCTGGTTTGAAATAAAGAAATTTATTTATTAATTAACTTTCAAAATTCAACCGGAGAGTGTCCATTGAAAACTAAAACCTCTTTCGTTCCAAACCACTGGTCCCAATTACAACACGGCATCCACAGGATGCTTCTGACCACCCCACAAAGTATAAAGCGTGATGTAAAACAAAATGAGCTCCAAAATTATCATTCAACCGTATTTCCTAGCTGGCCGCGAAGTTTGACATTCTGAGAAGGTAACGGTCAGTTTGTGGGCACTATGCAGAGAAGTAGCAGAAGTAATACTTCTGCTAGAAGTAGCAGAAGTAATACTTCTGCTACTTCTACCTACGGCCTACGCTGTCCCCCTATACATAAGTACTAATGATGTAACAATATTATAAAAATAAAACCAACTTGCGATGGAAAGATTGACGCAGATGTGGAAAAGAGAGTGAATTCAGGAAATAAAGCGAATGAAGCTATACATTTGCGGTTGTGACCAGTCCTAGATAGTTAGATGGCGCTAAATAAACTGTTAAAAAACCTAAAATCTCGAAAACAGATGGACTAAACACCACACATACTCGACCAGAGTAAGGACCACTGTAAAGCCTTAGATGATGAAATGTGCCATTAAAATGTTTTTAAGTGAGAAAGAAATATGGTCTGAAGCGACTTAATAACGGTTTTTTTTTTAATATAAACAACTCAAAGTATGGCTGTTATGTAGTACTTGCGGAACCCTAAAATCTTAAGACAATGACTAATACCTACCGCATCGCTCCTGCAATCCTGCACCGTGCGATTTGCCGTCTCAGCAATCCGATGGCGTGGGATCGAAGATTGTGCGATACCAGTGATTTTTACTGATTTATTGTATTGGTGGACGACTCTTGTTTCTCACATCGAACAATTGTCGCGTATCCTAGTTTTACCGATTTAATTGTAATAATATATATTAATTAAAATCTTTTAAGCAAATTATATCGGTTTCTTTTGCACCCTCGACTGCAGCCGAACGTAATTTGGCTATAAATAATAAAAAGAGTAATTATTTATTTATATTTCCCCTTTCGTTCGTGGTGGTCGTGTATTAATTTCAAACTCAAACTCAAAACTCAAAACTCTTTATTGCATTCATGTGTACATTTAGTTGCACACTCCACCCCCTCCACTTTCACCACCCACCACCCCCACCACCCTCGTCTTCCATTTTAATGAGACCCGTGGATGCCCCTCAAGTTACAGGGGAAAATATCAGTTCGTGATTAGGTCTGTTGTTCTGTATGGATCGGAATGCTGGGCTGTGAAGAAGATGGATGAAAAAAGATTGCATGTAGCGGAGATGAGAATGTTGAGGTGGAGGTGTGGTGTGACAAAAATGGAAGTAAGGAATGAGTATATTAGAGGAATTACTATTAATATTAACGGGATATTTACCATGTTTACTGTTTACTATGAGTTCCCGATATTTCGGCGCTGTTGCAAGCACCATGATCACGGATAAACTGAAGTTATTGCGGTCTACCCTCTTTCTTGTTCGAACAAGAAAGAGTGTAGACCGATTTGTCTCCTCATAAACACCCACCCGCAATAAGTTCAGTTTATCCGTGATCATGGTGCTTGCAACAGCGCCGAAATATCGGGAACTCATAGTAAACAGTAAACATGGTAAATATCCCGTTAATATTAATAGTAATGTTAGTGACCATGATAGTTTAAAATCTTATATATTAGAGGAAGTTTGAAAGTTGCGACAGTTTCAGAAAAGTTGAAAGGGAATCGACTGTCTTGGTATGGACATGTGATGAGGAGGGACGCATCGCATGTGACTAAAAGAGTGATGAAAATAAATGTTGATGGATGGAGAGGGAGAGGAAGACCAAAGAAAAGATGGATGGATTGTGTGAGGCATGATATAAAGGAAAAAGGAGTAAATGATAGCGTGATATATATGACCTGGTAAAGGTTGCAGGAATCCGCTGGATGCGAGACTTGGGGGAGGCCTATGTCCAGCAGTGGACGTCTTTCGGCTGAAATGATGATGATGATGATGATGATAGCGTGATGATTGACAGTCGAGAATGGAAGAAAAAAAATATGTTGCGCCGACCAAATAACATGGGACAACGGCAGGAAGATAATAGTTAATTCTCGTAAATAATACAAAACAAAAACCAGAATCGAACTCAAGACCTCTCACTTGCCAATTCGAAGCCTTAGCCATTGGGCTACTACATTAATAAGAATCTAATGAGGTACCTAGCAATCCATTATTAATTAACAATTTCAATATAATTCGTAATGAAACTTCCGCCTAATCACTTACATAGTGGCAATGTGAATGTACTGTTGCTACGTAACGTTGAAATTGAGTCTTATTACTGGCGAGCTAAGTTTATATTTTGAATATACTTTTAAAGCGACTGTATCTATTTGACGTGACAGTCTGGTCAAAAATAGTGTTGCCATGTAATGTTATTTTCCCTGAAGTATGGCTATTTGTTGGGATATTGTTCTATTTTTGTACGTTTATGTATTAAACTAAATTAATATTTACTTAATGAAATTTAAAAAAATTGTCTGTCCTTTTTTGAACTTTGACAATACTTTTTCCTGTTTTATTTTATTCAAGACATTAAAATGGACGGTTTTTTGGAGAGGTTCTTCCAACAGATCAGGTGCGTAGTACTCGCGATCGGCGTGCGTGTATGACCAGATGTATGAACGTGAACGAGGCAAAAGGAGTATGTGACGATCGTAGCAGATGGCGTTCTGTGGTTCCTGCCTACCCTATTGGAAAAAAGGGGTGAGTTCATGTATGTATGTAAAATGGGCATCAGCAGGACTATTGCGTATCTCTGTTGACAGTTCATAGTTACGAGTTTTGATATACAATGACCGTTCTTGTTGGTTTCAACTGACGCTACCCGTGCAGAACTGTCATTGTTTATTCAAACTCGTATATACACCGTGACTTTTTAGTCGTCTTACAAAGGTGGTCCACTCAATGTACCCGACATAAAATAGCTCTGGGCGTGATTTGTTTTTTTTTACCTACCTATTATGGTAGGTAAAAAAAAACAAATCACGCCCGGTACAAAGAAAAATATAAAATATATGAGAATAAAATTATGAAACATCCTGTTAATGATTTTTACGTGTCAAACGGGAGAACATACCTACCCAGTGCTCGAGTCCAGTAGATCATCGCTAGCAACAGGGTGTTTTAACTACGTCATGCGTCATAACACTTAATAATATTTTATTTTTAAATTATTAAAACCCCATAAATAACTATTTTTTATTTTATGAATGTTTAGTAGTTATTGGATACATGAAGTGGGCTGCCGTTGTAAGACGACTAAAAGTCACGGTGTATATACTATGAACTGTCAACAGAGATACACAATAGCCCGGCTGGTAGTTACTCCACTGCATTATCATTATCATCAATTATTCGGGGTCGGTACCTGTTGAGCACATCTTATTCTTCACCCCTTGTCTAGCCATACACAATAATTATAGAGTACCACTTGTTAACAGTCTACTAAAAAGAAACAGATCGAAATTAATATTTTTAGATAGTAACAGCCTCCTTTTATTCACTTAAGAAATGTCTTTAAGAAAGTTGTGAAGAAAAGACATCATGCAATCGAAACAAAATGAAAAAAGTTGTAACTTAATTACCCATAACTGGATTTCCTTAGCCGTAACCTGGCAACACCAACGCCCCACTCACCATTAACCGCGAGCGCGCATGCGTCGCGCCATCGTCGTGACATTTTGAATTTTTTAAAAAAGGAACTCTGTATAACTTTAGTTAAAGTTTTAAAATAACGTTTTAAGTTAGAGTAAAACAGTTTTCTGTGATATTAAAAGTGTTTTTAAGTTAAAATGAAAGTTCTGTGCTTAATACTCTTTGTTGCGGTTGCAATGGCTGTCTCCGGACAAACCTTGACAGGTAAAGTGAAAGGTGTTTTTTAAATTTTATATAAAACTTGTTTTCGGTCGCCATATTGTGTATTTTTGTTCTTAAATCACGACGGTACGATTATGGCATACACAGAATTAGTATTTTTTTTTTTGGGTACATACATAAAAACAAGGTACAATGAATATAGTGTTCTCAAAAATATGTTTTTTTTTTTTAATTTCTTGCTTCGCACGGTATGTGCATTTAGCCAATGTCATGTTATTATTTAGATAAAATATGATTTTATTACATATCTCGCCATGGACTGGCATTAAAATATTTTAAAAGAAAACTAGTTATTTATAATTATGTGGAATCGATTATAAGAGCACAGTCAGGTGTAATTATTGAAGTCATTTAGAAGTGTTTTATCTTGATTTGCGGTTTTAACACGAGAAAAGTGTGGAAATAATGTTAGCGTGTCAATGCTATGGTCTACTTTTTCTTCTTAGCGCTTTCCCGGAGTATCGTGGTCCGTTTACATAGGTACAGTAACTCGTCTAGTACTGGTACTAGTACAGTAGATTAGTGAAGTGAACTGCCGGTATTTTATAGCCCGCTTTATTCATAAATTATTCGAATATAACAGCCATCCAATCAGTTAATAAAGGAAGTCATTATACATATTTGACTACAAATAAAATTAATAAAAGGTTTGCAGTGACAGAAACCTTGAAATATTCGGAAGAGGACGCATTGAATCACAATAAGGACAATATTATTATGTTAATAATTCATAATGATGATCATTTAGTAAAATTCTATGGGTAAGAATTGTTTGATGTGTTTGGCCTTTTCGAACTCCTCTTTAGCAAAACGGCCACTGACTGCCATTTTTGCTACTGTTAGTCTGCGTTATCCCACTGCTATGCAAAGAGCTCTCTCCATGAGTTCGGCCACCGGTCGTTGGTCTTGTCCAACTCGTCCGGTCTTTTTCTGCGAGGTCTGCCGCGACACCTCGCTGTGTCGGGGCTCCACAAAGTGGCTATTTTGACTAACAAATCGTTATGCATACGGCAGACATGGCCAGCCCAATCCTACTTCAGCAGCTTAGCGGCTTTTGAAACAACGTCAGTAATTTGTATTATGGAACGCAGTGTGCTGTTTACACTAGCGCTAGCAAAAGTTTCCAATACTCTACCGCTAGTACTAGAGGCTATTTACTCGACCAAAGTAAACGTGCCCTCTAAGAGATTTTTCATTTGGTAATAACAAGTATTGCGTGTATTGTACGTAGATAACTCGTTTTCCTCTGTTGGTTCTTAAACCAACCGGTAACCGCTTTCGTAATGTTTGAGAAAACGTGGGGTTTCCATATAATTACCGTTTCGTAGGTCCGTTGGTTCGATTCTGTGGCAGGGTAAAATAAAGATAGTTGTTAATTTCATAATTTGTGATTATGTCCACTTACCAGCTGGTAAGCCACATGTATGATTGCCACGAAATTAAAAAAAATATATATTGAAAAATCAAAATATCCGAACGCAGGTCATCTAAATAGGCAATGTGCAAAGTTGTGATTTACTTAATATTTTAAGGGATTCCATTTTTTTTTGAGCATCATCTGCTTAGCCTTTTCCCAACTATGTTGGGGTCGGCTTCCAGTCTAACCGGATGCAGCTGAATACCAGTATTCTACATGGAGCGACTGCCTATCTGAGCTCCACAACTCAGTACTAGCTAATACGATACCCCTTGGTAAGACTGGTTGACAGACTTTTTGGGCCACTGACTACCTAACGACTGTCAAAGATCTACAAATGACAGCCGGGACCAACGGCTTAACGTGCTTTCCGAGGCACGGAGGAAACTCGGTATGTAATGGGCGGTCACCCATCCACAGACCAACCTAGGCAAGCACAGCTTAATCTAAAGATCGACCCAAGCGGCTGTTATTTAGCCACGAGCTCCGAGCTTTTTCGAGCGTCATGTTTATTTAGGTATCTACCTAAACGTTGCATAGCATAATTGGTCTATAATGTTTGCACCAGTCGATAACAAACCTCCTTTACGGGAGTGAGCTGGCCTGTACCTAATCCACCACATTTATAACATAACATCACGCCTGTAATCCCCGAAGGGTTAGGCTCATTGATAAGAAATATTTTTCGTTAGACTGTACTAAAATAGACATGATGCTATCTTCAGTTTAAATCTATACTAATATTATAAAGAGGTAAAATTTGTTTGGATGTAGGGGGTAATCTCCGGAAGTAATGGACCAATTTTAAAAATTGTTTCACTGGTAGAAAGCTACATTATTTGTGAGTGCCATAGGCTATAACTTATAAAGATATCATGCATATTAGCCGAGCTATCACAATTTTCGCGGACGAAGTCGCGGGCGTAGTGCTAGTTTTTCATAAAGTTGGCAAACTGCGATGTCACTGGGACAAAAATTAAAAAGTAGGCATTGTGCGATCTAATGTATGGTGATTTCAAAATGATGGCATCGTGCTACTGATTACTTGAAAGTACAAAAAAGTAGTCATAGTGCGAAAGTAGGCATCGTGCTACGAATTCCCTTGGAGTACACCCGATACACACACACACACCCACATTTCGTTAAGTTTAAGTCCCATGTAATAGGGGGCGAGCCTATTGTCATCAATCGGGCCCAAATCCAAACTCCGTAGCTGCTAAAGAAAAAAACCCAATAACACTTTGTCCGACCTGGGAACCGAACCCAGGACCTCAGGCTCAGATGTCGCGTTTGCGACCACTATACCAACGAGGCCGAGGTAGCAGTGATGAAAAAGCCAAAAGAAATATTTTACTTAAAGCGGTTGCGGTTGTCACGGAGGAAACTCGGCACGTAATGACTGGTCACCCATCCACGGACCAACCTGAGCAAGCGCGGCTTAACCTAAAGATCGACCCGAGCGGCTGTTATTATTAAGCCACGAGCTCCTCAACCCAACTTGTCAATGGTGTGGGCCGAAATCACAGAGCGCCACGTGCTACGACCATTACATGCTCCTTTTGCTTCATTCACGTTCACACATTTGCAACAATAATTAGTCCACATTTGGCTGTATGTCAGTATGTCACGAAACAACCTCCGCAACCCAAACATACAGGTCTCCTTGAGGTTACACCAGTCGATCGTTTTCGTACAGTCGCTAGTACATCAAAACTGTCAAATTTTCACATTCGATTTTGAACTTTACTGTCAACAATTTATGGTTTAAAATCATCATTATCATTCTCCTGGCCTTATCCCAATTTATTTGGGGTCGGTGCAGGATGTCTTCTCCTGCCATACTTCTCTATTACAGATTGAAAAAGTCACAACTTATAATTTTTCGTGTAGTTAATTGTCTTTTTTTTTTTGTTAAATTGTAAGCCATCATCATCTGCCTAGCCTTTTCCCAACTATGTTAGGGTCGGTATCCAGTCTAACCGGATGCAGCTGAATACCAATATTTTACATGGAGCGACTGCCTATCTGACCTCCACAACCCAGTTAGTACTAGGTAATACGATACTCCTTGGTAAGTCTGGTTGTCAGATATTTTGGGCCACTGACTACCTCTAACGACTGTCAAAGATCTACAAATGACAGCCGGGACCAACGGCTTAACGTGCTTTCCGATGCACGGAGGAAACTCGGTAGGTAATGGGTGGTCACCCATCCACAGACCAACCTAGGCAAGCACGGCTTAACCTAAAGATCGACCCGAGCGGCTACTATTATTTAGCCACGAGCCCCTTTTTGTTAAATTGTAAGTGTTTAACATAAAATATGCATGCTAGATTCACATCTAGTAGATGGCAATCAGAAATATTATTTTGTAACTTTTTTATTGCATTTGCAATTGTACATCGGTTTTATAAAAAATAAAAAATTACTCGTTACTCAGCAGTCACCTCCTTTCTAGCCATATCATCCTTCACACAGTCCATTCATCATTTCTTTGGTCTTCCTCTACTCTTATAGCCATCTACATTCATACTCAACATTTTCCTCATTCCTCCGCATCACATGTCCATACCACGATAACCGATTACCACACAACTTTTCAGTCACTGGCGCCACCTTAAGTGTCTAAACACACTATGCCGAAGTTACGCGACCGAAGTTGAGCACAATTACGCCTGCATTGCTATTTGAATTACTGACGACACACTATGCCGAAATTACGTCGCGTCATAGCGTACAGCCTAACTTCGGTCGGGCGTAAGTTCAGCGGCAACTTATTCTGTGAGCACACTACGCGACCGAAGTTCTGTATGCTTAGTGCGAGTTTTTTTTAAATTAGTATGGCGCTGGGTAAGCGCCACCTAGCGGCACGAATTGTCGCTTACCCAGCGCCATACTAATTTGCGTAAACGTTAACGCGCTCGATACGTAAAAAAAACTCGCACTAAGCATACGGTTCGATTGCCGATAAAGATCCGGGGGTGGGGAGCAGCGGGGAGCCGCCCGATAGCGCTCGAGACACTGTATACACACACAAAGTTGCGGAACTGAATTTCTGCCGCGAAAGTTAGGCACTTATGGTGTGTCATATCAGCCGAATACGTCGGAACGTAAAATCAGCCGCACAACTTCGGTCGCGTAACTTCGGCATAGTGTGTTTAGACACTTAGACTTCCTCTGATGTACAGTCACGAGCACCATTAAGTAAACACTTAAAAACTTCAGTTTGTGGTAGCTTCATATGCTGCTGACTGTACATACTACCTTCATTATATATTCACAGTCCGACACATTCATTCATGACCTGAATTGTTTAAATATTTGTGGAGTTAATTATAATGAAATAATGTAATGTGAGTTGTTTTAAAATTGTTTAGCCGGTAAGCGTAGCTGTTTTTAAGGTTCCGTACGCGAAGGGTAACCAACGGGACACTATTACTAAGGCCCGGCGCCCATTGGCGGCACGGCATGGCAAAGTATTTTTAGGTGACGCATAAAAATATAACTTAATTGTATGGAAATAAAGTTGGAATTTCAATATTAACGGTCGTAAGGACATACCACGGTATTGTTTTTGTATTAACGATCGTTAACATTGAAATTTCTACTTTATTTACATACTTTTAAGTTATATTTTTATTCGACGCTTAAAAATACTTTGCCATGCCGTGCCGCCAATGGGCCGGGGCCTAAGCCTCCGTTGTCCGTCGGTCCAAATCAAAATCAAAGCATTTATTTCAAGACAGGCACTTTTGAATTGTCGAAACAAAGACAAAAATGAAATATAGCTACAGTCCCAGTCACAAGGCATAAAAACTGTGAAATTACTGTAGTTGCCCATTCCCTAACGTAGATCTCTATGGAGAAGAACGGGCGAGAAACTCCATGGACACTCTTTTAAATCAGAATACTTTTACAAACCGTTGAAATTTTCACAGAATACCTATGAATATTTCTGTTGCCGCTATAAAAACAAATTAATTAAAAATTAAAGGGAGCTCCTCTACTACTATGGTACGGAACTCTTCATGAGCCGTTTCGCACTTGGTCGGTTTTTTTTCTGTTGGCTTATTTTCCGCATAAGCTAAATATTTCTAAAGTTTAGATAACAATTAATTAACGCACTGCTGTACTAAGCAGCGTTGCCACGTTCCACTTTTAATGGTATGAATACTAGTATAAACTTCAAATATTTTATTTCAGATCAAAAATCCATATAATGCTAGTAGCAGTATAGTCAGTCAGTACTTAGCCTAATGCTATTAAATTAAATACACAACACACAACACAACACACAGCAAACACAACACACACAACACAACAAATGACGAAAAAAAAATGGCGATGAAAAGAATCATCCTAATGATGATAAATTGACGGCAGATGAAACATTTCAGCTTGGTACCGGGGGGCTTAAAATGGCCGCTTCAGCAGAATCATAATAGTATAGGATGGCCAAGTCAGAGGCCCATGGGCGGCATATAAACTCTAACACCAGGTTAGGCACTAAACACACGATAAAGAAAAACATAATGGGATAATAATATGATTAATGTTCAAATTCTTAAAATGGTCACAGACGGAGTTAATATTATGAATAGTCACTTAGTGACCACTTTACGAATTGTAACGTAATTCATATTATTTCCTTTATTTATATTTTTACAAATTATTTACATTTTTAAATATTCCTTAGAAAAAACAATATAAAAACATTTAAAAATATTAAAAAAATGTAGCCCACCGGTATCGGGAACAGGGTCCAAGCTACCGACGGTCAGGGCTCCAGAGAGAGGAAGCTCCTAACAATACGAGCCGTGTCCAGGAGTAATGCTTTCTGAATCAAGCCCTTGATCTAGCTGCCTAACGAGAGCCTCCTCAGGTGTTGATCGAGGCTCTTGGCAATTAAGCTATGGGCTGATACATCTATCGGCACAATGATCGCTGAGTCCACATCCCACATGTCGACAATCGCACGAGCAAAGTCAAGATACTTGATTTGCTTATTATATTATTGTTCTTATCATGATTCTGGTAAAGCGGTCAGTTTAGACCCCCAGAGGGCCTAAAATGGCCGCTGAGCGTTATGGTGATTGGTTTGGTTTGGTTTCATAGAGAATCAGTTCAATGGATCCAGCATCACGAATTTCTTAAAAGATAGAGATTTGAAGAATAGGAAGGCTGGAGAAAAAATTGTTAGTGGTCCGCCGGGGCCCCGTTGAATCAGATACGCCATGCGACCGCATTGGTTGCATTAGCATAGCTTCGCCACAGCTGCTTAACATCAGTATTTTACCTGGAGCTACTGTCTGTCTGACCTCCACGCAGTGCTTGGATAACACAAAATCCAATATTATTAATACTCGAAACGGGATATTTACCATGTTTACTGTTTCTTATGAGTTCCCGATATTTCGGCGGGATTTTTGTTTCGGGAACTCATAAGAAACAGTAAACATGGTAAATATCCCGTTACGAGTATTAATAATAAAGTTAGTGACCATGATAGTTTAAAATCTTTTACAAAATCCAATATAATGCAATTTATCCTGTCCTGACACTCCCAAATTAGTAGATCAACCAGTTCCAGACATGCTGGAGAAATGTTATAAGGAACATTATAAGGAACACAGTGCTGTCTACATTTCTTTTTTTCACTTCTCCTTTTGCGGGTCTGCTGGCAGAAATTTCTTAGGAAATAAGCAGTACCTATGTACTCATGTATTATAATGTTATTTCCTGTGTTGTATATATTGTGTACATAAATAGTAAAATAAATAAAAAATAAACATTAAAGATGCTATTGTAATATCAACTGTCGGCTCTCAGCCAAAAGTCGCAAATAACAACAGCGTGCTCAATGTAAACTGCCCGTCGACGTGCTTGTCTACATGAAGTAACTCAGACACAATACATTAAAGCGTTGTCTTCGACGCAATAAAGCCTACTTGCTTATGCACAGCAGAAGCTTACACGTGACGTTAGAGGGTCGGGTACCGCGCAGATTGGGTGCCACCAATTTAGACACCTTACCTCTCATTGCATGGTGTCAACATTGTCCACAGCCTGAATTTACTCACTGCTGGGAACAGGCCTCGCGTTTTGTGTCAATCTCCACGTTTCTGTGCCACTCTCATACAGCGTGTAAACAGACCCTTCACACAGCCGTCAACCAAGCATTCTGTACATCAAACTAAGTAACTTTACGCAAAAATTATTGCTGGAAATCGACTTTTTTTTTGGGGTGAAAAATCATGTTTTACGGTAGGACTCGATGGAAAGCACTCAAAGCATTGTGCTGACAGATGGATTAAAAGTACGGGGGTCGTGGAGGTGTGTAAAGTAAAAATCTTACATTAAAAACATGTATTTAAAAAAACATGTGAAAAAGTTGGAACTTTGACCCCCAATATCTCCGTAAATATAAGGTTCCCAGGTATGGTCTAGTACACAAAAATGATCGCAAAGACGAGGAGAACAAGTGCCTTTCGTATATGTTAAGGGTCTATTTACACCCTTTATACTTTAAAGGCACTTTCCTTATATGAATTATATCATCACCGCAGCTCTCAAAACGGTAGAGACAACATCTTAAAGAATTTTTTAAATTAATAGTCAGTAAGTAGTAATCAAATCAAAAATTCCCTCTCCCTCTAATAGAGAGAAGGCCTGTGTCCTGTGGCCTGTGTGTAGTGGGGACTTTATAGACTGACTTTTCATTGTACACAAAACCTTTAAAACAAGAGGTCATTATGATGATGTATGGGAAGCCTATAATAGAAGTAAACACCCTTAAAGAAGCCGAAAGGCACTTGTTCTTCCCGTCTTCGCCATCATTTTTCCACGACCCTCGTACTCTTCAATGCATCCATCAGCACAATGTTCTAAGTGCGTTACATTGAGCCCTACTGTGAAACGTGAATTTTTATCCAAATAAAAAAGTTTCCCAGCAATGATCTTTGCGTAGAGTTACTTAGTTTGATGTATAGAATAGGGATGTTTCCTGTGTAACAAAATATGATTCTATTTAGTCCGTCAGCTAGATTATCGAAAAATATTGGATACGTATTTTTTGTTTTATCAAATCAATAAAAATTGTTGAAGATAAAACGCATCAAAGATCATGAGTGGCCTGCGACGTCACTTTTCGGTAAAAAGTGTACTGAAGTAAAACGTCACACGAGTTTTCGACGCTCTGTATCGTCTTCATTTTTAGTTTTCGTGAAAAAAAAAAAAATTCCTGTCCAATATTTTTTGGAAATCTATCTGACGGACTAAACAGATTTTTTCAGGAAACATCCCTATACTTGGTTGGCGACTTCGTGAAGGGTTTGTTTACACCCTGTATACAATGCGAGGTCAGCTTATACTGGTTGTTGTTGATAGCTTGATGTGTCGAAGTATCGGTTGTCATCAAGATTTAAGCAATATTTGGGACCTTGGGTCTGTCACGGTTGATTGCACATTGAACTGTGCCTTAGATGGAATAAATGGTTGATTAATGTGGCCATCTGAATATCTATGACCGCTATGATAGGTTGTTGGACCTTCAGAGGCTTGTCGATTGACCTTATAATTATCATCAGGTGCTATCCTTAAAAAAATTGCAGGTAGCGGCACCTCCCCACTTATTTTAAAGGAACTTGAGAACACTATTGAAAATTACTATTAATACTAACAAGATATTTACCATCAGGTTTACTGTTTTCTATGAGTTCCCGATATTTCGGCGCTGTTGCAAGCACCATGATCACGGATAAACTATTGAAAATTCTGCAAACGTAGCTTAGTACGTTTATAGTGTAAACAAATTCAAATTTAAAACTTCATTTAATTTGAAACGCTTTATGAAATGAGGACCCTTTTGCACAGGACATACGGCACTTATAATCAGTTCCTGAAAGTCGGTACTGAATTATCTTGATATTTTTTAGTGAGCCCGTATTCTCCAACTCCTGGGCTACCCCACTCCCCATTCCTTCTCAGTGGCGAAGGTTCCATACAACTCGATTCCTACCGGCTTCCCTTTGAAAAATGGTACAGTCAGTATTCTATAGGCAAATAATATAATCACATTAAAGATTATGTACTCCGGCTTATCTCTTACAAAAATTGACCCTTCGCTACTGTTCCTTCTACTTTTTTTTCTTTTCTTTTTTTAAAAAAAACATTACCCACTAGGAATTTCTCCTGTATCGTGTGTGCGTTTACAAACACACAACTCAGATACAAAAACAGCCACTACACACAGCTACTACTAGCTACTATTCTACTTCTCTCGATGGTGTGCTTCTTCTCGCTTATTCAAGAGGAAGCCATCCAAGGCGTCCCCCATCTTCTCCTTGGTGTGCCGCGATCCCGTGTAGCTGTCTCAGGGCTTTATATTATAATGGATATTCTAATTTAAAATAAGTAAATTAACAAACAACAACACAACAACAACACAACAACAACAACACAACAACAACAACAATACACAACAACACAACAACAACAATACACAAAAATACATCATCATTTCAGCCGAAAGACGTCCACTGCTGGACATAGGCCTCCCCCAAGTGTCGCCACATTGACCGGTCCCGTGCGTCTCGCATCCAGCGGATCCCTGCAACCTTTACGAGGTCATCGGTCCACCTAGTGGGAGGCCTTCCAACGCAGCGTCTTCCGGTTCGCGGTCGCCACTCCAGAACTTTTCGGCCCCATCGGCCATCCGTTCTGCGAGCAATGTGCCCTGCCCACTGCCACTTAAGTTTGGCTATTCTTCGGGCAAAAATACATAATAATAGGTTTAATTGAAAACTCTTTCAGAAATAGTATCAGCCACATACAATCACTTGCATCTGATAATATCGCATCGGCCTCCAGCTAGGAGAAAGGCTAGCAGTCGTTGACTCTTTCGCGCAATCTAAGATACGCCTGACCGCGTTTAGCTAGATTTGCCGATCTGCTTGGAGTAAAATCTTCCCTTGCAATATGAAACGCCTCTTTAGTGTGTTCCTGCCCCCGTAGCATGACCACCGACAGATTGTGTCGACACAATGACAGATTTCTTTGCACTATCTGTCATTTTGTCGATTCTTCCGTCAAAGATATCCTTGTCTACGGTGGTCATGCTACGGGGGCTGAAGAATAAAATAAATTAAATTTGATTGTCTCGTTAGTCTATAATGCTCGCGACTGTTAAGCATGACCCCTAGGTTCGATTCCTAGGTCGAGCAGTGTTGGGAATTGAATGTTTATTAGGAATTTCTCAGAAGCAGCTTGGAGCCTGGATTGGCGCCCGGTTGATGGCAATAGGTTCGCCATTTAATGCATTGAACTTAAACATATCTGGAGAAAAATAGGCAGAAATTACCAATGGGAACATTCAATATAATATTTTGTTCTACCTGGGAATCGAACTCCAGATGTCAAGCTTAGCACTTTTAACCTATAAACAAACAAACAAACAACAAACAAATAAAACCGAGGCACTACCACGAGTGCAAGGTGTGATTTTAAAATACTCGTTTCAACTAATAACTATAATTAGTGTGGGACGCTACATGCGTCGATACTCTTGCGCCATCACATCTTCCAAGCTCGTCGTGCTGTGCTGGCGCTGCCGCTGCGGCTGCAGAGAACCTCAAGCGGCGTAAATATAAAAACCTTTGTGGTAACTATATTTTCGAGCCGTTTGGGGTTGAAACTCTGGGGTCGTAGGGTCCGAGTGCTCATAGCCTGTTTAAGGAAATTTCGAAACACCTAGTTGACGCTTCCCGTGACCCAAGGGCTGGCTTTTACTTTGGCCAGAGGCTAAGTGTTGCCATACAACGTGGCAACGCCGCCAGTCTCTTGGGCACATTACCAGCTGACAGCGTTGAGGAGGAGTTTTTTGATGCCCTTTTATAGTTTGTTGTTAGTTTTCTTATTTTAGGTTATTTAATAGTTTTTAATTAATTATGTATTTAGTTAGTTTACTTTAATAAGTAGGTACTTTTTTAATTTCATGAATTTATTTATATCGAATCTATCGGGCTCATTGTGCTTGTCCCAAAGGACTAAAACGCTTTAAGATAGACGTATTTTCGATTCAAAAATCGTTCTTATTTACATTACGTTTACACCGCGCGTTCGTGCAACTCAGTCTTCACTTGGACGTAGTTAAGCGAAAAGGATCCAATCCACAACATGGCCAAAAATTACTTTAGTGAATCAAGCTGATGCTTAAATATCGAAACTATCAGCCAGTAAAAAGATCCAACCAAAATACAAAAGGTTATTTATCAACATTACAACCAACCCACACGTACATGCGGCTCATAGTATCAACATTTAGCATCAGTTTGTGAACTAAAGTAATTTTTGGCTATGTTGTGGATTGGATCCTTTTCGCTTAACTACGTCCACTTGGAACCCAATACACGAACTCTCTTACTACACCATGTTGTAATAATACCGCTAAGCAACCGTCATACGTTTGTTTGTTCATCGTACCATGTTCTACGAACGACCAGACCCGGAACAAATACACTCATATCTTCTGTGGATTCTGTGGAGTAATACAATGGTGTAGCGATACGGGTGGGTAAGCTGACCCTGAGGTCAACCAACCTGCTTCTTTAACGAATGTCTTGTTACGATTACATAACATAACATCACGTCTGTAATCCCCGAAGGGTTAGGCAGAGGTGTACCTAATAGTACACCCACATTTCGCAAGTTATGATTACGTCCTATATAATAGGGGGCGAGCTTATTGGCATCAACCGGGCACAAATCCAGACTCCGTGGCTGCTACAGAAAAATTCCTGAAAACAATTTACCCGACCCGAGAATCGAACTCGTGACCTCATGCTCAGCAGTCGCGATTGCGATCACTGGACCAACGAGGCAATAACGATTACATAATCAGCCTATAACACCTCTGTCTTATCCTTCGGGGAAAACTAGCGTGATGTTATGCTCAGCGACCGAATACGCAATACGACGATACGCTCCAAAATGGGAAACGCTTATGTGATATAGCGGCACCACAAAAAAAATACAGCGCCATCTGTGACACAAATGAAGAACTAGCACCAACATTCTTTTATCAGGGTGTAAACAGACCCTTCACATAGCCGTCAACCAAACATTCTGTACATCAAACTAAGTAACTTTACGCAAAAATTATTGCTGGGAAACGACTTTTTTTTTTGGGGGTGAAAATCACGTTTTACGGTAGGACTCGATGGAAAGCACTCAAAGCATTGTGCTGATGGATGGATTGAATAGTACGGGGGTCGTGGAGGTGTGTAAAGTAAAAATCTTACATTAAAAACTGTATTTAAAAAAAAAACCTTGTGAAAAAGTTAGAACTTTGACCCCTAATATCTCCGTAACTACAAGGTATGGTCTAAAACAAAAAAATGATCGCAAAGACGAGGAGAACAAGTGCCTTTGGCTTATGTTAAGGGTCTACTTACACCCTTTATAGAATAATAAATTGCCATGTTGGATGGCAATGCTGATTATTTGGCCATAAAATAGGCCAGCCCTCTGGTCACGGGAAGAGTCGAAAACGAAAGACAGGGTACGTACACGGACCCCATGATCGTGTTTCAACCTCAAATGGCTGTGTTTTATAACACTTACAAATAACAGAAAAATATTTGATTATTATTTCTAACAGAAAACCACTCCAACTACATCAAACTGTCAATATTTAACCGCAGTAAGTTACGAAACATTACAATAATGACTAATATTGCTAACATCTAAGTATGCAGAGAAAGTAGATAGCGCGCGAGTGCGCTAGTACAGTAACATTCCCGCGCCAGTACAATGGAACGAGGCATCGTATTGTGCGGTATTGTTTTGAAAATAATTAGATGAAACTTCTACATGATTCACTGATTAAAAACGCGTGGTACAGGGAAGGTAATAAGTTTGAAAAACTCTGCAGCCGTGAATATCGATATCCACAAATCTTTTAATATTTTGACGTGACAACGTCTTATAATTCGATGGAGCCGGCTGCACGCACGAAAAAACGGGCGTTACCTCGCTCTGAGGCGTTCCATAAAACAATTACTCAACGCACATTCATACTTGTAAAAACTATGTACATTGTTAAAAAAAAAAAAAGTATTTATGCGTACAAATAAATGTAACTTGATCAATTCAATTGTGATTTCCATTTACCTCCTTCTCTATATCCATACAAAATATCAATCAAACAAATAAAATTAAAATTTTCTTTTGAAAAATGCAACCATTCCATCAGTATTTTCTTATGACGTTGTCACGTTCAACTATCGTCAGTAATCCGACTTTACAGACAACCGATTTTTTTTCAAATATCTTTTTATTTTATTTATTTCTTTAGTTAACCAACAATTGTTGCACAATAAATTCATAAAACAATATTTACTGCTACATTTATAAATGCAACAATTAATTATATTATAGGTTAACACCACATGCACTATATGTAGTTGTATATATTATTATAACAATAACGCATTGCTAATGCTTAAAAAAAAACACAAATCTAAGTTCACCAATAAATAAAATCACATTACAATTTACCTACAACCGACACTGCACTACATAGCAATAGTATTTTTTGTATGGGCATAAAAATATATAATAAGTTACCCATAGACATTAAGAGCATTCATTTAATTGGTATTTTTAAAAGAAAGCTGAAAGACTCCCTGATTAAAAAGGCATATTACTCTATAAAAGAATTCCATGGAGAAAAATAATAAGTTAATATTAAAATAAAAAGAGTATGATTAATATAAAATGTTCTTCTTCTTTCTTTATCGTGTGGTTAGTGCCTAACCTGGTGTCAGAGTTTTATGCCGCCCATGGGCCTCTGACTTGGCTTTACATGCCGTCGAGAAATATCTCTCAGTCATGCTGGTTTCCTCACGATGTTTTCCTTCACCGAAGCAAGTGATAATTATACAATACGCACATGTATCCGAAAATCAGAGGTGCGTGTCTTGGGTTCGAACTCGAGACCTATGACTTGTCAGTCCGACGGTCACACCACTAGACTATCACTGCTATCAATAAAATGTTTAAATAATGTTATTAATTAATATAATATAATGTTAATTAGAATATTTGTTAAAACCATGTAAATTGCAATGCCGTAACAGGCAACTAAGTTCTAAGAACCTATCTATTGTTACCATCGTCAAAATACTGTACACTTAATTCGCAATAAAGAATTTGAATTTGAATTTGAAAAAATTAAAAACACAGATTGGAAGATAAAATTAATAAATTAATTAAAATGCATTACACACAGCAAATTATTAAAATTAAGTAGGTAAATCACAGCACATAATTAAAGTAATGAATCACAGTTAAAATACATTTAAATTGGAAGACAATACTAATTAATAATATTAACATCACATTCAGACATCACACTAGAAATGCGGTCGCTTAGGGGTCACCGACCGCATTTGTAGTGTAGATATTTTGAATTAGGAATTTAAAATATCAGTTCTCTTTTGTGAAAATTTACAAAAGTACTGTTTCTCTCCCTTTTTTTTTTTTTTAACGTGGTAAAATCATCGAATAAGTCCTCCCACCCAAGGCAGAGCGGGAGGGACTGTCAGACTTGTACTGACTAAAATCCACGGTGTCCTTCAATAGCCCTTTAAGTTCCAGGGTCACGGTAATTCTATGAGTCCCGCGACCCCGGCAGGCTTTGGCCCCGTCATTATGCTGACACTCTTTGTTTCTCTCCCTTCCTCTATTTTTTCGTGTGGTCGATGACCTCAAAAATATTAAGTTATGATTATTTTTGTTTTATCGTGTTTAACTACAGGGTGTAAACAGACCCTTCACATAGCCGTCTACTAAGCATTCTGTACATCAAACTAAGTAACTTTATGCAAAAATTATTGCTCGGAAACGACATTTTACGTTTTATGGTAGAACTCAATGTAACGCATTCAAAACATTGTGCTGATGGATGGATTGAATAGTACGGGGTTCACGGAGGTGTGTAAAGTAAAAATCTTAAAAAAGTAAAAATCTCACATTAAAAACATGTTTTTAAAAAAAACTTGTGAAAAAGTTGGAACTTTGACCCCCAATATCTCCGTAACTAGAAGGTTCCCAGGTATGGTCTAGAACAAAAAAGTGATCGCAAAGACGGGGAGAACAAGTGCCTTTCGTCTATTTACACCCTTTATAATATGTAGATCGGAGTTTTAGATACTAAGACACCCACATTTTGCAAGTTATGTTCAAGTCCCATTAAAGGGGGCGAGCCTATTGCCAGAATCCGTGGCTGCTACTGAGAAATTCCTGATGGAAAAACCCAATAACCATTTGCCCGACCCGGGAATCGAACCCAGGACCTCATGCTCAGCAGTCGCGACTGCGAGCTCTAGACCTACAAGGCCAGTGCCTCAATGTTTGAGAGGAAATGGGGGCCCAGAGCAGGTTAGGGTCCTATTATACATCCTTTTTTTTTTTTTTTTTTCGGATGGGAAATCTTCAAATGACCCCCCCCCACTCTGGGCGGAGCGGAAGGGAGTGTCAGACTTGTACTGACTAAAACCCATCCATGTTCCTTCTTTGCCCTTTGTGTTCCAGGGCCACGGTATCTCTTTCGAACAGTCCCGCAGCCCTGGCAGGTCTTATTATACTTAGTATAAACTAAAGTGAACCCAGTCACAGTGTGACTCACGCGCCGTCTTTGTTTATTAACATTTTGAAAATAAAATAACGTTCAAAATGAGTCAGAGAAGTGTGGGAGTTTGGTTTTAAAACAAGTTTGTCCTGTTAAGTTAAAATGTCTCGATTTTACAGAATATTTGTGTGGAGTTTCCTGTACTAAAATGCGTTCTTAAGCCGCGTTTCCACTAGGCAACAATTGACGCGCAACATGTTGCACAACAAATTGCCCAACATGTTGAAAGTCAGCGCGGAACTTTTGTTGAACAACGTTGTCTGTCTACGCATCTACTACTTTAAACAAAGAACAAGCCGCGCGTCATGTTGCGCGCCAGCTGGCAACGTTGCGCGCTTTGTGCAGCGTTGCCGTACATGTTGAGCGTCACGTGTCGCGCGCCAAATGTTGCCTAGTGGAAACGCGGCTTTAGGCGCGAATTACACAGAATTACATTTACATTATCTCGGGGGCCAGAGTTGCGTTAACTTAAAATTAAAACACATATTTATTTATTTATTTATTTACACTTCAAGCACAAAAGCACATAGGCGGACTTAATGCCATAGGCATTTTCTACCAGTCAACCTTTGGGTGATGCAGAGACAAACAGTGGTAGGTGTATCTGAAAATAGTTTTAAGTAATAATACGATTAGCTATAAGTACTAGGGATGGGCCGAATATTCGTTTTATATTCGGTATTCGGCATATTCGGCAGGTTTACCGAATATTCGGCTATAACACCGAATGATCGGCAAAGTGGCACTCAAAGTTTTTACTGTATTGAGTCGAGTGTTAAATGTGTTATTTTTATGAGGTTAAGTAATTTACAGTGTTGGTTTATGTTTATATCGACACTGTAGCTTTATTTCCAATAACAGTAGTTAAACAAGATGGTTATCAAAAACAAAATATAAGTATGCACAGCTGTTTTGGGATTAAGCTACAGTGAACTCTTTATATTAAAATAATATATTAAAACCAGGTCTATATTGTAAGAAATTAAGCAAGTTTTTTGTTTTTTCAATATTTATTGTAAGAAAGAGTTGCATAATTAACAACATTCCAGCAGATTATGACTCAAGTATCTTTCTACCTAGTGTAGCGAAAATTATTTATTGAAAGTTTAGACCTGTATTGTTTACGTAAGGTAATCAAAATTGCCGAATATTCGGCCGAATATTCGGTTCGGTAAAAGGTATACCGAACATTCGGCCGAATGTTCATATTCGGTGAAACCCATGTTCGGCCCATCCCTAATAAGTACCTATATATAAAATACTATAAATATATAACAAATACTATAAATACATATCAAAATTTTGATAAATGAAAATAGACATTTACACAAATATACTAAAATAAAAACACAAACAATGGGGAAAACATTACCGTCGTAACGAAACTGACATATTGTTGATGTGATAGTTCTGTCATCAAGGCGTTTTGGTAAGTAGGTAATTGTGGATTACCTTTTCCATGGTAACCACCTTGCTGGCCTACCAAGACGTCTTAGAGCTTGTTCAGACACGGCGGGTACCGCGCGATTTCAGAATCGCATGGAAATCGCGAGAGTCTTATTTGTATGAGTTATTAAGTAATCGTTCAGACATAACCGCGCGGTTAACCAAATTGCGCGGTTCCCGCATGTCTGAACACTAGCTTAAAGCAGGAGTAATTCCAGTGTGGGAAAGAGATGGCGCTAGTCGACCTGTATAGCTCTGTTACTTTCCCACACTGGAATAACTCCTGTCTTAAGACGTCGTAGTGACACCCATGTCACCCGTCACTCACATTCATTATATTGCTAGCGACGAACTAAGAAGAATACAAAGCCTTATTATATTATATTATAATTCAGTAAAATAATTTTAAAAGGATTATGATAATTAATATTAAATGATTACAATACTGTGACATAATTGAATTAATGAATAATGATAATTTTTAAATCAGGTAACTCATGACATGTGTATTTTTATTTAGGTATGACTTTAATAATTTATAATTAATATGATGTAAATGATAAAATTATATAATGTAATTAAAACGATGTCCTATATGTATAAAATTTAATATTTATAACTTTTTTCTTTTTAATTAATGAATGTTCAACTGTTACTGTTACAATTATAAGCATATATGCATGATGAAATGCCCTAACAGGGCCACTATGTTCTAAGAACTGATATCCTCTGTTAAGAACTTTATTTATGTACCTACACATAGTTAGCAATAAAGAATTTGAATTTGAATTTGAAGTTACCTAGCATAATCAGTGATCGCACAGTTGAGGCACAAGCCTCGTTGAAAGAAAATCCACCACGCGGGCTCAATGCAGGTTAGCAGATATCACATGTCGACATGTCTATGAATGTTGCGACATGTCGGTTACCTTGCGACGTTTTCCTTAACCGTTTTGAGAGCAGCGCTGATGAAAACAATTAGGTACAAAAAATAATGGCCGGGTGGTCGCGGGACTTATAGAATTACCGTGACCCTGGATCATAAAGGGCTATTGAAGGACACCGTGGATTTTAGTCAGTACAAGTCTGACAGTTCCTCCCACTCTGCCCTGGGTGGGAGGACTCATTTGATGATTTTACCACGACAAAAAAAAAAAGAAAAGTAATGGCCGGGTTTGAACAGGGCCTCTCTTGACGTAAGATCAATCTAGCAAACTAAAAATCTTGCGCATTATGTAGGTCTGTGTACCCAAAAGTTCCTTTTTAGTATAACCTTCAAATAAAGTCAATGCAATGTCATTTTGTCGATATTGTCATAGTTTGAATCATATATTTAAACGATTTCATACACCTTGCTACAATTTTAAAACTAGTTTACCTTAATAAGCTGGTTGGCTACCAGTGGCGAAGGTTCCATACAACCCGATTCCTACCGGCTTCCCTTTGAATAATGGCACAGTCAGTATTCTATAGCCAATAATATTCTATACAGTAAAGATATATACTCCGGCTTATCTCTTACAAAAATTGACCCTTCGCTACTGTTGGCTACCTATTTAATTACATGTTTATCATGGGTTCTCTATTTGAAATCGAATGACGTGATAACGAATAACACTTGCTCGAAAACTTTAACTCGATAGTACTTGAAATCGATTAATTATGACCGCGACAGTTCATGCTCGAATCATTGGCAGCGCGAAGGCCCATTATCTTGAAACATCATTTCTCGACCGACTATATTCTAATCGATTTATAAGGGTGTAAATAGACCGTTTTCATAGCCGAAAGGCACTTGTTCTCCCCGTCTTTGCGATCATTTTTTTGCTCTAGACCATACCTGGGAACCTTCTAGTTACGGAGATATTGGGGGTTAAAGTTCCAACTTTTTTACAAGTTTTTTTTTTAAATACATGTTTTTAATGTAAGATTTTTAGTTTACACACCTTCACGACCCCCGTACTATTCAATCCATCCATCAGTACAATGCTTAAAGTGCTTTCCATCGAGTACTACCGTAAAGCGTGATTTTTTACCCCAAAAAAAAAAGTCGATTCCCAGCAATAATTTTTGCGTAAAGTTACTTAGTTTGATGTACAGAATGCTTGGTCGACGGCTATGTGAATGGTCTGTTTACACCCTGTATAAATCTCCACCTAAACAGGTTTTAGTTGCGTACGTATTGTATTGACTACAATTCTGCCATCTTGATATTTTTGTTGTGTTACTAACAAAACTTGTTTGCTTCTTTTATAGATCCACAATTTAAAGTAAACTGGTTTCAAGAACAGGTGCTGATCTTGACCAATAACTTCTCGTTTAGTTTTTTTTTAATTATTTCCGATCGCATCTATTAGTTTTCAAGATTCTGTCAATATCAAGCTGATTTAAATGATTTCGCCCAACGCCGCATCTAGATACAATAGTAGTACAATTTTTTCTAAGTGCAATATTTACAGGGGGTCTAAATTGGCCGCTTTAGCAGAATCTTAATAGGATATTAATATCTATGATTTACGTTACAATTCATAAAATGGTCATGACAAAGTCACAATTCATAATATTAAGTGAGTCTGTGACCATTTTAACGTGATTCTTATTATTGTCCTATTATGATCTTGCTAACACGGCCATTTTAGGCCCCCAGATCACACATTGACTTAATTTTTCTACTCAGCCTTTCAGACGAGTATTGGTAAACCTTATTTTGAGCAGCTAACGTTCATATTTGAATGAAGTGTATGCTCACATTCGCTTAAAAGAATAAGTAGTAGTATTTTAAGTAATATTTTATGGTGTCAAAAGTCTCGGAGTAAAATGACCGTGTTATACGGACATTTTTGTTCCGTTTTATGCCATTTTGCAACGGAAGCCTAAAAAGGAGCAGGAGGACTGTAGTCCAGCGCCAAGGCATAATAACTGTGAAAGATCTGTAGTTGGGCATCGCAGACAAAACTTCTTCCCACGATCAGAGCCACTGCACTACAGTTCGGAGATATTGCAAAACAAAAGCAAAACAATGCTATTACATCAGCAGTTAATTAGATAATTTAACTAATCTACCAGTTTAAAAGGTTATCTCCATTACAAATGCTTTATCATTAATAGTACAAAACATCACGCCTGTAGGTATTTCTAGAAAAGGTAGGTAGAACTCTGACTATGTGACTTGAGCATTTCTCTAGTAGATACTCCTAGGAAACGGCGTGTTTCAGAGGGTTAGCGAGTTAAATGTTATTAGACGAGCTTGTGGCTAAATAATAACAGCCGCTCGGATCGATCTTTAGGTTAAGCCGCGCTTGGCTAGGTTGGTCCGTGGATGGGTGACCACCTATTACATAGCGAGTTTCCTCCATGCCTCGGAAAACACGTTAAGCTGACGGTCCCGGCTGTCATTTGTAGATCTTTGACAGTTGTTACAGGTAGTCAGTGGTCTGAAAGTGACAACCAGTCTTACCAAGGGGTATCGTCTAACCCAGTACTAACTGGGTTGTAGAGGTCAGATCTGCAGTCGCTCCATGTAAAATACTGGTATTCAGCTGCATCCGGTTAGGCTCGAAGCCGACTCAAAACATAGTTGGGAAAAGGCTAGGCAGATGATGAGGGTTAGCGTATTAACATCAACCAGGTATCAACCCCGCGGCTGGAGAAACAAAAGCATAGACAAAGCGACCTTTTATCAGCGAAAACGATGATGTTAGTTTTAAAACACACTTCAACCAACATATCTGTGCAGGCGGAAAAAAACTGAACTAAAATAAATGTACCAAGTTTGACGTATCGATGCTAATTTTCTTGACAAGCAGCGCCACCTCCAATTGCACACTTAAAGTGGTCATACTGTACCGATTTTTGTTATAACAACCCGTTGAATAATCGTTGTAGAAAAGGAATGAAAATCCCGTAATCGACGGGATAATAATAAATTATGCGTACCAAGATCAACCACGGCATTGATGCGTAAAAGTATTTTTTTGTTTAGCACCAATCATTTATAATAAAATCCCAAAACCTATTAGACAAATGCCTACGGCTCTGTTTAAAATACATTTAAAAAAATATCTCATAGCTAAATGCTATTATTCCATAGCGGAATTTTTAAATGCCCGCAATTAATTAAATGATTCCTGTAACTACGATATTTTCACAATTTGACCCCCAAATCTGTAAATCAATACTTTCTATTTTTAAAAAGCTTTAGGATTGGCTATTCAAATTTCATAGTTTGCTGTGTAGACTCAAATTTTAATTTTTTTGGTTTATTCTAAGCCAAAAATATGTTGTTTTTGTACGCCATAAATGGCAAAACATGTAGATCTACCCGTTATTTTTAAGACCTTGCACATATTATTTGAAGTATACTCATGTTTTACAATAAAAATATATTCTATTCTATTCTATTCTAACTTTATCTACAACGAAGTTACGAAGGGGTCTGAAATGGCCTGAATGGCCTGAATGGCTTCGAGAAAAGGTTAGTACGGGCGGTGCCATTTTTTTTTTGCTATACTTGTCGGGTGCACTGCCGTGCCCCCAAATGTTACGCAAAGTTGTCAGAGTAGATGGCGCCACCTAAATACCTGGTAAACAAAGCTAACTGTCAAACGATATTTCATCAACGGTTTGAAACTTATCAAGGCCCTCAGGGCTCCACGCTGAACTGTCGCAACCAAGCGAACAACGAGCCAATTATAATTGTCATAACAATTACAAGAATTTTGAGGACAATCTGTGCACTTGATATTACTTTCTTTTGGCAAAAACTTCCATACAAACTTTCATCCTCTTTGGGTAGTGGATGAAACCACACAAATTGTAATAATTTTAAGATTTGAGAACATTATGTTGTTGTTCTATGGTGAATGCTGCGTAGGTATATTAGATATTATACCTACATACCAGCACTTTTATGTTTTTTTTATCGTTTCGCATTAATTCTTAGTATGACTGCTGTTGGTATACCAAATACATAAACAAAAGCCTTCTGTTAGTAGTAGTAAAGGTTTTATTTATGTGATTATTCGAAAACAACATTGATAAGAAGGTTCTAATCATTTTTTTTTTTCAATAATCAATCTTTCAAAATGTTGGTGGGTGGAGAGGGAGAAGAAGACCAAAGATGAGATGGATAGATTGTGTGAGGAACGATGTGAAATAAAAAAGTGGAAATAATAGTGTGATGGTTAACATGGGGAGAATTCAACAAAACAAGCTTATAGAAAAATACAGGTGTGACGTAATGTTTTTGTTTTTCGTATACTTCTTAAAAAAGACTTTGAAAAATAACTAGTCCGCCATCTTTGCGAGTCCGCCATATTGGATTTAGAATGACGTCACTTAGCTAACCATGCATTGTCATCCAACATATATGCAAAATTTCAGCTCAATCGGTTGGGGATAAAAATAGCAACTTTTGTACGAGTTCTGATCTGATGATCTGATGCCATCTAGCCGATTTCGGCCATAGCGACTGCATTCGATGGCTTTCTAGGGAGGTTGTGTGCTGGTGTCAGGTGTTCTCAAGTGGCTAGCATACCCAACTTTGGCCGAAAAACTCCGAGCACAAAGCCGACATGACAGAACACCATTGACGAAATTATAATTCGCGAGTTCTATTAGGTAGATTACAATATCTAGAGCCTGCTATCCTTCGTAATAACTAACTGGTCTTACCCAACACCTGAGAATTTAACCTCAAACAAAAGCTAAAACAATGGCTTCTGGGAAACGATCAGTTTCATAACTCAAGTGTCTGCTCTTTCAAAATATTGACATTGGCTTCGCACCTGATGATACAATTCCGTACGTCGCGTCACAAGTGCATACCGTCAACAACACGGTGTAAACAGACCCTTCACATAGCCGTCAACCAAGCATTCTGTACATCAAACTAAGTAACTTTACGCAAAAATTGTTGCTGGGAAACGACTTTTTTTCGGGGTGAAAGATCACCGATTACGATAGGGGTCAATGTAATGTACTCAAAACATTGTGCTGTTGGATGTGTTGAATAGGACAGAGGTCATGGAGGTGTTTAAAGTAAAGTATTTTGTTTTTAATTGGGAAAAAGTTGGAACCTTGACCTCCAGTATCTCCGTCGCCGTACTCCAGAGGTTGTGTTCTTGTTGGCAGAGCTAAAACACTATTACCTACGAGGCGAACGCGATGATTGTTTTTCTGCAATTATAATGCTTTGGATGTTATGAGGTAATGGTGTATTCCCGTTGGCCCAACCGCCCGTGGCCTCCTCGTGGGGCCAGCGAGAATTGATTAAAATAATTCAAAATTGTTCCCGTTGGCCCCACCGTATTTTTTTTAACATTGCATGGGATCGAGTAGTGTTAGTACAGTTGTGCTAGCACTACTCGATCTTATGGGCCTTTCAAACCAAGAAGTTATTTATTACTAGAATACCGTATTATTTAAATGCATACCAACTTGAGCTCATGCCAGCCTGGTAGTTTTTGGACAACATTTATGTGTCATATTATATGCCTCACTGGCAACAAACGGAAACTTTTTACCCGTTTGTCGCCAGGGCAAGTATACAAGACCGTGATCAGATCTGTCGTATTTAATTAATTCCCTCTGACATCATTAAGGTTTGTTTCATTCCTTCATTTTCTGATCTCAGGGCAAGGTAGTGAGGCCAACGAAACGACGGTTTTGATTTTTCCCGTTGGCCCCACCAGTGGGTCATGGCAGTGGGGTCAACGGGAATACACCAGTAATATTACCCAAATTGTCTGGAGGAGCTGCTCTTGAACAGAAGAACTAGCATGAATCCAAAGATGACGCCGCAATAAACGCGGGTTGCATGGCCCAATCATTATAATAATATGGATGTAACGTCGAAACCAAAAAAGAAGAACAAGATCTATGGGGCTGAATTACCCTTCTCAATTATCTGCGTAACCATATGTTTGGTCTTCATTAGTTGGGTACCATGATTTTTGGGGAAAAAAAACATATAAAGGGTGTAAATAGACCCTTAACACAAACGAAATGCCCTTGTTTTCCCCGTCTTCGTGATCATTTTTTAGTTCTAGACCATACCTGGGAACCTTCTAGTTACGGAGATATTGGGGGTCGTAGTTCCAACTCTTTCACAAGTTTTTTTAAAAATACATGTTTTTAATGTAAGATTCTTACATTACGCTTTCCATCGAGCCCTACCGCATCACGTGATTTTTCACCACAAAAAAAAAAGTCGATTCCCAACAATAATTTTTGCGTAAAGTTACATAGTTTGATGTACAGAATGCTTGGTTGACAGCTATGTGAAGGGTCTGTTTACACTCTGTATAATATAACGTAAACCCATGTACTTTTCTCCGTAAACCAACCCATTATAACTGCGGTACTTGACATACCACAGTTAACTGATTATAATCTATTGTGTCATGGTCGGCGACAGTTTGTAACGTTGTGTTTATGGGTCCATTTACTTAGTGTACACATTTTTCCCGTAAGAGTTGGGTTATACAAAAACAAGCCATGTGGGATTTCCCGTCGGCAGAAACCAAAAACTAGATGAAATATATTCCTTCCCTATTGATCGGGTTAAATAAGGAACTATAATTTATATAACAAAATCAAAATATCACCTGTCTAAACCCAGTGGTATGGGATATATAACATTATTTTTAGTATATGCGAAACCTGAATATAGTTTGTTCAGAGTAAGTAACTGAATCGATTCCAATCAATGTATATAAGGTCTAACTATTCATACACGAAATATTTTCAAGGAATCATGTAACGGCTATAACGAAGCCATTTCAAGGGATTTTTTAATCTGAGTATATTTTTATAAAAATAAATAATTTAAAATTAATTGACCCACAAAATAAATACTAGCTCCTTATTTTTAAACATCCAGTACGCTAGTTTACTACGTCGTATTTACCTACTGTCATTATTAGAATATGGGAGTAAAGGTTTTATGCAAAAAAACTCAACAAATTTTAGAATTAAAATAATTTCGTAAAAAAAAAATACTCAGATAAATTTTTTTTCGTTGCTGTGGCGACTTTACGACTTATAGAAGTTACCCTTCAAACATTTCGTGTATGAAAAGATAGACCTTATATATACAGGGTGTAAATGGACCCTTCACGGCGCCGTCAACCAAGCATTCTGTACATCAAACTAAGTAACTCTACGCAAAAATTATTTCTGGAAAATGACTTTTTTTTTTGGGGTAAAAAATGTCGTTTTACGGTAGGACTCAATGTAACGCACTCAAAACATTGTGCTGATGAATGCATTGGATACTACGGGTATCTTGGAGGTATTTAAGGTAATTTAAAGTAAAGTTAAAAAAAAAAAAAAAAATGTATTTAAAAAATAATACTTACATACAAAAAAGTCGGAACTTTGACCCCCAATATCTCCGTAACTAGAAGGTTATTATTTAGCCGAGCCATACATACCTATCATTATAAAATGTTATCTACCTCTTGTTTAAGAGTAAATGTTGTCGCTTCGGAACAGTTGCCCCAATTGCATAGTCGGTTTCGGCTACGAGTGGGTTGTTACTGATATTATCTATTGTTTCACGGTCGGTGACAGTGTTTATCTGTCTGTAACTGTACTTGATGGTAGTTTGGGTTGCCCTTAATGTGCATGACGATTATTTAGTCATAATACAGTGAGACGGGATCACATCATTATTCTGGTACGGTTCTCAGACCAACAAAACAAAAAAAGGAAGACGGCGGGCCACGTACATTAAAAGTGAAGCTACAAAAACCGTGCTCCTGCAAGTAAGTATACACGGTCACGCACACACCTACACTAAAACCATGCTCATCGCTCCGTTCCTACGTACTACATACGTAGCGATGAGCGTACTACGTACGTAGCGATGAGCATGGTTTTAGTGGACTCGATGGAACGCACTCAATACATTGTGCTGATGAATGGATTGAATAGTACGGGAGTCGTGGAGGTGTTTAAAGTAAAAATCTTACATTAAAAATATGAGTAAAAAAAAAAAAGTGAAAAAGTCGGAACTTTGACCCCCAATATCTCCGTAACTAGAAGGTTCCCAGGTATGGTCTAGAACAAAAAAATTGTCGCAAAGACGGGGAGAACAAGTGCCTTTCGGCTTCGATAAGGGTCTAGTTACCCTCTTTATTTATGGACGTTGTAATGTCGACCGTTGCATATACAAAGTGAGTGAATGCGTTATCATCAGAATTTTGTATCTTATAGACAGTCAATTAAGAGGGCCCTTCCCAGTCCGTCTATCGTCATCGCGAGCATGGTCGAAAAGCTTGTTGTTTCATCCAGAGCCACAGCGGCTTTTTTTTCAACTCCCCCGTCTCAGAGGGCCCCGACCCCGCACAAATCGTCTCTCGCGCACCTCATACCGCCTAATGCGTCAACATTGAACGAAAAATAGTGTTCGAAAATTTCATAAACTTGTTCCAGGAGATACGTGTTTTTGAATAAGGCTTACAAGTTTGTGTTTATATTTGCCATTTAAAATCTCCATTACATTTGCAATCACAATGTTTTCTTTACTTTTACAATTTATGAGTACATTATGAACGGCCAAAGTTTAGGTAAATATGTGCAAAATAGCAGATTTTTAGAGGCTTATACTGAATTTGTTTCTCCAAATTTTTACTTTTTGCTTTGATAGAAACCTAGATATAGTGCACAAGATACCTATCAGAAAAAAAAAACAAAGATAGATGTGTTACCACGGCATAATCACGTAAGAGCGTTTGTATAAAAAGTATGACGGGTTGGCCGCTCTTAATCACCTTACTCATTAGAGCTTACTATCGACACTTTTTCTTACAGTTACCAAAACAAGTAATTAATTCATATTTAATTGCTGTGTTTACTGAAAGTGGTTAATTACAAAATCGATTTCGCCGACTAATCTCGCAATCAATCAAATCAGCGGACCACTGTTGGGCATAGGCCTGTCTCACAAATCTAATGACATGCGATTTTAGTGGTTGTAACGTACATAACGTCACGCCTGTTATCTCCGAAGGGTTAGGCAGAGTCATACCTAATAGTACACCCACATTTCGCCAGTTTTGTTTAATAGGGGGCGTGTCCCATGTAATAGGGGGCGAGCCTATTGCCATCAACCTGGCACAAATACAGACTCCGTGGCTGCTACTGAGAAATTCTTGATGGAAAAACCCAATAACACTTTGCCCGACTCGGGAATCGAACCCAGGACCATTGGCTATTTGCCTAGGCAATTTATTCAGAATGCTTGGAAGAGCATCTTAGTCTTTTACTCATCCTTTGCTCATCTTTCAAATGCATCTTATCTGTCTCTTGTGTTGTTATTACCATGGTATTTATACAACGTGTAACATAATAAACGCAAGACCTCCCGTGTGGTCTCCCGCACCATAAAACTAAACATCTTTTGTTCTACGAGTTCTTGAAATTCGCAAAAAAAAAAATACTTTCTATAGGAACGGACGCAATCAGCTGATCCACATGTATGGTAAAACTAAAAAAAAAGTTATGAATTTCCAAAAGTCATAGAACAGTTTTTTTTTTAATAAATATTTTTAATGTAAGGTTTTTTACTTTACACACCTCCACGACCCCCGTACTATTCAATTCATCCATCAGCACAATGCTTTGAGTGCTTTCCATCGAGTCCTACCGCAAAACGTGATCTTGCACCCCAAAAAAAAAAAGTCGATTCCCAGCAATAATTTTTGCGTAAAGTTACTTAGTTTGATGTACAGAATGCTTGGTAGACGGCTATGTGAAGGGTCTGCTTTCACCCTGTATTATTATGCCATGGGCATAACTTCATTTTGGACTCTCATTCACGGAACCATTTCATATTCACCGATTAAACTGGGCAAGCTTTTCAAGTTTAATTACGAGTGAAATGTAACTGATTTCATCCATTGTTTCACGGCTGTCGACATTTTTTTGTCTCGCCAGTAACAGTACTTGATGAGTCGAGTGACTCGCCCTAAATGTGCAAGCAATGTGAATGGGGCCCGGTAGGGAACGTCAATGTTTTGGTCGTTTTTTTTTTTTTGGGAATGATTGACAGAGGCGAATCAAAAATAATTGGATGATGGCCAAGTTTCGCTCCATTTTATGCGGGACTTGAACATAACTGACCAAACGTGGTTGTAGCTTAAGGTGGAAGTTGACGAGCACATGCTAATTCAAGCTGGGCGGTTAGGAGCATAATCTACAGCTTACTAAATGTAGGCATTTTTAACTATTGAACTTCATCACTTATTAATCCAATAGTGCACTATTGTTTAGGCATTCATAACCAAGCCATTTCCAACTCATCATCTACAGACCTTCATGAAAGAGGACTTTTGGCCGAAAGGTGTCGTATACCGACGATTCCGAGGACGGTTACGCGACACCACGCAGCGAAACACGACGCCAACAACGATTCGTGTATAGTTATAGTTAAATAAGTTTTTTTTATACAACATTAGTTTTAGTATATGCGGAACCTGAAACACGTGTCTAATATTTTATGTAAAGAATCTATGTACAAAATTTCAAAACTATATCATGAAAAATTACAAAGTTATAACGTTGTTCTTTTGCCTGGTTATCCGCACAAAAACATGGTCAACACGCAGCGCGACAGCGCGCGCGCCCCAGCGTAGTCTTGTGCTCATTGATAATAATAATTTGGCAGTAGGTACCTAAATTATTGCGATAGGTACGTGTCTCTCGGTGTCCAATTTGTAACTTTTTTTAAATATTATTGGGACAAAATATAGTATGGTTTAAAAATGATTGGAATCGATTCAGTTACTTATTCTGAACAAACTATATTCAGGTTTCGCATACACTAAAAATAATGTTGTATGTATTAGTTTATTATTGTTTAAGATTATTTTGTGTATTTTTATCTATGGGCCTCAGTTGCCTGACAATAAAATTATTGATTGATTAATTTAGCTATCGCCTGGTGTAAGTGCAAACCAGCATTTGAGCACAAATTCTTAACATAACCGCGTGATAATACTTCTTTGTTGATAGTGAGCCAGTTTTACCGGTTCACCTTCAACCGAACGTCCTCTAAAACGTCGCCATCAACGAAATATTGAGATAAGATGTTGAATTATTAAAATAATTTAGTAATTGATGTAACTCGAGATGGAGCTCGTGGCTAAATAATAACAGCCGCTCGGATCGATCTTCAGGTTAAGCCGTGCTTGCCTAGGTTGGTCTGTGGATGGGTGACCACCCATTACATACCGAGTTTCCTCCGTGCCTCGGAAAGCACGTTAAGCCGCTGGTCCCGGCTGTCATTTATAGATCTTTGACAGTCGTTATAGGTAGTCAGTGGCCCAAAAAGTCTTACAATCAGTCATACCAAGGGGTATCGTATTACCTAGTACTAACTGGGTTGTGGAGGTCAGATAGGCAGTCGCTCCATGTAAAATACTGGTATTCAGCTGCATCCGGTTAGACTGGAAGCCGACCCTAACATAGTTGGGAAAAGGCTAGGCAGATGATGATGAGTAGTTGATGTAACGTCTTCGTTGATCTGGTTTTAAATAATGTTTGTAATATACAAGGTGTAAACGACCCTTCACGAAGCCTTCAACCAAGCATTCTGCACATACATCAAACTAAGTAAATCTCCGCAAAAATTATTGCTGGGAAACGATTTCATTTTTGGTATGAAAAAATTAAATCACTTTTTAAGGTAGGACTCAATGTAACGCAAACTGGGAATGAATGCTCAAAACATTGTGCTGATGGATGCATTGTATAGTACGGGGATCGTGGAGGTATTTAAAGTAAACTTACATTAAAAAACTGTGTTTAAAAAAAACTTGTGAAAAAGTTGTAAAACGTTGACCCCCAATATCTCCATAACCAAAAGGTATGGTCTAGAACAAAACAATGATCGTATCGATCATCGGTATGTATGTATGTTCATCTGTTCCCTCATAACTTCTGAACTACTTACCATACTTTGACAAATGAGAGAATATTGAATGGACATAACGATTTCAGATGAGAATATTTTTTTGTTTCATATGGAGCGTGATTTTTCAGTAGTCAGGTTTTAGTTTTTGTTTTTTTTTTTAAGCTAGTACAGTCCACACTGCTGACCATAGACCTCTTCAACTGCACGCCATTTATCAACCACCTCATCAATCTTTTTCCACCAGAAAAGATTGTCAATTAACTTTTTTTTTTTTAATATATGGCTGCTGTTGTAGTATTTGTATTAGTTTAGTTAATCACTACATAATATAAAACAAAGTCGCTTCCCGCTGTCTGTCCCTATGTATGCTTAGATCTTTAAAACTACGCAACGGATTTTGATGCGGTTTTCAGTAATAGATAGACTGATTCAAGAGAAAGGTTTATACAAGGTGTAACATAATAAACGCAAGACCTCCCGCGTGGTCTCTCGCACCATGAAACTAAACATCTTTTGTTCTACGAGTTCTTGAAATTCGCAAAAAAAAAAAATACTTTCTATAGGAACGGACGCAATCAGCTGATTCACATGTATGGTAAAACTAAAAAAAAGTTATGAATTTCCAAAAGTCATAGAACAAAAGTTGTTCAGTTTCATGGTCTGAGACACCACACGAGAGGTCTTGCGTTTATTATGTTACACGTTGTATATAATTATTGCACCCGTGCGAAGCCGGGGCAGGGTAGCTAGTATCTATTAATCACAACTTGGGAAATTATGTAGACCAATAACTATATAATTTAGATGCTTCGAGACAGATTTCATCATACTCCTCTCGTGTTATGTGTCGTATTTTCCTCAACGCATTTTGTTATATGTACTTATAGTATATACATTGATGGAGAAACACGTTTAAAATCCTTGATGGGTCAAATCAAGTTATTTTTAGGCCTGTATTCTAGAATGTTTTACGTCAAGATTAAAAACTGGCAAAGATATTTCATATTTATTGGCTGAATTTTTCCATTCGGCATCCACCGACCAGCACCGGGCTCGCGTGGTGGATTACAGCTAAGGAATGCGGATCCCGTTCCGGTTCCATAGTAATAACCGGAAAGTCCCGATTCTACATTAATAAAAACCGAGAAATCCCGGTTCTACACTAATAACAACCGGGAAATCCCGGTTTTGACTACAAAACCGGTACCGGTTCTGCATGCCCTAGTTACAGTCCACTGTCATAAAGAGGAGGCTTGTAGCCTGTAGAGTAGTCCAGCAGTGTGAGGACAAAAAATACAACGAGGTTTGTGAATGAGATCGTTATAAAACACAGAGGTGTATTTTTTTTTTTTTTGATGCGTTGCATAGTACGGGATTCGTGTAGGTATTAAAAGTTAAAACTTTAAAAATTTGTATTAAAAAATAATATTGTGAAAAAGTCAATAAAGAATCATCCAATGACCCCCCCACTCTGGGCGGAGCGGAAGGGAGTGTCAGACTTCTACTGACTAAAACCCATCCATGTTCCTTCTTTGCCCTTTGTGTTCCAGGGCCACGGTATCTCTTTCGAACAGTCCCGCAGCCCACAGACACACAGAGGTGCTGCTTGCTGAAAAAAGGCTCTTGTTCATCGACTTCCAAATAGAGGAGTTTATCAAAATGTCAATTTTTTTTTATACATTTACTCGAAAAAAGATTGGCTCATTCAAAAAATTATTGTAACTGTGCGTATTTATGGTTAGGGAACTGTTTTATTTTTGTCAACAGAAAGTAAAATTAAAAGAATATTAACTAGCTGTTGCCCTAAATATAATTGTCAAGGGACTGTCAATTTACAGACCGACCGCTTTAATGAGTCCTGGCAAAGGTATCAATTTAAATGGAATATTCTGAAAGTTAATCACGTATTGGTCCAATCAGTATCATAATACCTACGTGGATTATGGTTATTTTAAAGCAAATAACCTGTGGGATATTGTTAGGACTTCGTGGACTTAATGTGCCTTTGATGGGCAAGGCGGAGGACTCATGAAAGCGGTCGGTCAATAGATGAAGTGTGAATGCAGCAGCGTATTATCTGTTTCTCCCACTAATAACAGTCTTCTCCATCTTTCCAGGACCCAAGCACGACAAGAAGGTGGTCTGCTACATAGCCTCCTGGGCGGTATACCGGCCAGATCCCGGCAAGTTCACCCTGGAAGACCTGGAGCCAGCTCTGTGCACCCACCTGGTGTACTCCTTCGCGGGGTTGAACGAGTCTGGCAATACTATAAAGAGTCTCGGTATGTATGTTTTTTTATTATTCCTAAACATAAAGATAACATCACGCCTGTAATCCCCGAAGGGTTAGGCTGAGGTGTGCTCATTAGTACACCCACATTTCGCCACTTAAGTGGGTGTAATAGGGGGTGATCCTATTGCCATCAACCGGGCACAAATCCATACTCCGGGTCTGCTGTTGAGAAATTCCTGATGGAAAATCCAATAACACTTTGCTCGACCCGGGAATCGAACCCGGGACCTCATGCTCAGCAGTCAGTTTTTGCTGCAACTTATCTAATATAATCGGCCTTAACAAGCTGTAAATGTCAAGAATCAAATTAATTTAGTCATACCAATAGGTACCGGGTGTTCAAGGCTTCTGATATTGGTATGTACATACTTGGTTTTATTTTATTCAATAGATTACCAAGTATGTGCCCAACATCTGTGGTGTGTTCGTGCGTGTGTGTGTTTTGTGCATGTTTGTGTGTGTGTGTCTTTAACTATGAAATTACCGTTTTTTTCTCACATTTTGTTCTGCTTGTAACTTTGACGTATAGTTATTTATTTTTTCCTAATTCCATTTTTATTGGAGTAATTGTTAAATTACGTACCTTTTAGCATTTAAAAACCGTACTAGTAGTTGCATATTACCTCATAGGGTAGTGTGTCAAAACACCTGTTTCAATGTGCCGTCGGTTTCACTACTTTAAGTTGGTATATTTTTGATCATGGACTTTGTTTTGAGAATTAAAGATAATAAAGTTTGCAATTGCATCATACTTAATCGGTTCAGACGTTTCCAAGAAAAATAAAAAAAATATTTAGTATGGAAATGGAACTTTTCACGAAATCTATACATATAAAATTCAAAGTCCTGACTGACTGACTGACTGACTGACTGACTGACTGACTGACTGACTTATATATCAACGCACAGCCCAAACCACTGGTCCTAGAGACATGAAATTTGGACAGTGTACTCTTTGTGAAGAGTAGGTATCCACTAAGAAAGGGTTTTTCGAAATTCTACCCCTAAGAGGGTGAAATGGGGTGTTGAATTTTCTATGTAACTTTTTATTCTCTGAATCGATTGACTTGAAATTGTGTCTACATATACTTCAGTTAAAATGATGAGATACGTATATCACAGTTTTTCCAAAATCATCCCCCAATTTAAAATTCAATGTCCTGAATGGCTGACTGATACATCAACGCACAGCCCAAACAACTGGTCCTAGAGACATGAAATTTGGACAGTGTACTCTTTGTGAAAAGTAGGTATCCATTAAGAAAGGGTTTTTCGAAATTCCACCCCTAAGAGGGTGAAATGGGGTGTTGAATTTTCTATGTAACTTTTTATTCTCTGAGTCGATTGACTTGAAATTGTGTCTACATATACTTCAGTTAAAATGATCAGATACGTGTATCACAGTTTTTCCAAAATCATCCCCCAATTTAAAATTCAATGTCATGACTGGCTGACTGATATATCAACGCACAGCCCAAACCACTGGTCCTAGAGACATGAAATTTGGACAGTGTACTCTTTGTGGAGAGTAGGTATCCACTAAGAAAGGGTTTTTCGAAATTTCACCCCTAACAGGGTGAAATGGGGTGTTGAATTTTCTATGAAACTTTTTATTCTCTGAGTCGATTGACTTGAAATTGTGTCTACAAATACTTCAATTAAAATGATGAGATACATGTATCCAATGTATCCAATTTTTCAAAAATCATCCCTCAATTTAAAATTCAATGTCCTGACTGGCTGACTGATATATCAACGCACAGCCCAAACCGCTGGTTCTAGAGACATGAAATTTGGAGAATGTACTCTTTGTGGAGAGTAGGTATCCACTAAGAAAGGATTTTTGAAATTCCACCCCTAAGAGGGTGAAATGGGGTGTTGAATTTTCTGTGAAACTCTCTCGGGGTCGATTGACTTGAAAATGTGTCTACATATACTTCAGTTAAAATGATGAGATACGTGTATCACAAAATCATCCCCCAATTTAAAATGCAATGTCCTGACTGGCTGACTGATATACCAACGCACAGCCCAAACCGCGGGTCCCAGAGATATGAAAATTGGAGGGTGTATTCTTTGTGAAGAGTTAGTATCAGTTTTTCGAAATTCCTACCCCTTAGAGGGTGAAATGGGGTGTTGAATTTTCTGTGAAACTTTTTACTCTCGGGGTCGATTGACTTGAAAATTTGTTTACATACTCTTCAGATAAAATCCAGTAAATCCGATGTCCAATCTCAAACCAAGGATATTATAGATAGATACATAGATTACTTATTATTCCAGAAGTAAGATCCCGTGGGCAATTCCCTAACTCCACGCGGGCGAAGCCGCGGGCATAAGCTAGTCGTCCATACAAATCGGCAATTTCATACTTTAACCCCTAATATTATACACCGTGACTTTTTAGTCGTCTTACAAAGGTGGTCTGCTCAATGTATCCGTATGCTTAGTGCGAGTTTTTTTTACGTATCGAGCTCGTTAACGCTGGGTAAGCGACAATTCGTGCCGCTAGGTGGCGCTTACCCAGCGCCATACTAATTTGCGTAAACGTTAACGCGCTCGATACGTAAAAAAAACTCGCACTAAGCATACCGATATAAAATACCTCTAGGCGCGATTATTTTTTTTTAAATTAATCGCAACAAGATATTTGTAACTTAGTCATGCGTCATTAATAAAATGAATAATATTTACATTTGATTCATCGATAACAGTGAATATAACACTTTTTTAGTCACTGAGCGAATGAAAATATTTTGAATTTGGAACAAGCACGAATGGCAAGGAATATAACACTGAATTTCGAAAACTGTTCTAATTTAAATATATATTTTTTTTAATGTTTATTTAAAAGGGGGCGAGCTTATTGCCATCAACCGTGCCCAAATCCAGACTCCGTGGCTGCTACTGAGAAATTCCTGATGGAAAAACCCAATAGAACTTTGCCCGACTCTGGAATCGAACCTAGGACTTCATGCTCAGCAGACTATGCTATTTTAGATATATCTAGTACTTCTTTCCAAGCAAACCTGACTGTGATATAATTTCTTACCGCATACCGCATATCATCATCATCATCGTCATCTGCCTAGCCTTTTCCCAACTATGTTAGGGTCGCCTTCCAGTCTAACCGGGTGCAGCTGAATACCAGTATTTAACATGGAGCGACTGCCTATCTAACCTCCAAAACCCAGTTAGTACTAGGTAATACGATACCCCTTGGTAAGACTGGTTGTCAGACTTTTTGGGCCACTGACTACCTGTAACGACTGTCAAAGATCTACAAATGACAGCCGGGACCAACGGCTTAACTTGTTTTCCGAGGCACGGACGAAACTCGGTATGTAATGGGTGGTCACCCATCCACAGACCAACCTGGGCAAGCCCGGCTTAGCCTAAAGATCGATCCGAGCGGCTCCGACCTCTCTTCGCATATTTTATTCACAAGTCACTCCACACTTAGCAGTTTCGAAGATGCTAAACACAATTCAATTTCTACATGTTGCGTGAGTTGAATGTCCCGGTGTTACTCGCGTGCATTTTGACAAATTAGCTTCTAATCGTCGTGTTGTTACGATGTCTCCGCTTTCCACATTATTACGTCAGTTGTCGGTGTAAACCGATTTAAATTTCTTACAATTAATTTTGTGGCTATTTCGAAGAGGCCCCACTTAAAAGTAAGACATTTTAGTCTGATCTACTCGTCATTCCCTGCCTTTATCCCAATTTATTTGTGGTCGGCGCAGCATGTCTTCCTCACTTGTACTTAATACTTCTCTGTTACTCGTCTTCTCAGCAGTCATCTCCTTTCTAGCCATTTCACCCTTCATACAGTCCGTCTGTTTCTTTGCTCTTCCTCTACTCTTATAGCCATCCATATTCCTTCTCACAACATTCCTCTCGACATTTTTCTAATTCAGATTAGATTAGTCCTGTCCGTTCTCTGATAAAGCGGGTCAGTCCTTTTGGCAGGAGACCAGCTCTTTGCCTTGGTCGGTCCAGTCGGTGGTGCTTTTAGCCCATTTCTCATCTCCCACTCTTCTTTCCTTTGGCGTCTCTCCAATACTTCACTTCCAATACTTAATCTCTTTACTGAATTTACTCAAAAAGGAATCCTTGTTTGTTAATAGGTGTGTCATCCTCCCCTATAAATGCCGACGTCAGTCGGTTGTGTAGGGGAGGATGGCACTAATTGTCCCATCTGGCCCTATGTATGTCGTTGGCCTTTGTTAGGTGGAATATCTCAATGGTACTTGAGTCTCTGGTCAATTCAGGAACTTTTCTTAACCCTTATGCTTCAGACAATAAGGTAATTAATAATTAATTCTACATTTTCCAGATCCTTGGCAAGATCTTGAAACAGACTATGGCAAAGCTGGCTACAAGCGCCTAGTCAACCTGAAGCAGAAGTACCCACATCTGAAGGTGACCCTGGCCATTGGAGGCTGGAATGAGGGATCCCCTCGGTACTCCAACATGGCCAACAAGACGGAGACCAGAGCGGTCTTCATTAAGAGCGTTATGCTGATGATGAAGTGAGTAAAAATCTTACAACTCTTATCTTACTTGCTATGTATTATAAATGCGAAAGTTTGAATGCATGGATGTTTGTTACTCAATCACGCCAAACGGTTGAACTGATCTGGATGAAATTTGGCATAGAGATAGATTTTAGTCTGGAATAGCACATATAATACTTTTTATCCCGGTAATTCGATATCGTGAGATAATTACTGAACTCCATGCGGGCGAAGCCACGGACATAAGCCAAGTATTATAAAAATGCGAAAGTTTGTAAGGATGGGTTAATGGATGGTCGTTTGTTACTCTTTCACGCAAAAACTATTTATTTATTTATTTATTTAACAGTTTATGTACACACTAAAATACAGAAAAGAAGAAAAGAGCAGAAAATAGTACAAAGGTGATGCTTATTTCTAAAGAAATCTCTTCCAGCATACCTGCGAAAGGAGATACTAAAAAAAAGAGATGTAGACAGTGTGTAAAAGAAGAAGAGAAAATAGAATACATAAAACGTAAAACAGAACTACCTAATAGATTTGGATGACATTTGACGCACTGATAGTTTATAACCTAGATTAATACATATTATACTTTTTACCCGACTGCGGCGAAGTCCAAAGGGAGGGTTATGTTTTTATCTGGATAGTAAGATCCATCGAGTAGTTTTTGCGTGAAGTAAAAAACATCCATCCACTTTCAGTCTTACTGGGGCAGCTGTGTTTTATAGCGACAGCCTATCTGATCTCCACAACCCCGTAATGCGGGCGGTTACAGATTTGCGTATTTTCGGCGCGTATATGCTCGTTTTTAGAAGCGCGTGTAGGCGTGTATACGCGCGGTTTTTGCCACAGCAACTCGTATGAGCATTGACGTGCTTATAAACGCAAGGCGCGGGAGAGGCCTCCCGGCGTGACTACTCACCCCGCGCGAACATGCGCGTATACGCGACGCGCGTAATCCGATACGAGCTTAGCGCAGAAAAATACGCTAATCTGAAACCGCTTTAAAGGGTCAAGTTTAATCGACTCGCTGTCCGACCATGGACCATGCCCGGGTCGACGGCGCGTTGTGTTCCACGCGCGCCTCAAAGAGTATCAGCATAATGACGGGGCCCCCCTCTAGGGGCCAAAGCCTGCCGGGGTCGCGGGACTTATAGAATTACCGTGACTCTGGAACATAAAGGGCTATTGAAGGACACCGTGGATTTTAGTCAGTACAAGTCTGACAGTCCCTCCCGCTCTGCCCTGGGTGGGAGGACTCATTTGATAATTTTAAAGGGTCAAGTTTAATGAGGTAATAAACTTCACAGGCGCAATAGAGATAGGTAAGGGCTTTACAAAATAGGAGTAAAGTCATTGGTAAGCGCACTAGAAAATATGTAGTACCGACATTAGTGAATGAGCTACCCCCACAGTTGATATCGCAAGTCAAATCAACCAACCAACTTAAAAAGGTTCTTAAAAAACACTATCTCTCATTGTGTCCATAGCAAATTTTGCATGTAATCTGTAAATTCACTTCCTTTTTTTAATTCTTTATTTTAGTTATTCTATAAAAAATCGAAATTTGTTTTAATTTATCAATATAAATTAAAACAAATTTCGATTTGAGACAGTTTGTCGGCAGTTGTTCTCGTTTCACAATTGAAACAAGAACAACTGCCGACAAACTGTCTTGCAGTTTGGCAGACTTTTTATTTTTTACTGTATTACAGATTTTGAATAAATAAATTAAAAAAAAAAAAAAATATTTCTACAATTTTTTTTCTGAATTATCTTATCAATGTAATGTGAAACAAAACAAAATAACAGGACACAATCAATTAATGTTATTTTTAACAACTTATCTTCAGTAAAGTTCAATGCCACGAGAATAATTAGTAATTGTTATCATAATTAGAATAAATTCTAAACAATGGCTTATCACAATGAGTTTTGAAGTATGTTTTTGTTTTGAGTATGACTGTGGATGCGTTTAGTCCACTCTCGACCCCTCGACCCCTAAAAAAAGATTGTGGATGGGGTACTAGTGGAGGAAGACCAAAGAAATGATGGATGGACTGTATGAAGGATGAAATGACACCAAAGGAGATGTCTGATGAGATGACGAGTAATAGAGATGTATGGAAGAAGAAGAAGTGAGGCGCCGTCCCCAAGGATAAAGGCAGGATAATGATTATGGCTTATCACATCAAAAAATCAAAATCAAAATATTTTATTTCACATAGGCCTCGATGGGCACTTATAAACCGTCGACAAAAAGGTGCACGGTTCGGGTTGGTCGTTTCCTATGGAGAAGAACCGGCAAGAAACTCCATGGTTACTCTTTTCAAATCATTTGGTGTTACAATATTATTATGGATACAGCATTTGTACTTAAGTATGGGGGGACAACGTAGGCCCGACAATAAGTCGTTGCTTACTACACAAAAAATGTATAACAAAATAAAAAGTTAACAAAAGTTAACAAGCAGCTGGGAATCTACAAAGCCTACAATGTACACACATTCACAAACAATCGATAAAAAGAATCTATCCAAAGGTTAGAAAATATAAAATTAATACTAAATTAAACAAGTGACACAAATACTTAACAGTATTTGTGTCACTTGTGTGTGCTGTAACTATTTTGAGCAAAATATATATAAATGATTTGAAAACTATTGTAAAAATCTGATTCGAAAGAAGAGAAAAAATGAGATTGAGAATAGTTAGAGACATCCACATATTTGTGTCGCTTATGAGCTACCACGGAAGCCGCAAGCGCAGAAGGATTTAAGGCCAAACTTCTTTATCTTCAACTGTAGTCCTTGATTTTGTAATATACTTTTTTTACACAATAAGTAAGAACGTAGTCATTGCTCGGTTGCTGATAAGCATACCCTCACTCTAGTTTTGACAGAGGTTATTAACGGAAACGGCCCGAAAGTCTGATAACCAGCCTTACCAAAGGGTTTATATTACCCAATACTAACTGATTTGTGGAGGTCAGATAGGGAGTCCCTCCTTGTAAAATACTGGCATTCAGCGGAATACGGTTAAACTGGAAGCCGATCCTAACAGAGTCGGGAAAAGGCTAGGCAGATGATGAGGACTTTGTCCATCATGGGGACCCAATACCAGAGTACCAGGAATTGGCGAAGGGGAGCGCTTTTGGGGACTGTGTCACGTCATTTTGACGTTCAAAAAGTGCTGCTCTAATTCGAATAATGACTTTTAGTTCCCATTTTGAGGCGGTTATTAAATGACACCGCCCATCCGCTCTGTCGGGTGGTAAAGCGGATCTCACGTCGCATTGGCTTGTATGTAATCCGTTGATGTTGATACACACGTACACCTCGAGACTGAGCGGAGGAGGGAGCGATGTCGTGTAAAAAACACCTTAGGCACCACTTTGAGCATATTGTGCTCTTTGCATTAGACTAGCCTCTAGCTTATATTGTCCCACTGGGCAGAGGCCTCCCCAATAGCCTTCCACTATTCTCCCTGGTCCCTGACCGAGTCGCGGAAGTCCAAACTCAAGGTTTGCCAAAGGGCGATGAACCGTAGCGTATTGGATATTAAACTCAGCGACAAAATTCGCAATACGCTCTAAAACTGGAATCGCTGGTGTGGGCAGTAAGACTCCTGGGTTGATGTGGGATTGGGCTGGCCATGTCTGTAGAATGCATCAGGACCGATTAGCCAGAGTCGTCAAGCAGTGGCTGCCAGAAGACGGGCGTCGTCGCCGAGGGAGGCCTAGAACACGCTGGCGTGACGACTTCGAAGCATTTGAGATAGATTGGCTGGAGTATCTATTAGTTAATTTAAATTACTTTCTCCTTTTTCAGCAACTACAAGTTTGATGGTCTTGATTTGGACTGGGAGTATCCCACTAAGCGAGATGGCAAGCCGTATGATAGAGAAAACTTCGTTCTTCTTGTAAAGGTACCTAAACTCTTCTGGTTTTTTTAACCTTCGTCTGGGGATCCCCATTCCTGTAGGGATTCCCACAATGGTAGTATCTGAGAAATACAAAGCCTTATCGTTAAATGGCGCACACACTTGTTCCCTGAAAAAAGGTTTTCAATTCAGCAGCTTTAAGTACTATGCAATTTTCCAAAATCAACTCAACTCAGGCCATCATAGTCAACTGCCTACTTATATATGCCTCACTTGTCGTTAAATAGGCATAAATCTTACTCCGAGAAGCTACTAAGTAATTTTTATGAAAAACCCAATAACACTTAGCCATTTCATGTAGTTTCAAGAAGTTTTTAAGCATCTTCATATTTTCTTTCCAGGAACTAAGCGAAGCCTTCGAGCCCTACGGCTATATCCTCACAGCAGCCTTAGGAGCCGGCAAGACCACCATGGAGACGGCATACGACCTGGCCAAGCTTAGCAGATACCTGGACCTGATCCATATGATGTGCTACGACTACCACGGTACCTGGGACGGAGTGCTGGGGGCTAATGCACCGCTGAAGGGGGTTAATGAAAATGATACGCTGAGCGTGGTGAGTAGAAGTCATCTCCATAGGTTCACAAAGTTCCTTATTGAATCTTCCCGAATTCCTGAAGGTATAGTCTCTCTTAGCGATGCAAATATGGATGAATATCGTACAGGTTTGATAAGATTAGACAGTCAAGTAGGACAGCGCAAAACTTTTATCTTTTGTGTATCAAATAAACATATTTACATTATATACAGACTACAAATGGAACTCGTGGCTAAATAATAAAAGCCGCTCGGGTCGATCTTTAGGTTAAGCCGTGCTTGCCTAGGTTGGTCTGTGGATGGGTGACCGCCCATTACATACCGAGTTTCCTCCGTGCCTCGGAAAGCACGTTAAGCCGTTGGTCCCGGCTGTCATTTGTAGATCTTTGACAGTCGTTAGGTAGTCAGTGGCCCAAAAAGTCTGACAACCAGTCTTACCAAGGGGTATCGTATTACCCAGTACTAACTGGGTTGTGGAGGTCAGATAGGCAGTCGCTTCATGTAAAATACTGGTATTCAGCTGCATCCGGTTAGACTGGAAGCCGACCCCAATATAGTTGGGAAAAGGCTAGGCAGATGTATACAGACTACAAATGGAATTAAACTAATGATAAAAATAAGGCTAAAAGTAAGAAAATATAAACAACTAAAAAACGACGACAATAGGACACTGAGGCGTCAAAGTACTCCTCCGCATCGCTGTCATCTGGAAACGTGCCCAGAAGACTGGCAGCATTGCCACGCTGAATGGCAATGCTAATTCTTTCTTTCTTTCTTTTCACATATTTGTTTTCTCCTTCCAACATTTTATGCGAATGGCCGTATCTCGTTTCAAAAGCAGCTCTGACCAAACCGTTGATGGTCATTTATGTGGGATACAGCTGAGCAATAAAATTACCGTAGTCTTGAATTTTTATCTCTTTTTATTTTTCTCGCATAAACTCCACACGTCCTTTATAACATGGCGTCCTCTCAATTCTCCGCGTCTATCGCTCTCTCTCTCATACATCGTACTCTCTCCTTCATACATCGTACTCTCTTCCTTTCTTTCACTTACGTTCCGTTTCCCTTACTTCCACTTGCGTTCCATTTCCCACATTTATATACCAGGTAGTTTTTCATTTGTGATGCCACTGTGCTAAGACTCCAAAATAAGAAATGAGTACGAGGAAGTCTGAGAGTGGCGCCGGTGACTGAAAATTGGTGTGGTAACCAGTTGTCATGGAATGGATGCGGAGGAATGAGGAAAATGTCGTGAGGGAAGTTTTGAGTGTAAAGTAGAGGAAGACCAAAGAAACGATGGATGAACTGTGTGAAGAGGATGATATGGGAAGAAAGGAGGTGTATGATGAGATGACGAGTAATAGAGAAGTATGGAAGATGAAGCCATGCTGCGCCGATCCCAAATAAATTGGGATAAGGGCAGGTGAATGATGATGTGGCATTCAGACTCCATCCATCATATGCTCATCTATAGTTGTCTTACGTTTAATTATTGAAACCAGTCTACGCTTGTCAAATTCTGTAACTCAGGAACTTCTTACTTCAGACACCTTTCTCTATATAAGATTGTGCATATACCAGCGCCTATATACCAGCACCTATATACCAGTGTCTGTAATTTCTGATGTCGAGATAAAAATAAAGTTTTTTTTTATGAATGGATCAAGCGCAACGGCTTCATCTCCTTGCTATTTTTGAAGAAGACGAAGATAACTAGAGGAGCCATATTTACAAAAGTTACGTTTTCTGCACCAACCAAGTTATGGCTCCACAAAAGACCTTCTTGACTACTTAAGCCCATTAATCTCAAATATTTCTATTTATATTCTAACCCTTTTACTCGCTTCCAGGAATGGACAGTAGAATACCTGCTCTCCCACGGCGTGAGTCCTTACAAGATGGTGCTAGGTCTGCCGATGTACGGGCGTACCTTCATCCTGCTCGACCCTTCCACCAGGGTGCTGGAGTATGGGACTACCACCGTCGGGAGCACCGGGTTCAAGGGACCTTATACTGGAGAAGCTGGGTTTATGGGGTATAATGAGGTGAGGTTGAGATTTAAAAAAAAATTATACTGCCTCGTTGGCCGTGTGGTCTCAAGCGCGACTGCTGAGCTTGAGGTCCAGGGTTCGATTCCCAGGGTGGGCAAAGAGTATTAAGTTTTTCTATCAGGAATTTCTCAGTAGGAGCCACGGAATCTGGATTTGTGCCCGGTTGATGGTAATCATATAATAAAAAAATTCGAAATGTGGAGGAAAGTATACTATTAGGTACACCTACTGTCGCCCTCGCTTCGAGCTGAACATCAGGGCTCTGTAGAAACACGCTGTGGTGTGGGTAGGCTGGTAAGCCTAACCCTTCGGGGATTACAGGTGTGATGTTTATGTTATGCTATTATTTTTAAGAGAGGTTCTAGATCAGCTTCTTATTAAATTGAGTGTTCAGGAAACAACATGAGGTTTTTAGTCGGATTAATTTCGTGTGTAATTTATACACACGAAATTAATCCTGATGGATAGACATACTTTTCGTCAAGAGCTCTGTAGATTAATTGGGCTCTAGAAACATCTCTGTTGCCATTTTAACTTGTTAGCCTATTTAAAAGGCTTTTGAGGTATGAGGAACATGCTGTTAAGCTCCTCATACTCCGTTGGAAAGGAAGGATCCTCCAACCAGGGGTGGTGTGTCTAGTAGACTACTGCCGGTAGTTGCTGTGGGGTCTTGTTTATGCTTATCTCGCGGATAATTCTGATAGCGCGATGCGGGATTTTTAGTTTCTATCTTGTGTCATAGATGTCACTACTTTTATTTTGTTTATTTTTGGCAACATCGCTACTTCAAGGCCAAGTAAACAATTTCTGGAAAAGCACTTTAAAAACAAGATAATTTCAAAATTGATGTGTGTTGGTTAGCGAAACTTGTTCGGAAATGGTCACACAGGCCATCAGCCTCGATCTCTGACACTGATTCGCCAGAAGAAAACTTAAAATTAAACGCAATAACATTATTTTTAATTGCAGATATGCGAGCAAACCATGAACAAATCCTCCCCCTGGGTGTACCACTGGCATGAACAGTCCTCGACACCATACATCAGAGACGGCGCGAGAGTCATCGCTTACGATGACGGACGATCTATTGCGATTAAAGTCAAGTAAGTATGACACTCTGTATCTCTTTATAGAATATGCTGGTAGATTATACGAAAGGTGAGAGAAATCTTTGTGTCTTAGTGTCTAAACACACTATGCCGAAGTTACGCGACCGAAGTTCGGCGGCAGATTTTACGTTCCGACGTATTCGGCTGATATGACACACCATAAGTGCCGAACTTACGCGGCAGAAATTCAGTTCCGCAACTTTGTGTGTGTATTCAGTGTCTCGAGGGCTGTCGGGCGGCTCCCGCTGCTCCCCGCCCCCGGATCTTCATCGGCAATCGAACCGAACTTCGGTCACGTAGTGTGCTCACAGAATAAGTTGCCGCTGAACTTACGCCCGACCGAAGTTAGGCTGTACGCTATGACGCGACGTAATTTCGGCATAGTGTGTCGTCAGTAATTCAAATAGCATTACAGGCGTAATTGTTCTGAACTTCGGTCGCGTAACTTCGGCATTGTGTGTTTAGACACTTAGATTCAAGAATTGGAATGGATTAGGGGAATTAAAGGTACGGCCATACTGCCATTGCAAAACACGCATTAAATGCATTGTTTTGGTAGTTCACAATAATGACGTTCCTTCCTTCTATGAGGAGAACCTTTACCTTGCAGTGGGTCATCGTTCTTTCTTCTTTCTCGTGTGAAAAGTGCCTAACCTGATGTCAGAGTATGAATTTAAAAAAAGACTTTCACCATTATTGATATACAAAGTAAATTACTCTGTTAGCGAATTTCTAAATGAGAAACTGTTATAATGTTGACATTTTATTTATTAATTCTATATGCTTATACATTTACATTAATACTTAGATTGACATAATTCTGACAATTGATGCTTGTAATTTTAATATTGACGTAGATGAAATAAAGTTAGGTAATGTTATCGTTTTGTTGTTTTATGTTGTGTTGTTTGATGATTTTAATTATTTAATGAACCAAATTGCATTTTATTTATTGACTTTTTTTTTTTAAACAACTTAATTGTCTGTACCATTGTGAGAAACATTTTGTATGCCTAACGGCGGGACATAGATAGTTTCTGAATTTCATATATTATACCACCTACTGTTTTACTTATGTTCACAAAATAAATGAATTTGAATTTGAGTTATTTTGCCGACCTTGGACCTCTGACTTGGCTTTACATGCCGTCGAGAAATATCTCTCAGGCATGCTGGTTTCCTCACAATGTTTTCCTTCACCGAAGCAAATGATAATTATACAATACGCACATGAATCCGAAAAATCCGTGCGTTAGAGAATCGCGTCTGAATATTGGATCTTCCTATTAATATTTTCTTTCCTTCACAGAATGGCCATCGACAAAGGTCTGGGCGGTGTGATGGTGTGGTCCATAGACACGGATGACTTCAAGGGCCAGTGCAACGAGACGGACGCTTATATAGACTTCGTGGAAAGACATAAGAGGATGGTCAATGATCCGGTAGTCAACAAGGCTGTGAGCAACTTAAATATTCCTGATGGTAAGTCAATAAAAATATTTTTAAAGTATTTTTAGTAGGATACTTCGAAATTTTCCAAAGGTTACCTCTTTGTTGCCCTAGTTACTACCAATCTTACTACCAGTTGTAATACCGTTAATTTTGATTGCCCTTCCTACTACTCCAGTATTAGGTAGTAAGGAGGAAAAAAATAAATTGCCCGTGTTACTACCGTTAGTACTTACACAAAAAAAAAACTAATTTTGTTTCTAAACTAATTTTTGTTTTCTTAGTAACTCGAACATAAAACAATTGACTTCTAAAATAAAAAAGGAACAATCAGCGCAATTTCTCGAGGCCGTAGTCTACTGAGAAAAAAAAAAGAAAGAAAAAAGTTTCATGTTCACTTTACATATTATTAAAACGAAAATTACCAATTTTCCTAGAATTATATTTTTTTTTTTTTTTTAAGTACTAACGGTAGTAACACGAGCAATTTATTTTTTCCCTCCTTACAACCTAATACTGAAGTAGTATGTAGGGCAATCAAAATTAACGGTATTACAACTGGTAGTAAGATTGGTAGTAACTAGGGCAACAAAGGAGGTTACCGACGTAGCCCGAAGAATAGCCAAACTTAAGTGGCAGTGGGCAGGGCACATTGCTCGCAGAACGGATGGCCGATGGGGCCGAAAAGTTCTGGAGTGGCGACCGCGAACCGGAAGACGCTGCGTTGGAAGGCCTCCCACTAGGTGGACCGATGATCTGGTGAAGGTTGCAGGGATCCGCTGGATGCGAGTCGCACGGGACCGGTCAATGTGGCGACACTTGGGGGAGGCCTATGTCCAGCAGTGGACGTCTTTTGGCTGAAATGATGATGATGACTTAGAAATTGGCTCGGGGAGCTCGTGGCTCAATAACTACAGCCTCACGGGTCGATCTTCAAAGTTAAGCAATGCTTGCATACAAGGTGGAGACGACATTACGACAATTTTGGCCAAGGCTTTTGAAGTAGTGAGTTGGCAACATGTGTTTAACGTTTATACCGATGCGGGATTCGTTAACCTGTTGGTGGTAGCCTATTATCTACACTATGTAGAAAATGCTAAAAATGAAAAATAACGTCCTGTGAATAAACTGCATACAAAATTCAATCGAAAATATCCAGTAATTTTCGATTGAATTTTTGTATGCAGACTGGGAACGTCATGAGTTACATACAGTTTAATTTATTGTCGCATTGTCGTCTCCACCCTGTATATCGGTGCCTGGATGGGAGACCTTCTGATACATACCAAGTTTCCACCATGCATTGGAAAGCAGGTTAAGCGGTTCGTCCCGGCTGTCATTTGTACGTCACGTTAACGCCATTATTTAGTTTCGTTTAGTTACTTTAGGTTATTGAACTAAAGTAAAGAACTAAACTGACTGCCTCGTTGGTTTAGTGGTCCCAAGCGCGACTGCTGAGCGTGAGGTCCTGGGTTCGATTCCCAGGTCGGACAAAGTGTTGTTGGGTTTATCCATCAGGAATCTCTCAGTGGCAGCCACGGAGTGTGGATTTGTGCCCGGTTGATGGCAAAAGGCTCACCCCTTATTACATGGTACTTAAACATAACTGGCGAAATGTGGGTGTACTATTAGGTACACCTCTGCCTAACCCTTCGGGAATTACTGGCATGGTGTTATGTTATGTTATGTAAAGAACTAAACAATGGCGTCAAAAAACTCCTCCTAATTGCTGTCAACTGGTAATGTCCCCAAGAGACTGGCTGCATTGCCATTTTGGTATGTTAACGCTTTGACTCTGCCCAAGATCAAAGTCAAACCTTATATCACGAGAAGTGTCAATTAGAATAAAAAAAACCATTTGGCTATGTTAAGGGTCTATTTAGACGGCGAGCTATGCGCTAGCTCGCCGTCTGGCCGTCTTTTGACGACAGGCCGTGTCGACGGCGCGTTCGTGTTCCACGCGCGCCTCAAAGAGATGTCAGCAACGAAGTAGGGGTCTGCAAGGGCCGATGCCTGCCAGGGCTGCGGGACTGTTCGAAAGAGATACCGTGGCCCTGGAACACAAAGGGCAAAGTAGGAACATGGATGGGCTTTAGTCAGTACAAGTCTGACACTCCCTTCCCCTCCGCCCAGAGTGGGGGGGGACCCCCCCCATTTGATGATTTAAAATCCGAAAAAAAAAAAAAAAAAAAAATTGTCTATTTACACCCTTTATATCTGGTTTTATGAAATGTCAACGATTCCTACTAAAGAGGCTATTTAATATTTAAATATTTAATAAGCACATATAGCTCAGTCAATCAACTACATAGTATCTTTACTTGAACCGAATCTATAAAAATACATCCAAAAGTCGTAGTGTGGAATTCGGGATCGGCAAGAAGCTGGCTCCATACATGAGGACAAATTTTAATGTATTTAGCACATCTCAGCACACTATCTGTCCTTATCGGGTAAAACATTACCCTCCTTCTTCGTCGCAGTCGGATAAAAATACGAAAGTAGTTTTCCTAAAAAAATATCGCAATGTCGGTCAGAACAACACTACACAACAACAACAACAACAAAAACAACAACAACAATAACAACAACAATAACAACAACAACAACAACAATAACAACAACAATAACAACATTTTTTTTTTTTTGCAAATTTATGCACCTACCACTGTCTGTCTCTGCATCACCCAAAGGTTGACTGGTAGAAAATGCCTATGGCATTAAGTCCGCCCGTGCACTTTGTGCTTGAAGTGTTAATAAATAAATAAATAAATAAACAAGCGCCTTTCGGCTTCGTTAAGGGTACTTTCACATCCTACCATAGTCAAATATAGATTTATGAGCAAGATATTCAATTCCTCTTTTTGTTCACAGTGTCCGTCATCGGCTCCAAAGGCCCAGCTTACGTGATCCAAGATTCCAAACTCCATCTCCGGTTACCCCAACCGAAATACACGAACTATGCTCTTATGCAGACTATCAACGATGCTGTGATCCTGGCTGTCGAAGAAAAACGCATTATGGATGAAGTGAAGCGACTTGAAGGTGATAATGAGGTGAAGACGGATGACGACAAGGGAGGCAGTAGTGCGGTTAGGAGTAGTTTTGCTGGTGTAGCTATCTGTGTGCTGGTGCTTTTGAAATGTTTGTAAGATTTTAGTTCCTATGTGATATTGGGGCACGGAGTATTTTTGGAATGGAGTGCTAGGGTCTAGGGTTATTGAAGGCAACAATGGTATTCATGTAAAGTTGGTAACTACTTCTACCATACGCGGAAGGCTTGGTGCGTGCCTTTCAGCCTATCCTTGTACAGGATGCATCTATTCTAATATCAGGACTTGAAAGGTTCCCCTAATCACACAAAAAGAAGTATTTTATTGATATATTTTCTGTTTGCTAAATCAAAAATACAGCTATGTTGCTTATAACATCAATTATGATGACATAAGAGTATGTTGATATGATGTTATCAGCTACCTAGCAGTATGTTTGATTTAATTTCATTGTAGTGTTGTAGTGCATTATTTTCATTGTAGTAGTAATTTCATTTCAATACTAGTATTCAGCTGCATTCGGTTAGACTGGAAGCCGATCCCAACATAGTTGAGAAAAGGTTAGGCAGATGATGATGGTAAGTTCATTTCACCAACTATCCAGACAGCTTTATGCTAAGTTTATATGATAAAGATGAGGATTTGTGTGTTCCATTTGTTCAATACTCCGTGTAAATGAAAGTGAAATAAAGATAATGGTCTCAGATAATGTTTTCGGTAAGGAATAAGTATGCTCATTTTAAATTTAGATGGAAGTGAAAATAAAATATACAGTAATATTTAATTGTGTGGTAAATCACATGATTTCTAAAATCCTGATCAGATCTTGCAATCCTGTAAATCGTCCATCAAATCACATGGTATTGGTAGCTGTGTGATTGGTGGATCCCAAGGACGCGTCCTAATCAAAGCGAATAAAACAATCGTCGCGTTCATTTTGTTCGGCGTACCCGAACGCGTACCTGCAGGCTTAGCCAAGTTGACAATCTACAATCGTTAACGCTAATAGAAAGCTAATCAAATGTATGGGAATGACATCATCTCAACGTTAAGTCACGTGGTCAAAACAAACGAATAGAAAATTCGTAGACAAGTATACAATTTATCTGAGCGTTCAAAATGATAGAATGAAATATAATCGTTTCTACAATGTTTATCGCTAGATCCCATATAAATCGTAGCCAAGTTACAGTTTTGACAAGCGCTAACGAAACGATGTCGAAGTTTTTGAACGACCACTGAGCGATCGCCGAGACCCAAGAGTTAACGATAACAATAGGCGTCTATATGATTCAGCTGTGTCGTGTATCACGTCATTGTTTATGTTTCAAACTTTCAAGTGCCCGAGTATGATAGAATTTCGAATAACACAGGAAGATATTTACGAAATAACTAATAATTTTCGTACCTTTCTATGAATTCCAATAAAGCTGTGAACTTGCTCGAGATCTAGATTCGATCCTATAAAAGTTATCACTTCACTTATGGTATCTTTCATTTAAATGCAGGATCAATCATATCATTTCGAGTCACAGTAATGTTTAAAATTACATTCCGCACTGCGGTATTATAATAAACCAATAATAAGAAGAACTTTTTCCTTATTTCGCTTACTTTTTATCACTTAAAAGAATTATTCCTTTCTTAACAATTCAAAACAAAGTTCAGCCCGCGCATAAAGTAAACAACTGTGAATTTGACGTTAGTTTGACGTAGGTAGGAACGCTCACCATAGACTAAAGTAGAGGTTTTTTCTATAAACATTGGAGAACGAGCGATCGACTGAGTCGTGTCAAGTTGGCTACCAACTTAGCGTTTTCTCAAATCGTTTACGCCGAGGCGTCAACGATTGTAGAAAGACATTCGATAAGAGACGTTTGTAACTTGGCTAGGCCTGCTGGACTGACAAAGGGCGCTAAATGAGTGACATTGCAACACGATTGATCGCTTTGGTTAGGACCCAGGGAAAGTGGAATGAAGGATAAATTAAGAAATTTTGGAAAGCGTGGGTGAATTACATTTTATAAGTTAAAATCAATCAATTTTTGAAACTGCCAGGTTTGATATTAAATAGATTTTTTGATGTAAATATTTTATTTATAGGAACTTGACATTTTGATAAGTAAGTACTTTAACCTTTTCACCGCCACGGACTTCAATAGAAGTTCCAGATTTCCGTGCCACCAGCGCCCACGACTTCATTAGAAGCTCTTAATTTTTAACTACCTATAAAAAAACATAAAAGTACTGTATTTAAAAGCTTCGTTTCATTTTATTATTTAATATAACACGGTCTAATACCCTGTGTTTTACTTTTCCACACAAAAGTAGCCCTTATTTGTCTTAAAATCGGCAAAAACATTTATAGCTTGGCGCTGGCGAGGCATCGCGTTATGTGTACGTTGGCGGTGAAAAGGTTAATTATTTTTCTAGATAGGTGGTCTCTTGTGTGATGTGTTTCTTATTTTTTTTAATAATTATTATTTGACAATAACGAAATTATGTACCTACTTATGTAAAGTCGGTAAGCGACGTACTTTATCAAAGATTTATGTATTAAATACTCAGTTTTTATAGCTTTTGTGTTTTTTTTACGTTTATAAATAAAATATATTGTAAAAAATAATTATTTTGTATTATTTCAATTGTTTTTGTACCCAGGAATAGGCATTATTTCTAGGCAATTAGTGTGCATCATCACCGATCACTTAAATTCTATAAAATACGAAAGTAACCTAATAGTCTGCTTTTTTATCTTTTGACAACTTAACGGCTGAATCGATTTTGATGTAATTAGGCACACAGCTAGATGTTAGGACTCAGATTCAGAATAATTTCTATCTTCACTTGCGCGGAGCCGCGGGCAAAGGCTTGTGTTAAATGAAACAACGTAGGATAAAGTATTAAATAAATATATTTAATCTAAAATAATTTACAAATCTTCGTAAGGAGATCCACAGCGCACGTTGTAGAAATGGTCACATACCTGCAAACAAAAAACAAAACTCAGCTGTTTTCGTAATTTTAAAGTGGGATTATATTAGTGACGTTCTAACAGGAGCTCGTGGCTAAATAATAACAGCCGCTCGGATCAACCTTTAGGTTAAGCCGTGCTTGCCTAGGTTGGTCCGTGGATGGGGGCCATCCATTACATACCGAGTTTCCTCTGTGCCTCGGAAAGCACGTTAAGCCGTTGGTCCCGGCTGTCATTTGTAGATCTTTGACAGAGGTAGTCAGTGGCCTGAAAGTCTGGCAACCAGTCTTACCAAGGGGTATCGTATTACCCAGTACTAACTGGGTTGTGGAGGTCAGATAGGCAGTCGCTCCATGTAAAATACTGGTATTCAGCAGCATCCGGTTAGACTGGAAACCGAACCCAACAAAGTTAGGAAAAGGATAGGCAGTTGATGAATAGTTTCGAGTTAAAGATTCTTGAAAATTGTATGGGAACCGATTTAAATAAATTCTATCTTTATTATGACACAACTTTTTCACATCAGACGCATTTCTTAATCTCATTAGCCTCAAGAGTAACAAAAAGCCCTGTAAATATGAAGATCTTTTTTCTTAAGCTGGTCCCATACAATTTTCAATAAGCTATAACTCGAAAACTATACAGAATCGCGGAATATACATGGGGTATTTTCACGCGTGACGAATCTATTTTTCATGACGTCATTATTTGGACCACCCAGCTGTATCAAAAATCAAAATCAAAATCAAAATCAAAGCATTTATTTCAAATAGGCCAGTTACAGGCACTTTTGAATTGTCGAAACAAAGACAATTATAGCTACAGTCCCAGTCACAAGGCATAAAAACTGTGAAAGTACTGTAGTTGCCCATTCCCTAACGTAGATCTCTATGGAGAAGAACGGGCAAGAAACTCCATGGACACTCTTTTAAATCAGTATACTTTTACAAACTCTTGGTTACATCATTCATGTTGAGATGGTACATTATGTGAGAACGATGTAGCAAGATGTGTACGTTAAAGGTGTCCATAGTAAACAATTCAAAAAAAAAAAAAAAAACAATTCAAATAAGCCGTGGCAACCAAGAGATGACCAGTCACAACTGACAGCGCCCGTTCACGAACATGACGCATGTATCAGCACCATTCAACTCAACCATTTTGAAGGGTCAAAAAAGTGTTATTGCGTTTTTCCATCAGGAATTTCTCTGTAGCAGCCACGGATTCTGGCCTTGTGCCCAGTTGATGGCAATAGGGTCGCCTATTACATGGGACTTAACATAGCTGGTGACATGTGGGTGTACTTTTAAGTACACCTCTGCGTAACCCTTCGGGGATTACAGGCGTGACGTTTATGCATGTATGTACTTACTTGGAACTGTTCATTGAACAACGTGCCATTCGCACAGAGATCCGTGCTCACCAAATGTTGACGCCAGCAGTAGTGGAACGCCTGGAAAGATCATCAAAAATAGCGTTAGGCTGGGTACATCAAAAACTGCTGAATGTGGGCTTTCCTTTGACCTCTAAATCAATGATCAATCTCTTCAATGGAAAATCGTAGCACTATAGCTCAGGGCCGTAGCCAGGTTTTTTTAGGGGAAGGGGGGGTGATCTCAACATCATGATCATGGGACAAAATTATTTCCGATAGGGTGCAGTTTCAGCTTCCCGAAAAGAGCTCATACTCCACCACAGATATGTTAGGTTTTCGTTTGTCGGTGTCGATTCAATAGCTCCCCCTCCCCCTGCCTTCGGCCCTGAGATAGCTATAATCACCAAGTATGGCAGATGGACGATGGTATGTATGTATATCACCGATTCATCATATTTACTCCCATATAAATAGTCTTTTCAAGACAGAACTTGGTTGTCGCCAGCACCAAAAATTTGTTTTCACTCCATTGCTCATAGTTGGAACACCTACTTAAAAAGAGCAGTATCCTAATATCCTCTCACATTAGTATAACATCCCCTCGGTCCATCATCATCAGGGTAAAAGTGGTGCGGGGAGCAATCGCAAACACAGGGAGCAGAGGAAGATGACCACACCAGACATTTTAGATAGCAAAGTTAAAGATCAAGGTTACCACCATCCTGAATACTTCCTGTATCTATATCCAGTAAGATAAAAAAATAGGGCAATTGATGTGGTGTACCCGTAGATTAGGACGCTCCGTAGCTAGATGTAAGGTAGCTGGCACAGGCTGGAGGCAAGGAGTTGAGGACATTTCTTCAACTCCTCAACTCCTCTGCACCACAGTACCATTGTGCTGTGGTGCAGTTTGGCAACCACCTATGTATTCAGATGTATGTGGAACCAATCAAATCAAAGCATTTATTTCAAATAGGCCATGTTACAGGCACTTTTGAATTGTCGAAACAAAGACAACAATAGCTACAGTCCCAGTCACAAGGCATAAAAACTGTGAAAGTACTGTAGTTGCCCATTCCCTAACGTAGATCTCTATGGAGAAGAACGGGCAAGAAACTCCATGGACACTCTTTTAAATCAGTATACTTTTACAAACTCTTGGTTACATCATTCATGTTGAGATGGTACATTATGTGAGAACGATGTAGCAAGATGTGTACGTTAAAAGTGTCCATAGTAAACAATTCAAAAAAGAAAAAAAAACAATTCAAATAAGCCGTGGCAACCAAGAGATGACCAGTCACAACTGACAGCGCCCGTTCACGAACATGACGCATGTATCAGCACCATTCAACTCAACCATTTTGAAGGGAACTAAATGATCCGACACACGCGCCACCATCAGCGAGACATTTGAGTGAGCATGACACACTCCTAACCGCCAGGGCACATTTAAGTCAAGAAAAGACGTAGGTTTCCCGCGAATGACAGCTTTCTATTACATAGTACTCACACAATATGGGCTATGCGGCTATATAATACTAATACTAAACGAACAGGGTGTAAAGCTCCTCAATACTCCATTGAAAAGGAAGGATCCTCCTACCAGACAGGTGTTGTCTGATGGGCTACTGCTCGATAGTTGTCATGGAGTTTTTCTATTTATGATCTTAAGTTCAGGAGAACTTTAACATCGCTGTTGCCGTTTAGTTGATTGTTTACCTGACACCCAGCCTGCACATCAGCGTAATACCCCCTCGGTCTACCATCACAGGTGAAGGTAGTGCGGGGAGCAGTCTCAAACACAGGGTGCAGTGGAGGGTTGTGTGGGAGATGCAACACGTGGTAGTAGTCATGCGGCTGCTGGCTGAAGACCGTGGCCAGGGCTGGAAGCGAAAGAAAAAAGAAGATTAATAGGAACCTTTAGTTTTTGAAACGGTCATGGTCACTAATATTATCATAAACACTAGAAACGGGATATTTACCATGTTTACTGATTGTATTGAGATCGAGAGGAGCTCCTGGCTAAATAATAACAGCCGCTCGGGTCGATCTTTAGGTTAAGCCGTGCTTGCCTAGGTTGGTCTGTGGATGGGTGATCGCCCATTACATACCGAGTTTCCTCCGTGCCTCGGAAAGCACGTTAAGCCGTTGGTCCCGGCTGTCATTTGTAGATCTTTGACAGTCGTTAGGCAGTCAGTGGCCCAAAAGTCTGACAACCAGTCTTACCAAGGGGTATCGTATTACCCAGTACTAACTGGGTTGTGGAGGTCAGATAGGCAGTCGCTCCATGTAAAATACTGGTATTCAGCTGTATACGGTTAGACTGGAAGCCGACCCCAATATAGTTGGGAAAAGGCTAGGCAGATGACTGATTGTATTGAGATCCCAATGTTTCGTCGTTTCGATCATGGATCAGTTTATCCGTGTTTTTAGTGTTAAGGATAAAAAGTATAGATCAGCTGAACTGATCAGCGTACTTGTCCTCTTCATAAGCATAGACTAGCAGTACCAGCACTATAACAGCTCGGGTTCCGACAAGTCAGCACACATACTTTTAATGAAAATTGAAGAACTTGAGAGCGCACAATTTTATAAAAATACTAGATGTGCCCGGCTTGCGTTGCAATGCACCTTTTTTAACCTACCCTACCACCTACCCTACCTACCCTAGCGGTATGAAAAATAGATAGTAGCCGATTCTCACATGTACTGAATATGCATGTAAAATTTTATAGAAATCGGTCAAGCCGTTTCGGAGCAGTATGGTAACTAATATTGTGACACGAGAATTTTATATATAAGATTTTGCAAAAAATATTTTAATGAAAGAAAATCTGACGATTTGAGAACCTCATTCTTTTCGAAGTCGGTAAAAAATATTTAATATCTCTGTCAAAGCTTTTGTTCGAAAAAATAGTAGACGATTATCAAGCAAAGTGTTAATGGGTTTTCCATCAGGAATTTCTCAGTAGCAGCCACGGAGTCTGGATTTGAGACCAGTTGGTGCCAATAGGTCCCTATTACACAGGACTTAAACTTACCTGGCGAAATATGGATAAACTATTAGGTACACCTCTGCCTAATCCTTCGGAGATAACAGTCGTGATGTTATGTTGCTTTGATTAAATCACGACATGCCCAAAACAAGCATTATTAGCAGTTTCTCCTTGGATTCAAGGCAACGAATTCTAAGATTCAATCCAAATAAATCCTAAGAAGGTAAGCACCTACACCTCATTTAAATCACCAAATAAATTATTAATTAACTAACTGACCCGACAGAACGAATATTTCCAGGCAGCTTTTCCAATTTTTCTTTCCCTTAAAAGCTCATCAGGTTTTTTTTTAATTGATTTGAATTGTGCTCCACGAAAAAATAAGAATAAATAATTAAATCGGTCCTGACGTTCTCAAGTGAAATGCTTACTGAATGAAATGATACGCCTTTTCAGTACCAACAATTGTATTTATAAACTTGTGCGCATACGTACAGAATACAAACTTGGTATTAACATCAGTATCAAGCTTAATATATTAATATGTAATAATTATGTAATCTCATAAAGGTGACTTCCATCAGAAGAACCTCTTATTTTTCCCTCCAAAAATAGGATACCTTTTCTTTTTTTTTATTTGGCGGGAACTGTATCAAAAATTTGACCAAAGAGTTTTTATAAACTCTTTGGTCACATCAAATTCTATCAATATGTTATGTTTGTTTTTAATAAATCATTACAACAGATCTTATTAATATTTGAAAATCATGACATTCGGCCATCCGGTACAGTGTAGCCTCCTGGCACACACAACAACAATCATAGAATGAAAATTGTCTAACAAATCATGACATTCTTGAATGTTAAAAAAAATGGGAAAGAAAAAAAATTAAAGTATAATAATAACACACAAAACATACACATTTCTATACATTATAAAATGTATATAAAATTTTAAAACTTGACAAGATATGAAACTAAAGCTTGTACATTTAAGAAAATATTTTGTAATGAAATAGAATTGTCTATTTAATTACAAAATATTTATAAGGAAATATTTTAAGTTGGCTTTACTCAGAGTTACTTTTGCCAGCATCCTGAGAGCTACTCACATCGGAGCTATGCAGTTCTAAAGTTTTTATGTGTATCCATGGTCGGATTCTATCAGCTGCAATAACAGTTTTATACGGTTTGCCATTCTTAGTAAAACCAGGAACATCTGTTATTCTATAACGGTTATTGCCTAGAACTTCAGTGACCTTGTATGGACCCACAAACTTCGACAGAAGCTTTGTACTTTTCTTATCATTGTCAAAATTATTTCGAGAAATTTTAACTAAATCACCGATCTCATACTTAGCTGCTGGGATTCGATTTGCATCATGCCTTTCTTTTTGTTTTTCTTGTTTTTTCTCTATATTATTACTGATTTGTTTTCTGACTTGTTGCAACTCTAAATTAGTACTTAAACTGTTATCGGCGTTAAGCTTATTCGACAAAACGTCGCGTAATTTAATTCCAAACATAGCTTCTGTCGCAGTTTTCTGTGTTGAGGCATTAACAGTGTTGTTAATGCCCCATTGAATTTTTCTCAGACACTTGTCCCAGTCGCGTTCATGACTTGAAAAGTTTTGAGATGACAATGAATTTAAGATGGTTTGATTAAATCTCTCTGCCTGACCATTAGCTCTGGGACAAGCTACTGCGTTTAAGATTATGTTTAATACCATGTGTATTACAAAAGGTTTTAAAGTCTTTTGACGTAAAGCTTGTTCCACGGTCAGACACAATCCTAGCTGGAACACCGAAGTCATAAAATATTTTCTCCAAGACCTTAACCGTGGTTTTTGTTTTCACATCTTTAACCGCTCTTACGAAGACATACTTTGTGAAACCGTCTACTATCGTTAAAATGTGGGTATTACCGTCTTTACTTCTAACAAAAGGGCCAAGGTGATCCATATGGATCGTGTGACCCGACTTTTGTTTTGACGCGTTGTCCTTATTATAAGCGCACTCTAAACACGCCGCAACATATTTTTTTACAAATTTTCTTTGTTTAGGGAACCAGTATAAATTTTGTATTCTTTCTAGGGTTTTTGCGTAACCCAGATGACCAATTTCATCGTGATTAGCTCGGCATATTTGCCATCGAGCACTCAGCGGAACAACAAGGCATAATTTATCGTCTACCCTTTTATATACAGTATGATCTTTTACAACATAGTTTTTACGAATGTCCCTACATTCCTGATCATCTTCAGGTTTAAGGATTTTAAATATACGGGATATTTCGGGGTCTGCTAATTGCAACGATAAAAGCCAGTTCTCTTTGCATATAGTATATACTCCAACAGAGGGGCTATCATCTGGTTCCGCAGATAATTTAGTGTTTCTGCTTAACGCATCAACGTGCGACATCTGAACACCAGGACGATACTCAATATCAAACGTGAACTCACTTATTTGTAGCCACCACCTTGCTATTCGCGGTACGAGATCTCTTTTAGTTAGTGTAGTGCGGAGAGCAGCACAGTCGGCATAAACCTTAAAATGAATGCCCAGCAGATACACACGGAATTTTTTTAAAGAACATACAACAGCTAGTGTTTCTAGTTCGTAGGAATGCAGATGTTTCTCTTCGGGAGTAGTCTGTCGACTAAAGTAAGCGACGGGTTTTAAGACCCTAGTATCCTTCTGCCATTGCATAAGTATACCTCCTACGCCCAGAGCACTAGCATCGGTGTGGAGTTCTGTTTCAAGGGTTGGATCATAAAGTGCCAGGACCGGCCGACCAGCTAGCCTGTCCTTTAAAATTGAAAATGCCTGGTCTTCTGTGGAAGACCATTGCCATAAACAATCTTTTTTTAATAAAGATGTAAGCGGACGAGCGACCTCTCCATAACCCTTTATAAATTTTCGGAAATAACCAGTCAACCCTAGAAATTGTCGGACCTCATGGACATTTCGCGGTTTCGGGAATTCCTTAACCGCCAAAATTTTTGTTTCACTTGGCTGAACGCCTTGTGGCGAGATTTCATACCCAAGGTAACTAACAGTACTATCGAAGAATCGGCATTTGGTCAGTTTTAACGTTAAGCCATGTTGCCTAAAAAGTATTAACATGTCTTCTAGTCTATGAAACATTTCGTCTACAGTTTTTGAGGGGATTAAAACGTCATCCAAATATGCTAACGCATATTCAAACCGTCTGTTCCCGAGAACTTTGTTAACCATTCTCTAGAACACAGCTGGTGCGTTCGCCAAACCGAAAGGCATTCTTTTAAATTCGAAATGCCCATCGGGTGTGACAAAACCCGTAAGATGTTGGCTTTCTTTAGCCATGGGTTAATAGCCTGAAGCGAGATCCAGGGTCGTGAAGAAACAATTGCCACTAAGGTTCGATATTTGGTCTTCTATGATAGGCAGCGGAAAACGATCTTTAATAAACATCTGGTTGTAATGTTATAATGTGGGTTGATAAATTTGATACAACAACGAATCCCTTACCATTACAAATATTGTAAGCACCCTGTAATAGACGGAACTCCTTACCCGTTCCGACAGCGTTGTATCCTTCTATAAAAACATCTCCCGTGAAGTCACAGTTTGAATGAACTGGGACAGTACTGGTTTTTAAGGTTTCAATTCTATCAGCAACATAAAGTTTTAAAATATCTTTTGAATCGTTAGAAAAGACTAAGCTTGGGCTTTTGTAAAATGTCAGTGTGGAACTATCCTTCAAAATAGTGATAAACGGCAATTCTGTATAAATTCTGACCAATTATAAGTGATGTCTCCATGTGAACGTCCTCTACAACTAATACCTCAGTATCAGATTCAATTTCGTCGATCCTAACAAATACATTAGTCTTGTACAGAGGTACAACTGACGACCAAAACCCTTAATAATCTGAACGTTATCAAAGTTTTTAACTAAATTTAATAATTCTGCATCGGTCTTACGCAAAAGTGTACACTCACTACCAAAATCAATAAATGCCTCCAAAGGCATTGATAACAACGGTTTTAAAATATTTGGAGTTACTGTTACTGTAAGAATTAATTTTTAATGTCTTTCTATCTGGTATATTTTCTATTTGGTTAGATTTTGAATTCGAAGCTACAAAGGGTTCTAATTTACATCCATCGTTATCGTGTCCTACCCGATGACATTGTTTGCATTTAATAAGGGGCTTCGTGCATTTAAAATACGGATGACCTTTCGAACGACAGTTGTAACAAGTGATTGAATTGTTAACAGCACCATTTCAACTTCCGCAGGTATTACTAGAGCTTGGCTTTTAAGTTGTACGTTCACGTAATTTATTAGTAATCTGATTATTAAGCTGCGGTTGAGGTCTCTGAGATGCAAGAAAGTTAAGTAAATCTTCGGGTTCCGAACTATTCTGAGCTTGCGCCCCATTCCTAATCGAACGGTCGCTTATACCGTATACGATACAATCAACAGCTTTTTTACCGGTAATTTCACATCTATTTAATAATCCTAATTTATCGTAAAAATATTCACGAAGACTTTCATCACCACGTGCGGTAAGATTTAACATCTCTTCTAACAAACGTCCGTAATTTTCTTCTCTAGGGAAAGCCTTTTTGAGTTTAACCTGCCACTCGTTCAAGTGTAGACAACCGTTGGCAATGATGCAAACCATCGTTTTGCAAGACCAGCTAATTTTTGTAACGCAAAGTGGACAATTTGTTTCTCATCCCATCCATATATAACAGCGCATTCATTGACCTTGCGCAACCAGCTTTCAATAGTTTGTGTTCTATTCGACGGATCAAACTCGGGGATAACATTATCAAGATTGTTGTTGTTCCAAGAGTTCCAGGGAGGGTCTCTTGTAACATGTTTAACTAACTTGAGAATATCTTTAGCAGAAAACTCTCTTGCACGGTTACGTATCTTTCTTGGGACAGCCTCTTTACTTGAACTAGATGACGATGGGCTTCTCCACCTAGCCTTCATGTTCTTGGATTTACGCCGGCGCCTCAGAGGTGTACCAGGCGGGATACCAGGCTCAACATCAGACGTCATCGTCACTTCTCACTGAAACATTGTACATTACTTGAGCAGTAATCCGTCCAAACTTTACCAACATAAAAACCATACCATGTGAATGACCCATCACAATAAGCATTATCATTAATTTATTTACATAATTCGCAAATATCCATATTTTGATTAGTATGCTTAAAAACATTGTTATCAACCAAAGACATATAACACGCAATAGGTACTATTTATCAAATCAAAAAAAAAAGGAGTTGGTGTTGAAATCTTAACACAGGTACCTACATTTAAATCATTTAAAATACACAATCAAAACTAAATTTAATACGAAAGTACGGGTCAAAATCAAGAAATATTTCAAACTAAAATTCATATTTAGCTGATCAAATGTGACACCAAACAGCAATAACATATAAATGGCTAAGTTTCATAATTGTATCAAGCCAAAACTGTATAGTAATCATATCATTGTTATCAGATTATAGTCTGTTATCACATCCTTAAATTCGGGTAAAATAGTAGTAGCATAGGTATAACTCAAGCTACTAAACATTCACAACAAATTATCCGACGACTAGTGACTCACTCAACAACCAGTAGGAACCATACCTACTCAAAAATCCAGTGAAATCACATAGTACGCCCCCTTACATAAACCGACGACCAGTGACTCACTCAACAACCAGCAGGAACCATACCCACTCAAAAATCCAGTGAAATCACAAGGTACGCCCCCTAACATAAACCGACGACCAGTGACTCACTCAATAACCAGCAGGAACCATACCCACTCAAAAATCCAGTGAAATCACAAGGTACGCCCCCTAACATAATCCAACAACCAGTGAATCGCTCAGTATCCAGTGGGAAACATACCCACTCAAAAATCTAGCGAAGTCACATAGCATGTCTCCTAACATAGACCCTGTGAACAAACAGTTCACTGGGTATCCATTTAGCAAATTATCATGGCAACAACTAAAGCTGGAATAATAAGTTACAATTACCTAAGGATGCTTGTAAATAATCATAAGTAAAACGTACAAATGTTGCTCATTTAAATCCGTGGTCTTATTTATTCATAAAGGCATCAAATCCCAATTTAAATACATAAATACTTTACTTACTACTTACCCTCCTTTTTATTGCTTATGATAGCATAGCCATAGCATAGATATAACAATAACAAAAACAATATTTTGTAAAATATATTAAATATTGTAGGTAGTCATTCTCATATTATGTACCTCATACATGATAAATTCTCCAAAAGTGAGCGTGTAACAGTTTTTTTTTTTATCAATTATAGCAATTCATATAAAACAAATAGTTTTACGTACCGTTTTGGTTTATCCCACTTGTGAAATGAAATGATACGCCTTTTCAGTACCAACAATTGTATTTATAAACTTGTGCGCATACGTACAGAATACAAACTTGGTATTAACATCAGTATCAAGCTTAATATATTAATATGTAATAATTATGTAATCTCATAAAGGTGACTTCCATCAGAAGAACCTCTTATTTTTCCCTCCAAAAATAGGATACCTTTTCTTTTTTTTTATTTGGCGGGAACTGTATCAAAAATTTGACCAAAGAGTTTTTATAAACTCTTTGGTCACATCAAATTCTATCAATATGTTATGTTTGTTTTTAATAAATCATTACAACAGATCTTATTAATATTTGAAAATCATGACATGAAGAAAACATACTTTTTTAATTTTTTTTTACTTCGCGTGACCAGAGGGCTGGCTCTTTCTTTGGCCAAAGAATTAGCATTGCCATTCAGCGTGGCAATGCTGCCAGTCTTCTGGGCACGTTTCCAGATGACAGCGATGCGGAGGAGTACTTTGACGCCTAAGTGTCCTATTGTCGTCGTTTTGTAGATGTTTATATTTTCGTACTTTTTTATTTTAATATATCAACCATAAAAACATACCCAAAAAAATCACAGCCAAAATCTTGAACATGGTGAGAACAAAATAAAATAAATAACAAATAAATAAATAACCACTATAAAATAAATAAATAATAAGCGCCAGGTCGATGGCCGACTGCGCGCGCGCGGATCACTATACTAAATCAATTGAGGTAATCCGATTTGGAATAAGTAGAGGTACTTATTGATCTAGGGGACGGGCTTATGTGGTAAGAAGCAAGCAAGTGCATTTATTTATTTATTTAATACTTCAAGCACAAAGTACAGAGGCGGACTTAATGCCATAGACATTTTCTACCAGTAAACCTTTGTGTGATGCAGAGACAAGCAGTGGTAGGTGTATATCTGAAAATAATTTTGATTAATTCTAAGATAAACTACAAGGATTTAAGTACCCATAAAATTCTATAAATATACATCATCATCATTTCAGCCGAAAGACGTCCACTGCTGGACATAGGCCTCCCCCAATTGTCGCCACATTAACTGGTCTCAATGATGAGCGCAACACAAAATATACATCAAGTATATTAATATAGTATTGTGTGGGTGGCTGGATCAAAGTGGATGCGAAAGAAAGAGGACTGGGTGTTGCGGCACAGCTCGACAGAAGCCAGTGTCCAGCAGTTGGTTGTTGATTGCAGTGCATTTAGTTGCTCAACACAACACATTCGCCAATTAGCGGGTTCTATGTCTAGGTAATAAGAATAACACTTACGGCGAGGTATACAAACAAAATTGTTTTCGTTGATTATTTGTTAGGCGACCCATTAAAAAACGTGCCTCTAGAATCTAGATTACCGCGGCCCAGAAGTCTCATGGTAGAAGCTTTAGAACAACTAATTATTACCCAGCCTTTTCCCAAATATTTTGGGATCAGCTTGCAATCTAACCGGATGCAGCTCAACGGAGACTGCCAATCTGACCTCCACAACCCAGAAAATGAGTTATAGTAAGACGGCGAAACGCACCAATGCATCGATCCTGACCCAGCTCCAAATAAAAACTAAATACTTCGGTCACACAGTGCGCAGAGGCGATGAAAGTTTGGAAAAACTGATTGTGGTTGGGAACACCGAAGGCAAAAGATCGCGTGGTCGTTCACCAACAAGATGGACCGACCAAATTAAAGTCTCGGCATCCTTGTACACGGTTGTAAGAGACGCGCTGGACAGAAACCGGCGGAGGCAGATCATCCGCTCCAGATGCAACTCTGATGCTGACCACGATCCTCAGACATGAGGGACCGACCCCAGAGAGAGAGAGAAGACCGGTTGCCAGACTTTCGGGCTGCTCGGCTACCCGCAACGACTGTCAAAGACCTGTAAATGACAGCCACGTCCAATGGCTTATCGAGCTTCTCGAAGAACGAAGGGCACAACAAATTACTTATTATACTAAGAAAAATGTCTCTCTCTAACATAACACCATCCACCATAAGAGTATAACATTTCGCGCACGCGCAGAAGGTCGCTAAGCTGCGCAGAGGCACTGACCATAATGTGCAATCAACCTGTTACATATCATACGTGTAACTGCCGAGTTAAGATCGATCTGTTAGTTAGATGTGTTGACATTAATTTATACTGTTTTACCTGAATATAATTCAAACAAAAAAACAGCGACTACAAAATAGGGCCGCTAAGCTGAAGTGGGACTGGGCTGGTCTCGTCTGCAGTCTACCCAACGACGGGCCAAAAAAGTCACGATGTGGAGTCCAGACATACCAAGAAGCCACCGCAGCAGGCATTTGTAGAAGATGGAGAAGACGACTTTGGGAGAACCAATGATCAGTGGCCCACATTAGCCCTTCATCGAAAAAGCTGTAGTCATGGATAGAAACTTTTCCGCAGCATTGGGATGATGCAATCTATCATCGGACGAGCAGAGACACAGCGAAGTGTCACCGTTATATGTGTGATTGAAGTTCCATGGACCCAAACTATCTAATAATAACTATAACGTATCTAATTAGAAATAATAACTTAATGTGCAATATACAGGGTGGCCGGAACATTGACGTCCAAAAATAAAATTTTGGTCCCTCGTACCGTGGGGTATCCGAATCACCCCCATGTATGTTCCGCGACTTTTCATAGTTTTCGAGTTATGAATTTTTTTCAGATTTTTTGAGAATGATCGAACTGACAAAAAAGTACAAGACTTTGTCGAGATTTTTTTTTTGCAACTGAATCTTCATGAGTAGTACTTTTATGCATAAAATAATCAGCTTCGTAACTGTGATTAAATTTATGAAAAAGATGCTTTAAAGTGAAAAAATTACGTTCGGTAAACGGTGACGAGGGGTGCCCCTCTCGCCACCGAGAGTGAGAGAAATAGCAGAGATAGTAAGGCGCGCAACCGAAGCCAACGCAAAACAAGTACTCAGTCGTGCTCACATTGTGTTTACTGCTGTATGTGTGTCGCCATTTTGAATTATGAAGCCTGCTTAGGAACCATGAAGTCACATGTTTAAATTTGTTATTTAAAGTTGAAAATTTAAGTCATAATTTACCGAACGTAATTTTTTAACGATCATTCTCAAAAAATCAGAAAAAAATTCATAACTCGAAAACTATGAAAAGTCGCGGAACATACATGGGGGTGATTCGGATACCCCACGGTACGAGGGACCTAAATTTTATTTTTGGACGTCAATGTTCCGGCCACCCTGTATATATTTTTTAATATTAGAAGTAAACACTCAGTGCTCTTCCTCCTCTCTCCCATAATTATTCTATGCTGTGCCCGACAGGGTTCAAAATTGTGTCGTTATTACAACCCTAGCTAATGAAAACTTATAAATGTACATTTTGGAACGCAATAAAGATATTGAGTATTGAGTAAAGTATGCTGCCACATTTATTGTGCGAACCGCCATCGCGCCAGTCTGTGGAATTCACCGGCTTCTCTGTTCCCTGATCATTATAACTGGATCTCTTCAGAGTAAGAGTGAATCGATTTCTTCTAGGCAAGCGTCCTCCACCCTAGGCTGCACCATCGCTTCATATCAGGCGAGTTGCGGCTAAACGCAAGCCTATTTAAAGAAAATAAAAAAAGCAGACTGACATTACCATTGAACCAAGGTTAGCGACGTAGCCCGAAGTATAGCCAAACTTAAGTGGCAGTGGGCAGGGCACATTGCTCGCAGAACGGATGGCCGATGGGGCCGAAATGTTCTGGAGTGGCGACCGCGAACCGGAAGACGCTGCGTTGGAAGGCCTCCCACTAGGTGGACCGATGACCTGGTGAAGGTTGCGGGGATCCGCTGGATGCGAGTCGCACAGGACCGGTCAATGTGGCGACACTTGGGGGAGGCCTATGTCCAGCAGTGGACGTCTTTTGGCTGAAATGATGATGATGATGATGAGACTGGCATTAACAAAATAGCTTCCATATGGAGAAAATGTGAAGCACACATTTCTGCGATCAATGGACCTATTTCTAACCTAATCGCTAGAATATCTTTACCACAAAGGTAGAACCGCTTGACGGATTTTTGGCACACTCCTTGACACAGAGAAAAGGCCTATGTCCCTAGTAGTGGGAGAGTAGAATGGTTACACAAGTCATGCTTTTGATATTCTTCTCCCGGATCACAAAAAAATTAATACCATAAAATCGTGCTCTATTTAAAAGCAATACAGCCTATAACGTGTCAAGGCTCTAGGAAGTAATGCATGTAATGTCAAGGTACTCGTTACGGATATGGCAAGTCTCATGTATTGAAGGAAGATAATAAAAATATAGAGTGACAAGTATGTACAAATGGCGAAAGTGTTTGCTTGTCACTATAGTACAGTATCAATTATTATTTATGATGGAACACAAAATACATGGCAAATTATACACAGTGTAACATCGAAACTCGAACTGTTATAACGAATTCACCACATGGTTCTAAACCCTCAAAGTAGAATTTATTTGTCGCTATCATCACCATCGGTTATTAAAATTAATAATTAAAATCAACTGTTTCATAAACGCGAGAGTTTGACTTGAGACTATGTTTGTTACTCTTTCACGCAAACACTGCTGCACGCATTTTTATAAAACTGTACAGTGATATAGCTTACAACAACACAACTTTAACAGTCAAAATAAACACAATTAAAGGTTGTCATTTATAAAGATAAAAAACATGCGGGCGAACTTATTTATTTCTCACTAGAACAATTTTGTTGTGCAAACCAATCTGTTTTGTCCACTGTACCCATGCAATAAGTAGCCGATAAAAATATTTAAGCGATAAAAGAATTTAAATCGAGGAGCAATTTAAAAGTCGCGTCGTGATGTTGCTCTCTGTTTCAAGTACACCATCTTAATTACTGAGTACTAGCTGTTATACTTAATTATATTGAACTAAACCGATCATTAGATATTCTCTGATAGAGATAGGATCATCCTAACAACACTAGGCGTGTGCTTGATGGAGTTTCCTATCAACAAAAATACCATACTTACTTTTATCCCTTAGACCCCTCTCCGAATTTTCAGAAAATATACTATAGTGCCAACTTTCGTTATAAAAACATCTATTTTCCCTTGGTTCTCGGCTGTGCGTTTGCGCATAATTATCGCCAGTAACGTTCAAATCCAGTCATTCATAATTAAATTATTATAAATACTCTCGAGTTGATTAAAAAAGCCAATAAAATATTGGTATGTTACGCCAATTTCAAAATACAAAAATTCAAATTGAGAACTTGGCCTCGGTGCGCGTTATCGGCGGTCAACATGCTCATTGCTCAGGCGCAAGGCGCCAGTGCGCCACTCACTCACATGCTAGGGTTGGCGAAAATTGAATGCGCTCTAGAGTGGTGCATGCTTCAGAAATTTGAATTTTTTTGACAAAAGAGCGCTGTTGGTAAACTGTTACTGTTAGCCTGTACACAGCCAGATGGCAACGCGCTGGATCTCGCAGGAAATGGCGGGACGAGCTGGACAGAACCTACGACCAGTGGTCCACAAGGATTTGGAAATCATGAAGAAAGGGCTTTGTCCAGCAGTGCGACAGAGCAGGCTAGAAAAAAAAAATCGGTTGTCTGTAAAGTCGGTTTATTGACGATAGTTGAACGTGACAACGTCATAAGAAAATACTGAATGGTTGCATTTTTCAAAAAATGATTGTGTGTTGTTCAATTGTTTTATGGTACGCCTCAGAGCGAGGTAAAGCTTCATACGTCATGTTTTTTAGCGACAATTCGTGCCGCTAGGTGGCGCTTACCCAGCGCCATACTAATTTGCGTAAACGTTAACGCGCTCGATACGTAAAAAAAACTCGCACTAAGCATACAGCACTAAGTTACGCCTGTGAGGAACGCGGCAGTCTCATAATAGTATTAACCTAAGTTCCTTCTGACGTGTTCCCAGTTATAGGACCTACCCTTAGTGGTCATCTCATGATAATCCACATAATGGGTGTAAAATTACTCTTAACGAAGCTGAAAGGCACTTGTTCTCCCCGCCATTGCGATCATTTTTTTTTTGTTCTAGACCATTCCTGGGTACTTTCTAGTTACGGAGATATTGGGGTCAAAGTTTAAACTTTTTCACAAGTTTTTTTTTTTTAATAAAAAGATTTAATGTTATAACTTTACTTAGAATACCTCCACGACCCCCGTGCTATTCAATGCACCCGTCAGCACAAAGTTTTGAGTGCGTTACATTGAGTCCTACCGTAAAACCTGATTTTTCACCCCAAGAAATATAGTTTCCCAGCCATAATTTTGCGTAGAGTTACTTAGTTTGATGTGCAGAATGCTTGGTTGACGGCTTCGTGAAGTATCCGTTTACAACTAGCAGTTTCCAGCCATATCTTTCACAATCCATATTTTCTTAATTTTTGGTCAGCCCTATATCAATTTGCTCAAACAACAACGGTCCAGCTTGACGCCTGTCGGTTGAATAGCAGATCACATATCGATACGCATAATTATATGCGCTGACGATATATTGTTACAGCTGTTTAACATAATCATAGTTATTAATGATTGGTCCTTTGCTATCTGTAATAGTTGAAAAGGATTAGTTTAACTTCGATGATAGTTCATGATTTGCAATGATTGATCATGGTAAAAAGTGTCGCAGAAATGCGAATTGTGAGTATGCGAGCCTTATAGATGCATATTATTTATTTCATTACTGATTGCTCAATTTTAAATACTTTGTAGGTAACTATTGTAGTGTGTTTTTAATATAGATTGATATATAGTCGTCAGGTAATCATATTATAATTCTTGTATCTATTAAAAATATTGTAAACCATTTTAAAAGAGTCACGATTCGATGGATTCCATACCCATTCTTCTCCATACCAAACTACATTTGCAAGTGGGCAATAGATTCAATTTTGTTTCCTTAGTTAACGTTCAACAGTGCCAAAAAAACAAAAGCTTCAAACTCAACTGCAGGGCTTGTTTAATAGGAAAATCATTGAAACAACGTCAGAAACTCGCCGGCAAACTTTGGAACTTTTACCCCCAAATCTCTCCGTAACTAGAAGGTTCTCAGGTATGGTCTAGAACAAAAGAATGACGAGGAGAACAAGTGCCTTTCGGCTTCTTTGAGGGAAATCCTGGCCCACAACCTCGCATTAGCCAGTCCACGACTCAAAATTGGCCTATTACCACTATCATTAGCTTCTAATAGAACCACTTTTAAAAGCCAATTAAACCATTTAAATTCGTCCTTACCACTAATCAAATAAACAAGTAATAAAATACGAAATATTCGGTGTATGAGTGTTGAACCAGCATGAGATGACATTGAGACGTCGAGCGGAGGTCGCTGGCTGATCGATTAGGCGTTTGATCTGAATAGTTTAAACGGTTTAGGGGTCCGTAAACAAGATGAAAAATTGGTTTTAAAATGAGCTGCTACAAAAATCGTCTGGACTGAAGGCAATGCAAGAACTAAGCAGGTATTTGCTCTGTAGGTACGGAAACAGCACGTGTAGTCATAGAAATTATTTCAACAGTAAATTTCTATAGAATTAAAATGATCTCTATGATTTTCGTAACCATACACCTACGACTGCCGCGTTGGGCTAGTGGTTGCAAGCGCGACTACTGAGCATGAGGTCCTGGGTTCGATTCCCAGGTCGCGCAAAGTGTTATTGGTTTTTTCCATTAGGAATTTCTCAGTAGCAGCCACGCAGTCTGGATTTGGGCCCGGTAAATGGCAATAGGCTCGCCTCCTATTACATGGGACTTACCTAACATAACTGGAGAAATTTAGGTGTACCTAGGTACCTGTCGACGCATTCATTATGTCATTCATTTGTCCGGCAAAACGAAAGCCCTCTCTAGGCGCGACCATGTATTTGGGTTCGGCGAACAAATTAAGCGCGCGACTATTGGTTCGGCTAGGCCTGAACCTACCTACAACTAGCGCAAAAGAAGAGCTTCTGGCTCTAGTGTGCTGCCTTCGAACTACCAAGTCATAGGTCTCGAGTTCGAACACAGGACCTCTGATTTTACGGATGCATGTGCGTTTTCAGAATCAGAATCAGAATTTATTTGCTATGAAAGTAGGTACAGATTAGGTGTTGTACATAAATTAATGAGATCGGCTACAGTCTACCTTACGGCGTGCAAATTATTACATAAGTTAAAATATTAACACAAACAAAATAATGTCAACAAAACAAAATAGAAATTAAAGTGTAGTCAATTAATAATATTAGTGTCAGGTACATACATAAGTCTTACATGGTCAAATTTGAAATTAATTATAACAATCATTATCTGGATAAATTCATATCATTTAGAAAATCTTTCACAGAGTAATAACATTTGCCCAAAAGTAGTGCAGTTACCTTAGATTTAAAAATGTTCAAAGTATAATCCTTAAAACCATGAGGTATTTTATTATAAATGACAGGTCCCATTGTCATAACACTTTTTGCGTTTTGTAGAATTATCACTTGCTTCGGTAAAGGAATACATCGTGAGGAAACCAGCATGCCTGAGAGATATTTCTCGATGGCATGTACAGCCAAGTCAGAGGCCCATGGGCGGCATAAAAAGTCTGACACCAGGTTAGGCACTAACCACACGATAAAGAACAGTGTGTTTTCTGGGTGTTAGGCCCGGACTCCACCAAGGCGGAGATTTGCGGAGCGGAGAGGAGATGTGTAAGATTCGACCAATCACAGAACAGACGAGAGACGTAATGTAGATTTCAACCAATTTAATTGGTCGGTTTTCGCACGTCTGCTCTCCTCTCCGCTCGTCTCTGCTTTGGTGGAGTATGGGCCTTATACTTTTATGGCCCAAGCAAGGCCCAGCTTCTTTATTCGATGCAAAACATATCTCTCGTGTGGGGACAATAAAAACCGGCCAAGTGCGAGTCGGACTCCCGTATGAAGGGTTCATTACCGTTGTAGTAGGGGGCCCCCTTTTTAATTTATTATTTGTTATTAAAGCGGCAACAGAAATACACATTCCGTAAAAAATTCAAATGTCTACCTATTACCGATCAAACTCAAACTCAAAGCATTTATTTCAATTAGACCATCACAGACACTTTTGTATGTCAAAAAAAAACAAAAAAAAGCGTAGCTAGTCACAGTCTCAAGGCATAATAACTTGAGAAAGTACTGTAGTTGCACATTCCAAAGCGTAGATCTTTATGGCGAAGAATGGGCAAGAAACTCCACGGACACTCGCTCTCATGGAGACTCTTTCGATCATGAGATACAGCCGGCTGACAGACAGACGGACGTACGGAAGGACGTACGGACAGCCGAGGCTTAGTAATAGGGTCCCGTTAGTTACCCTTCGGGTACGGTAAGTATTCTGATTTAAAAGAGTGTCCATGGAGTTTGTTGCCCGTTCTTCTCCATAGAGATCTACGTTAGTGAATGGGCAACTACAGTACTTTCACAGTTTTTATGCCTTGTGACTGGGACTGTAGCTATTGTTGTATTTGTTTCGACAATTCAAAAGTGCCTGTAACTGGCCTGTTTGAAATAAATGCTTTGATTTTTTTGAACCCTATCAAATTATATCTGTATGGAACGGCGGAACCCACCCAAAAATAAAGAGCACAAAAAGCATTAACATGACAGGTTTTTAAAACACAGATAAGCCAATAATTGATTAGCGCAATGGTTTTTGGCGACCGACAATCTAATTGTTGGCCAATGGCTAGGTCAGCCATGTGTCAATAGGTGAGTTTCCATACAATGGCATGTTGTTTATGGGAGGCTATTATTACAGCCGTGACCAGTCCAGGGACTGGGGGGTTACCATGACGTTTTAAAGCAGGAGTAATTCCAGTGTGGTAAAGAGATGGCGCTAGATGACCTGTATAGCTCTGTCTCTTTCCCACACTTTAATCACTCCTGCGTTATGACGTCATAGTAACCCCCCAGTTCCTGGACTTGTTCCAACTTAAAGCATTCTTTATTCGATTTCAAAAAAGGAGGTTTTCAATTCGACCTGTATTTATGCTTGTTTGTACTTAGAAACTAGAAATGTAATTGTAGGTAATCGTAGGTAATAAAAAATAAATAAGAGAACAGTGCAAATTTCATCAATGTTGGTTCAGTAGTTTTAAAGATAATTTTAGACTACTTTTGCAAAAGAAAAAGTATTTAATAAATGGCTCCAAAACACAAACAAAATAAGGATTAACTGAAAAAAAAAACAATTTTTATTGATATTATTGGGGTGCATAAAAAACTACTAGTTTGCCATCTTTGGGAGTCCGCCATATTGGAGTTAGAATGACGTCACTTAGCTAACCGTGCATCGTCATCGAAACTAAACTTATGCAAAATTTCAGCCAAATCAGACCTAATTTGACCTTAAAGAAACAAACATTGCAAGTGAAATAAATGCTAAAAAAAAAAACGAAAATTCAAAATCAAAAGTGGCTGTCTACCAGTGGGTGTACACCCGGCGGCTTGTGAAGCTGTATATTTCCAATATAACTTGGCCTCGCTTTGTATAGATTTCCTATACAATGAGAGATCCGTATAAACTGGTTTTTTATACCTTGATTGGCCGTTGTGCGTACCTACTTGAGGTACACCCACTATTGGTTTTAGCGTAATGATCTTGGCGACCAGCTATCTATTTGCTGGTCAATGGCTAGGTCAGCTATGTCATAGGTTAGAAGTTTCCATGCAATGGTATGTGGTTATGGCAGCAGGCAGGAAGGCTACCATACAGTCGTGACTTCCTCCCTAGAGAGTACTTCTTGGGAGTTGTGTTGGCCATGAGTTGCCTGCTACGCAAGGATGCTGGTGGAGGAACCGCTTCGTGACAATGACGGGTAGGTATGGTGGATGCACGCGGAGTTCCTGAGGGCCTTAGCAAGTGAAAATCGTTTTGTATTTTTACGGTGTCACTTCAAGCACAAAAGTACAGATTTTCTACCAGTCAGCCTTTGGGTGATGCAGAGACAAACAGTGGTAGGTATATATCTGAAAATAATTTTAATTAATACTAAGATTAGCTAACCAACCAACCAATTAGGGAACCAAGGTTACCGACGTAGCCCGAAGAATAGCCAAACTTAAGTGGCAGTGGGCAGGGCACATTGCTCGCAGAACGGATGGCCGATGGGGCCGAAAAGTTCTGGAGTGGCGACCGCGAACCGGAAGACGCTGCGTTGGAAGGCCTCCCACTAGGTGGACCGATGACCTGGTGAAGGTTGCAGGGATCCGGTGGATGCGACACTTGGGGGAGGCCTATGTCTAGCAGAGGACGTCTTTCGGCTGAAATGATGATGATGATGATGATGAAGATTAGCTACAAGGATATTATATAAAATACTATAAATATATATCAAAATGCAAATGCAACGCAAAAAAATACAATGCAATGCAATAAAAACGAAGCAATGTAATTGTTGGAGTAGCACTGTCAAATTTTCCAAATAAAGTTGAAATTGTTGAAAGTCTATTGAAGTTTGACAGATTGTAGTAGCTCGAAGTGCTGGCGTCTGTACACACGTGGTACACACCCATTTTATGGGATTATTCCGAACCTGACCCGAAATCCTAACCCGGTCGCGGGTTAGGTTAGGAACTTGAAAAAAAGCCGTCAAAATCTACAGATGTTGGGCCGTGAAAATCTACAATCGCCAGTGTTGTATGGATCACTATGGAGGCTTGTCAACACACATTCGGCGCCGTGCCGTAGTGGCGCCGCACAGTGGGCTGAAATCAGCGTTTCATCGACATTCAAATCATTTTTTTAAAAGTGACATTTTTTTACATGGAATGCTAGAGGAAACTAATTACATGCCTAAAAATATATTCTTTATGAAATGGGTACGTAAACGGAAGTCGGGGATTTTTTTCTTTAAATATTTGTATGGAGACAACATAAAAAAATACGATAACTCTGCTATCGCACAATTGGCCCTAATTCCCTTCTAGGAGATTAATCCTTGAATTATTTTGGATTTTTTGACATACTTGGTATCGCGGCCTCAGGTGCGCTTTTTTTTTAAAAAATGTATATATATATAGGGTGTAAGGGTAAACACCGTTATCCTTGAAACCAGTGGTTTGGTTTCATTAATAGAACGTAAAATCAATGAAAAAAGCAACCTTTTTTTTTTTGAAGAAAATCCACTGTTTCCCACAAGATCGTTTCACCCTAAAGCGCGCGCAAAACAGCTGACGGCTGGGCGGCGCCGCCGCCGGCGGCGGGCACACGCGGTTATACCTACACGCCGCAGACGCAACGAACGAGTGAGTCATGACCTCAGTCAGCTGTCGCGCTAGCAAGCGAGCGCACGTCCGTAACTCGTATCGTCGCGCGCCGCCGCACAGTGGTCCCGATTTAATAAAACATGGACATTGCTCCTAGAGCGCTGATATTTTTTTCTATTGTTGTGGCTGCGATAACAAATAAGTCAAAAAAATATTATAGTCGTACCTCAAATAATGTTCAGTAAAAAAAATATTTAATTTTTTTTTGTATGGGAGTTATTACATTTTATTTAATTTCTCAAAAACGTTAAACGATGTCAAGATAGCAATCATATATGTTAGAAAACTAATAGTTCTGAGTAATTCGCTCAAAGAAATTATTTGTTATCTTTGAGTACTTTGGCAATAATGAGCATCTTAAGTAGTGTATTTTTTCAACTCAAATTGTAGTTTGGTACGAGTTGAACATTAAAAATAGGATTACTGTTGATAATTAAAAACGTATATGACAACTCGCACATAATAAGAAGGTATTCGTCCGCTAGCGTTGGCACTTAATTTTTATTAATTGTGGTTATTTTAGAACTTCTAGGCAAAAAGTGTTTTGTAGAAAGGTCTTAGGTAATCGAGTAACTACATGTTAATTACAATATTAAAAACTAATCTGTTTGTAGTCTGGCAAACTCGCGTCTAAGCTTCATTTTGCTGGCCAGCGGACCTATTGCTCATAAAACAGCATCGTTTGCGTCTACAAACAGATTAGTTTTTAATATTGTAATTAACATGTAGTTACTCGATTACCTAAGACCTTTCTACAAAACACTTTTTGCCTGGAAGTTCTAAAATAACCACAATTAATAAAAATTAAGTGCCAACGGTAGCGGACGAATACCTTCTTATTATGTGCGAGTTGTCATATACGTTTTTAATTATCAACAGTAATCCTATTTTTAATGTTCAACTCGTACCAAACTACAATTTGAGTTGAAAAAATACACTACTTAAGATGCTCATTATTTCCAAAGTACTCAAAGATAACAAATAATTTCTTTGAGCGAATTACTCAGAATTATTAGTTTTCTAACATATATGATTGCTATCTTGACATCGTTTAACGTTTTTGAGAAATTAAATAAAATGTAATAACTCCCATACAAAAAAAAATTAAATATTTTTTTTACTGAACATTATTTGAGGTACGACTATAATATTTTTTTGACTTATTTGTTATCGCAGCCACAACAATAGAAAAAAATATCAGCGCTCTAGGAGCAATGTCCATGTTTTATTAAATCGGGACCACTGTGCGCCGGCGCCGCACAGTGGGCTGAAATCAGCGTTTCATAGACATTCAAATATTTTTTTTAAAAGTGACATTTTTTTCACATGGAATGCTAGAGGAAACTAATTACATGCCTAAAAATATATTCTTTATGAAATGGGTACGTAAACGGAAGTCGGGGATTTTTTTCTTTAAAAATTTGTATGGAGACAACATAAAAAAATACGATAACTCTGCTATCGCACAATTGGCCCTAATTCCCTTCTAGGAGATTAATCCTTGAATTATTTTGGATTTTTTGACATACTTGGTATCACGGCCTCAGGTGCGCTTTTTTTTTTAAAAATGTATATATATATTTTTTTAAATTTTGGATTATGTGGCAATTTCGTTGGACCAATTTGGCTTAACATATATAAATATGATCCGAACAATTAACTACAACAGTTTTATTTTAAAAAAACCAGTCATATTAATAAAATAATTAAAATAATTTAAAATTTTAGATATGTGTGTTTGTAATGTGTGTTGGTGGACCAGTTTGGATTTAAATCTAGAATCCATATAATTGTTTAATAAACACAAAAAAGTGGTATTTAAAAAAAAGTATTTATTAATTTATAGAAAAATACAGAAGCTTCAAATTAAATAAACAAAAAGGAAATGAAAATTAGAAATATTGGAATATCCGCCTGTGTGCAGTTTTGTTACTTGTGCATAAAGTTTTAATAAATAAATATACAAAATACAGCAAGAGTTACAACAAAAGTAATTGGTTCATCAGTCATCATTATCATTATCCGAGTCTAACTCAGAGTCAGATTCTATCTGGGAAACATTTACAAACTCTAAGTCAGAAGAATCAGATTCAGGTAGGTCCAGCAGAGTTAATGTTTCTTCGAAAAAAAAATCCTTTTTTTTTGCATCCATCGTAGGTCTTACTGATGAAATAAATGGATCAGATGAAAGAAGAAGAAAATTGAAAATGTCCTCGTTGGAATTCACTCTGCTTTTCTTTCGAGAGTGGTGCTCTCGGAACCTCCTGAAATCTTTGTTACGAGCTTCCGATGCCTGTTCAGAAAGCTTTCCGATTGGTACAATTTTATTCTGGCTGATAATGTCAGATCCATGAAGCAGTACTTTGTGTACTGTTGACGACATATAGTACCAATTATATAATGCCACATATCTTTCAGCAGTCTTGTACGTATATTCTTTGAATTTCTCAACCCTAATATGTTCACCAGATGTAATAGCCTGTAAAATTATTGCAAATCTGCGGATCAGTTCTTCGTCTAGCCCAGTGATGGCAGCAGTTTTTACTGGAAATTCAAAGAATCTTCTTGCAGTGTTGCCGTCATTGGTAGTTCCGTGACCTTGCTTAACCATATCGATGAGCAGATTCATTTCTTCCTTAAATCGATTTTGGATAATCTTCTTCCTTGCATCTCTTGAATCCTGTTGAGCTTTGGTTTTACAAGACCAAACTTTAACATCCAGTCTGTAGGTAATATGCAGGAGACATTCCATCATGTTGATGCGTGCATGTAGAGAAGAAATTCCAAGATCCATCATGGAATCTGATGTCACTCGTTTTTCAATTGCCTTCAAATTGTTCAATTCAGACGGCTTCGCTAAACAAACGTAGCATGACGCATTTGATCTTGCATTTGAAATATATGTGCAAACCTTAGCATCAATCATGGTCAGCATAAGTTTGTGTCGAACAGTATTGCTGCCACATTCAGTAGGTTGAAGTGCTGATATTTCAGCGTCCATTTTTCTTTTTTCTTCTTTCACTACTGCTTCGCTCTCCTTAACAAACAAGAATTGCACTGGCCGACATAATGAAACTGAGCAAGGCTTTGGGTTCTCCCATACTGTCTCTTCTTCACATGTCATTTTCAGTGGTACCAATGAGGTCATGAAGATACTCGAGTCATCATCGTCAGTGTTTTGCGTTGATTCCATCTTCTGCTTGTATCCACTTAGATATTAATATTAGTTCTTTTTCATGAAGATCTTGCGGTAAACATTTCGTGATTCTTTTCACTGTTAAATCCAACAAAGCCTGCAGCGTAATTTTTGCTGAGGAGTCTGATACTGTAATGGAGTCACGTTGAGCTGGGTAGCACTCTTTCTTTTCTTGCTGCACTCTATAGTAAGAAGGGTATAAATTATTTAGACCCTCTCGAATAGCTGACTCTCTCAATGTAATGTATTGCCATTTTGACAGTTTGAGGGATAACAATAAACCAAGAGCCTTTTGAGCAGTAAAAATCTCTCTTTGAGGTCGTTTCTTTATCATGTCTTGAAATTGGTCGACTGCTTCTGGATGTTTTGTTAAATATTCAATAATTGATGCAAAACGGTTTTGACCATCTTCTTTCAATTTGGATACAGCTGCATAAACAAGTTCCGTCGAATTACGGTCCATTAGGTCACCACTCCGTCTTTTTTTTTTGCTTCGTTCCCAATTCTTCAAAAGGTATCCGAGAGCTAATTTTTCTCTTCGTCATCATCGTTCCACATGTTGATGTTGATGGCTCCGCAGAAACTGATGTACCAGGGCATTCTTCATGAGCTATGTTAGTTGCATTCTCGTGAAGATTTTCTTTGATACAGCTCGGCCAATCAATCTCAGCCTCGAGCCAGCTTCCGTATTCTCTTCGAAAATTATCAATTTTCCGGTGTGCTGATTGACATCGTTTTATAACGGCTCTTGTAAATTTTCGGCAAAATTCTTTTAAAGTAACACAATCTTCTTCTGATAAACTATGCATCAATCGAGAAACTACATTTTGAAATAAATTTTGATAATTGCGGATGCCTTCGGAACTTTTTAAAATAACGAACAAATCAAGGTTTGTCACAATGCTATCCATTATTGCTGTTGTACTTTCTATGCTTAAAGAGTATTTGATTTGCAATTTGAATGCACTTCCCTTTTATAGGGTACGCCATTAGCAAAAATCGAACTTAACTACCCTCATGATCATGTTTGGTTAATGATTCGACGAAATACTAATATAGTTACTCAAATGATACGTCATTAGCTAATCTGTTTCACGTATTTGATTATATTATACAATGCACTCATTTGTATATTATATGTAAGCCAATAACCGCTAATGAGTAATAATTAACCGGTATAATTATGAGGGTAGTTAAGTTTTATTGCCTTATTTTGATTCTAAGAAATTTTGCTAGTTACATTGTATTATTAATTCAATTACGCCATTTTTTAACCTGTTTTACAGAGGATGTAGGTATATGACGTGTTTTTTTTATTATTTTTTATATTAATATTTGGATTACATTATACAATGTTCAGTCAAACTGGTCCACCAAAATTGACACATTAATAAAAAAATAAAATTTATTATTTTCATTATTTTATTAATATGACTGGTTTTTTTTAAATAAAACTGTTGTAGTTAATTGTTCGGATCATATTTATATATGTTAAGCCAAATTGGTCCAACGAAATTGCCACATAATCCAAAATTTAAAAAAATATATATATACATTTTTAAAAAAAAAAGCGCACCTGAGGCCGCGATACCAAGTATGTCAAAAAATCCAAAATAATTCAAGGATTAATCTCCTAGAAGGGAATTAGGGCCAATTGTGCGATAGCAGAGTTATCGTATTTTTTTATGTTGTCTCCATACAAATTTTTAAAGAAAAAAATCCCCGACTTCCCTTTACGTACCCATTTCATAAAGAATATATTTTTAGGCATGTAATTAGTTTCCTCTAGCATTCCATGTGAAAAAAATGTCACTTTTAAAAAAATTTATTAATAAATTGAAACGCTGATTTCAGCCCACTGTGCGCCGCCTCGGTGCCGCTTGGTTCTCGCGCGTAAATTTAGTGTACCTACTGAGATGTCTTACACAAACGAACAGTGGACCGAAATGGTTCGGCTTTACGCCATCGCGGGTGATAACCTGAACGAGGCTCGTAGGCTGTATTCAAATGGATTGGTCGTGGAGGGCTAGTGGCGTGGCCACCGCGTTCGCCAGATCTTACCCCTCTGGACTATTATCTTTGGGGGGAAATGAAGCGCCAGGTGTATGCCACTGAATTCCGTAATACGTCGGAACTCAAAAGACGGATTCGTAGGGCGTTTAGAGACATAAGAAATGACACTATTGTGCTTTCTCGAGTGCGAAACAACCTAAGAAAACGTGCGGAGGCGTGTGTAGCCGTAAGTGGATCTCATTTTGAACAGTTGTTAAGATTAATGTAGGTATTAGTAGTGTAGTTAGCGTAGATATTCAATGATTCAATCAGTGTAATCGTTGATTTTTAACTGTACATAAAATTGTGATGAACTTTTAAAATACCTACGCCAAAAATACCCAATTGTATGAATTATTTTTTCATTTTCTTAATTGTCAAATTAAATTTACAATTAGACTCGACACGCAACACCTTAGCAAGGTATTTTTGCCTGTCTTATGCCAGGAAAAGTATGAAGGAAAAGTTCCATCACAGTTACAGGTTATGAACACGAGTATTGTGTAGGTAATAGACGAGCGGCGCGCGGCCATTACGTCACGCGGGCGCATAGGTACCATGAATTCGCGGCCGGTCTGGGATAATTTATTTTAAATGTTTTTTTAAGTAAATTACTTATTCTGTTTTTTTAACTCGGTCCTATATTTTTTTATTTATGTCAACTACCCATGGTTTGAGTGACAACGGTGTTTACCCTTACATGCTGTATTTTTTTAAATTTTGGATTATGTGGCAATTTCGTTGGACCAATTTGGCTTAACATATATAAATATGATCCGAACAATTAACTACAACAGTTTTATTTAAAAAAAACCAGTCATATTAATAAAATAATGAAAATAATAAATTTTATTTTTTTATTAATGTGTCAATTTTGGTGGACCAGTTTGACTTAACATTGTATAATGTAATCCAAATATTAGTACAAAAAATAATTTAAAAAAAAACACGTCATATACCTACATCCTCTGTAAACAAAGAAACGACATCAAAGAGAGATTTTTACTGCTCAAAAGGCTCTTGGTTTATTGTTATCCCTCAAACTGTCAAAATGGCAATACATTACATTGAGAGAGTCAGCTATTCGAGAGGGTCTAAATAATTTATACCCTACTTACTATAGAGTGCAGCAAGAAAAGAAAGAGTGCTACCCAGCTCAACGTGACTCCATTACAGTATCAGACTCCTCAGCAAAAATTACGCTGCAGGCTTTGTTGGATTTAACAGTGAAAAGAATCACGAAATGTTTACCGCAAGATCTTCATGAAAAAGAACTAATATTAATATCTAAGTGGATACAAGCAGAAGATGGAATCAACGCAAAACACTGACGATGATGACTCGAGTATCTTCATGACCTCATTGGTACCACTGAAAATGACATGTGAAGAAGAGACAGTATGGGAGAACCCAAAGCCTTGCTCAGTTTCATTATGTCGGCCAGTGCAATTCTTGTTTGTTAAGGAGAGCGAAGCAGTAGTGAAAGAAGAAAAAAGAAAAATGGACGCTGAAATATCAGCACTTCAACCTACTGAATGTGGCAGCAATACTGTTCGACACAAACTTATGCTGACCATGATTGATGCTAAGGTTTGCACATATATTTCAAATGCAAGATCAAATGCGTCATGCTACGTTTGTTTAGCGAAGCCGTCTGAATTGAACAATTTGAAGGCAATTGAAAAACGAGTGACATCAGATTCCATGATGGATCTTGGAATTTCTTCTCTACATGCACGCATCAACATGATGGAATGTCTCCTGCATATTACCTACAGACTGGATGTTAAAGTTTGGTCTTGTAAAACCAAAGCTCAACAGGATTCAAGAGATGCAAGGAAGAAGATTATCCAAAATCGATTTAAGGAAGAAATGAATCTGCTCATCGATATGGTTAAGCAAGGTCACGGAACTACCAATGACGGCAACACTGCAAGAAGATTCTTTGAATTTCCAGTAAAAACTGCTGCCATCACTGGGCTAGACGAAGAACTGATCCGCAGATTTGCAATAATTTTACAGGCTATTACATCTGGTGAACATATTAGGGTTGAGAAATTCAAAGAATATACGTACAAGACTGCTGAAAGATATGTGGCATTATATAATTGGTACTATATGTCGTCAACAGTACACAAAGTACTGCTTCATGGATCTGACATTATCAGCCAGAATAAAATTGTACCAATCGGAAAGCTTTCTGAAGAGGCATCGGAAGCTCGTAACAAAGATTTCAGGAGGTTCCGAGAGCACCACTCTCGAAAGAAAAGCAGAGTGAATTCCAACGAGGACATTTTCAATTTTCTTCTTCTTTCATCTGATCCATTTATTTCATCAGTAAGACCTACGATGGATGCAAAAAAAAAGGATTTTTTTTTCGAAGAAACATTAACTCTGCTGGAGCTACCTGAATCTGATTCTTCTGACTTAGAGTTTGTAAATGTTTCCCAGATAGAATCTGACTCTGAGTTAGACTCGGATAATGATAATGATGACTGATGAACCAATTACTTTTGTTGTAACTCTTGCTGTATTTTGTATATTTATTTATTAAAACTTTATGCACAAGTAACAAAACTGCACAAAGGCGGATATTCCAATATTTCTAATTTTCATTTCCTTTTTGTTTATTTAATTTGAAGCTTCTGTATTTTTCTATAAATTAATAAATACTTTTTTTTAAATACCACTTTTTTGTGTTTATTAAACAATTATATGGATTCTAGGTTTAAATCCAAACTGGTCCACCAACACACATTACAAACACACATATCTAAAATTTTAAATTATTTTAATTATTTTATTAATATGACTGGTTTTTTTTTTAAATAAAACTGTTGTAGTTAATTGTTCGGATCATATTTATATATGTTAAGCCAAATTGGTCCAACGAAATTGCCACATAATCCAAAATTAAAAAAAAATATATATACATTTTTTTAAAAAAAACCGCACCTGAGGCCGTGGTACCGAGTATGTCAAAAAATCCAAAATAATTCAAGGATTAATCTCCTAGAAGGGAATTAGGGCCAATTGTGCGATAGCAGAGTTATTGTATTTTTTAATGTTGTCTCCATACAAATTTTTAAAGAAAATATTCTCAGACTTCCGTTTACATACCCATTTCATAAAAAAAATATTTTTAGGCATGTAATTAGTCTTCTCTAGCATTCCATGTGAAAAAAATGACACTTTCAAAAAAATTATTTGAATGTCTATGAAACGCTGATTTCAGCCCACAGTGCGCCGCCGCCGTTTCCGTCTACCATTTTATTAATTTAAAAAAAAAATAAAGCAAAGGTTTAAGCCAGTTAACAACAATATATAAGAAAGAAGTATAACTACCTATTCACACTACATCACGACTATTTTACCCAAGGGGTTAGGCAGAGGTGTACCTTTGGAATCAAACCGTGGACCTCTTACTCAGCAGTAGCGCTTTCAACCATTAGACTAACGAAGCAGTCAGGTATAACAACTAAATAGGTAGGTAGCAGTAGCGAAGGGTCAATTTTCGTAAGAGGTAAGCCGGAGTACATATCTTCAATGTGGTTATATTATTTGTCTATAGAATACTGACTGTGCCATTTTTCAAAGGGAAGCCGGTAGGAATCGAGTTATATGGAACCTTCGCCACTGGTAGGTAGACAATCTAATCTACCATCATCGGACAGTCTACTATAGTCGTAAAAAAGCCACATTCCATGAAACAAGCCCATATTGCCACATAAGACACGTGGCCTCTAGCTGGGGTCACATTTGCAATAAATGGGCGATACGGATAAATAAATTGGATTTGTAATGGTTTGTTTTGATTACATTTGTATAATTAGATCATGTTTTTAATTATGCAAGGTTCGGAGATAACAATAAATGATAATCTCCTCTTTTAAACTTATACTGTCACTTACGGGATATCTTCCGTGATTGTTCATTATTTTGAGCTCCCGATATTTCGGCGCTGTTGCAAGCGCCATGATCGCGGGTTGACTGGAGAATGCGGGTGGATGGAAAATAAATCGTTAAGAGCAGACAAATCTATCTACCCTCTTTCTTTGTCTTTTGCTACGCGCACTACTGGAACTCGACACTAAGTCACGGCAAAACACACTCACAAACTCACTCACTCTCAATAATGAACAATCACGAAAGATATCCCGTAAGTGACAGTATAAGTTTAGTTGTAAACCGTGAAAGCTTAAAACAGTGTTTATCTCCTCTTTTGCTATGGGTATCGCAAAAAGGTACGTACCTATTTTGGAAATAAATTTTCCAAAAATATGAAAAAACACATCTTTATGATCTCATCAAAATTATTGGACATAAGTTTAGGGATATAACATGAGAATTTAATGGTAACGGGTTTGAGTTCAGCATGGAAGTTTTAAAACCAATTAGATAAAGTAGAAATAGCGTTAAATTGTTCTTATGTTCACTAAGTTACTCTTCTTCTAATTGTAAGAACTATTATTTTTTTTAAATGTTTTATGACCAAGGCACATTGTGATATTCCAAGTCGGTTTAAAGCTGAAAAGGCTTAGAATCAGTTCGTAAAAAATACGTGGGATCGATAACAACGTCAAAATAATGTCATTTGATTTTGACATTTCTTAAATTTGTTTTGTTTGGAAGGAGCCGAAATGCAAAACTGTTGATTATTTTCATGAATAAAATGCTATAAACGTACATTGTTTATAGAAAACAGTAGTTTATAAGACAGTGCTTGTGTAAGATACAAAATGAGTAACATTTATATCCAGGAACCGCCTGCATTAGGCAAGGTAAATATGTGTTACTCTTCAATGAATTATATTTTAGTTTTACTCTATTTCATTCCAAAATTAAGCTGTACATAATAAGATTACTGTATTTTTATTTATCTGAACGGTATTTAGTATTATATTTCTTTCAAATAATAGTGTGTTTATTTAAATTTTATACAGGTTATATTTTGTATAATAGTTCTAAATAAAATCACTGATAATGCAATCCTATGATTGTAAAACGTTTATCCTTTTATCAAGGTCTATCTGAGTTACTTATTTCCAGATAGCCATAACTATAAATAATTTTTAGCTATAAAGTCAGACATATAAAATTGCTAGTGATCAAGTCTATTTTCAAAAGTCCATTAACAGTGATTTAAAAAGTTCATTCAGAGAGTGTCTTGAGCAGATTCCGTTTTCAAATATTTCACTTACTTTATATGGCTGTTTGAAATAAGTGAACAGTTGTTCAAGTTTCCCACCCTAGATTTGACCAATGAAAACAAATTCTTTATCCCCCGGTTCACAGTGTACAAATCAAATCAAATCTTTTATTTGCGATACATGGGTAACATGCAGGTGTTCATTACATTGGTGTAATTATGTCAAAGTCAAAGTCTAAGTTTTTATTTGTTAAACATGGTGTAAAAGATGTAAGTGAATATAAAGAGATTGCTATGTTTTGCCGACAATAGCATACAAGCTGGCGGTTACCTGCCATACATTTTTTCTTAATAATATTTCTTATTTCTAGGTAAGTTCCTAGGTATTACAATTATAATATAAATTATTCTCAAAAACTGTAATGTAATCGCATTGTGTTTGCATAGGTGGATTTGTAATAAATAACATTTAAATTACAGGTGCTATTAAAAACAACAGCAGGAGAAATAGATATTGAATTATGGACAAAGGAGGCTCCAAAGGCTTGCCGCAACTTCATACAGCTTTGCATGGAAGGGTATTACAATGGTGAGCTATGATACATTCAAATATTATCAAAACTGAGGCAAAAATGAGAATTACAAAGTTCCTAATCAACAATGATAGTGATTCTTCTTCATTCTTTTCTTAAAAAAAAAAAAGTTGCCCCACACTAGCAATTTCTCCTGTATTGTGGGTGCGTTTACAAACATTTAAACTCACATACACAAACAGCCAGACCCGGAACAACTACCTGTAGGCCATACAAATATTTATTCCGTGCGGAAATGGAACCCGCGACACGCAGCACTGCAGTCAATCGCTCAACCACTGCGCCAACCGCGCCATCAAACCGCCGATTGATGAACAAACACAACTTACCATAGAAATAATTTATATTTTGGAAGTTATCAAACCACATCGAATAATGTGTAATTTGATATTACACATTTTTTGATGTTATCAAATTTTTATGTGAGTCTTTTGCCCTGTAGTTGAATATTAAAGTACTCTTAGTTTAACCCCATCTGTAAAACTAGCATAAGTCTTATATTATAATTTTATTATCTTTCAGGAACAATATTCCACAGAGTGATACCAGAGTTCATAGTGCAAGGTGGTGACCCAAATGGTGATGGGACAGGTGGAGAGTCTATCTACGGGGCACCTTTCAAGGTAAGTTTCAATGACACACTGCCCTTCAAAATTATTTACTTTACATTTACTCTTCTCTAAGCCTGCCACCGTTCAAAGCCGAAAGTTGTGACAACCAGTCTTACCAAGGGTTATCGTATTACCTAGTACTAACTGGGTTGTGCAGGTCAGAGAGGCAGACACTCCATGTAAAATTCTGTTATTCAGCCGAATCTGGTTAGACCAGTCTCCTTGTAAAAAATGTACAAATTTATGTCACATTAATATATTATAGTATGTCAATCAGTTGTTTAGGAGCTGTTTCATAATGTTGGCTTTATTCTCTTGTAACAGGATGAGTTTCACTCCCGTCTCCGCTTCAACCGCCGTGGCTTAGTGGCCAGCGCTAACGCTGGTAAAGATGACAACGGCTCACAGTTCTTCTTCACCCTCGCTGCTACTCCGGAGCTGCAGAACAAACATACTATCTTTGGAAAAGTTACAGGTTGGTGTCGCTTTTGAAAGTATCTTTATTTCTGTCTTGATCTAAAAATTTTGTGGTTATTTTTGGAGATCTGTGATCTGTGCTCGGGACTTGTCTGCATGAGAAGAGGGCTTTAGCTAGCCGTACACCAGTAATCGGCTGGTATTATACAGGGTGGAGCCGACTATAAGACAATAAATTAAACAGCGTGTGTGTCCTCATGATGTTCTAAGTCAAAACGTTTATTGCGAACTAAGTGTACAATGTTGGTGTTATGTTATGTTACTACTAAACTTTTGATTTTGATTCTGCCTAGCTACAGAGTTCATCGAACTCGTCGTCGGCCTTGCCGTTCGCTATGTGCGTTTTGCCACGGGAACGATACATTGCGTATCCTCAATGAAACAAACCAAATAACATTCCTGAAATAATTTCTTGTACCGGTCATCTTATTATGATATACTGAATTCACCCCATCAGTCTGCGGAGGACTGTCCCTTACTGGAATACCACATTTCGCTGGTAATGAGAACTCATAAAGTCCCAGTTCTCAAAGTGCCAGGTTATTGCCATCAACCCAGCTCAAGCCAAAGCTGAGCATTTCTTAATGCTATTTTCTTTTTTTCTAACCAGGAGAGACCATCTACAACGTCCTGAAGCTCTCCGAGGGTCTAATAGGCCCGGACGACAGACCAGACCATCCTCAGAAGATCACCAGTACCACAGTCATCATCAACCCTTTCACTGACATCGTGCCACGGGTGCAGGAGGTCGTAGAGGACGAGAAGCCGAAGAAAAAGAAGAAGGAGCGGCAGGGGGTTAAGTCAGTAGACTAAGTGTCCTTTAAAATATTTTGAACTACGTTTTGCCCTCGGCTTCGCCTTTATACTAATCAGAAATTATCCTACCTATCTACTAAAAAGTATGTGTATGAGACGATCGGCTTCCTCTTATCGTGTCGATGACAATTTTGATGGCCCAGTTGGCGCAGTGGCTGAGCGATTGACTGCTGCGCTGCGTGTCGCGGGTTCGATTTCCGCACGGAACAAATATTTGTATGGCCTACAGGTAGTTGTTCCGGGTCTGGCTGTTTGTGTATGTTAGTTTAAATGTTTGTAAACGCACCCACGATACAGGATAAATTCCTAGTGTGGGGAAACGTTTAAAAAAAAAAAAAGTCAAATGCCAAACTCGTCGCCAAGTTTGGCACTTTTAGTAGCCTCCATCAGCTCCTGTGATGTGCAAGCAACAGGACAGGCAGGACACGATTGGCTGACTGGTATACCGGGTGGAAACCTTCAACTGGGCAGTAAGGGGAACTACTTTAACCGTCGCAGCTACACGAAAATGGTCTTAGGAGACTATCCATAATTTTTCGTGAGATTTCGATCCCCATTCACAGAGTAAAAAAAAAAAATAGACTTATCAAAAAATGGCCAAACAAAACGTATAAGAAACAGGATTGATTGGCATCGAAAACTTCTATGGGACCAACCCAGGTTGGAGTACTAAAAAAGTCAGAAATTGCTAAAAACTTTTCCCGTACATTTTGTTTGAAAATTTGAAGCAAACAATTGTTTTTGATGTTAATCAATCCTGTTTCTGATAAAAAAAATAACTCGAAAAGGTGCCATCTTCTCCTTGGTCTACCGCGACGCCGTCCAGCTAAACCAACATTACCAAACGACTAACAACAAAACCTTCGTTTCAAGAAACTTCGGCCTCCTATCCTTCGGCGAGGAAGCAGAGGAAGACGAGGGAGAAGCCCAAGAGTACCGCGGCAAGCCCAAGTCCACCCACGACCTGTTACAGGACCCCAAGCTCAGCAATAAGACCGCTGCAGGTAACATAAGTTGTAAACAGAGCCTTCACGAAGCTGTCAGCCAAGCATACTGTACACCAAACTAAGTAACTTTACGCAAAAACGGGGAGAGCTAGCGCCTTTCGGCTTCGTCAAGGGTACTTTTACATACATTATATTAAACTGTAGCACGCCACTGCTGGACATACAGTCTTTACACATTTATTTCAGCAGCAACTCAATGGAAACCTAATTTTAACTAAAATAAAAATGATTATCTAAAATTAAACGTATGGTAACGGAATTAAAGATCACTGTAATCTTTTCAGTGTTGAAAATTATACAAGGTGTAAACAGACCCTTCATGAAGCTGTCAACCAAGCATTCTGTGCATCAAACTAAGTAACTCAACGCAAAAATTATTGCTGGGAAACGACTTTTTTTTGGAGTGAAAATCACGTTTAGAAATTGTGTTTACACATTTATCTAAATAAACAAAAGGGACCGTTCAAGTATTACGTAAGCACTATGGGGGGGGTGGGGGGGGTCTTTGTTTTGCTTATTTTGGATAACATGGGGGGTAGGGGAGTCTAGATGATGATTACGTCATCGGTAGTTATTTACTTTTTTACACGAATGGCAACCCTCACATTGTCTATGCTTGAAAACAAATAATGCATACGTTTAGGCAGTCGCTTTAGAACCGATTAGGGGAATTACCGCGCGCTATTCACTTGTCTAAATATTTTTGTCCCTTACTCTATGTTGAATACTGGATCAGTAAAATCTAATCTCTATCCTAAATCCATTTTCTTATTTTGAAAATTATAAATAAAAAATTAAAATTATAATATAAAAAAAATACATTTATAATTGAAAAATGTTTACGTAAGCATGGGGGAGGGGGTAAGAGCTTTGCTTACTTTTGCTGACAAGGGGGATGGGGGGGTAATTAATTGTAATAAATCTGCTTACGTAATATTTGAACGGCCCCAAACCAGCAGTTTCCATGTAATTTGTTATTTTTTTTAAACTAAACCAAAATAATCTTCTTTTCTTCTAGAAATAGAACTAGAAGCAGAACTAGCCGAAAACACAGAATTAACACAAGAACAAAAAGAAGAAAAGCAAAAAGAAATTGCAGCAGCTGTGACCAACATAAGAGACAAATTAAGCTCCAAGAAGAGAGGTAAGAGTCCAGAAGGAGACAACAAGAGACAAAAAACAGAAGAGAGTAAGCCAGAAGAGAAGTCAGAAGATAGTGACAGTTCGGTGGAAGAGTATTATATTGGAAAGGAGAAGGATGACGCTAGGAAGATAGAAAAGTGAGTATTATACAGGGTGATTGGAAGCTGGGTGCAAAGCTTTAAGGTGAAGATAGTACAGACAATTTAGAACCATTTAAGCCATGGTTGTCATTACTTTAATTAAATTTAATAAAAATTAATTCATTTATCATTCAATTTGGCCATAAATAAGCAGTTTAGTTAAAATTTTGGGAATTTAAAAAAAAAAACATAAAATAAGGTTAAAAATAATGGTAAGACTTCGTCTAAGACAACCATGGCTTAAATGGTTCCAAATTGTCTGTAATATCTTCGCCTTAAAGCTTTGCACCCAGCTTCCAATCACCCTGTATGTTTATTTAACAGCAGTAAAACTTTGTTTGAGCGTGTGTGTTGCCAGTGATTACTTACGGGATATAATAGTGGTCGCTCACGATGGGCCTCATCAGAAGGTCTAAAGTCACCCAAAGGGCAATTGAGAGGGCTATGCTCCGAGTTTCCTTGCGTGATCTAATCAGAAATGAAGACAGCCGCAAGAGAACCAAGGTTACTGACGTAGTCTGAAGAATTGCCAAACTTAAGAGGCAGTGGGCAGCAGTGGCGAAGATGCCATACAACCCGATTCCTACCGGCTTCCCTGTGAAAAATGGCACAGTCAGTATTCTATAGCCAATAATATTCTATACAGTAAAGATATGCACGCCGGCTTACCTCTTACAAAAATTGACCCTTCGCTACTGGTGGGCAGGACACATTGCTCGCAGAACTGATGGCCGATGGGGCCGAAAAGTTCTGCTGTACTGTTCTCTCAAAATCTTAAACATTCACGACACTCATTCTGTCCATATTACGGTACACAAGTTGAGCATTGAGCACCGTTAGCGCTAATGTTGGTCCCGGCTGTCATTTGTAGATCTTTGACAGTCGTTACAGGTAGTCAGTGGCCCGAAAGTCTGACAACTAGTCTTACCAAGGGGTACCGTATTACCCAGTACTAACTGGGTCGTGGAGGTCAGATAGGCGGTCGCTTCATGTAAAATACTGGTATTCAGCTGCATACGGTTAGACTGGAAGTCGACCCCAGCACAGTTTTTTTTTTTTTATACTTTGCCACACTAGGAATTTCTCCTGTATCGTGGGTGCGTTTACAAACATTTAAATTCACATACACAAACAGCCAGACCCGGAACAACTACCAGTAGGCCATGCAAATATTTGTTCCGTGCGGGAATCGAACTTGCGACACGAAGCGCAGTAGTCAATCGCTCAACCACTGCGCCAACCTTGCCGTCAATTGGGAAAAGGCTAGGCAGATGAAGATAATGAAGCGCCAATGAATGGCGGGGTTAACGAAGGGTATCGTGCTACCCAGAAACGAACTAAAATGCACTATCTTATAATTACAGAGAAAAAATCCAAAACGAAATAAAGGCACTACGCAAAGAAATGAAGAATTCTAAAGAAGAGAAGATAAAAGAGCAAACTCTTAAAGAACAGAGCGCTAAAGAAGAAGCGAAGGACGCTAAGAAGATCGAAGAAGATAACGAACTGTATAAGAAGTACGTTGAAGAACAGGAGAAGTACAGGAAGATGAAGGAGAAATTGCCTAAGAAGGGGGCCGCCAGGTAAATATTTATTATCATAAAATTTTACTAACATACCTCGCGCATTCCTCGGTAACGATCAAAACTGGTTGCAAGAGCACCCACCAAAAAACAATTATCCGCAAATATGTAGTTGGATGACCGCATAGTGCACGAAGTCTCTAAATATTGCAACATAATAAAGTAGCATTTTGACTTCGGGATTATGGTGTCGGCTACCAGTAGTAAAACCAGTCCCGGATCTTGAATTATTTCGAGGCGGGGCAAAAACTGAAAAATGCCGCCTACGCCTGGCAATATTTTTACCTTTATCATCATCATTTCAGCCATAACACGCTCACTGGTGGACATAGGCCTCCTTCAAAGAAGGTCAAGCGCTGCTCTTTCTCTGTTAAATGAATTTTAAATGAGTAAATGAGTGCGTTTCACTTGCATACGCCACGTGTCACTGCGCCGACCGCCGCGCCGCGCGAGTATTCGCGATCTATGTTTTTATTGTAAGATTTTTACTTTAAACATCTCTACGACCCCCGTACTATTCAATCCATCAGCACAATGCTTTGAGTGCGTTCCACCGAGTCCTACCGTAAAACGTGATTTTTCACCCCAAAAAAAAGTCATTTCCCAGCAATAATTTTTGCGTAAAGTTACTTAGTTTGATGTACAGAATGCTTGGTTGACGGCTATGTGAAGGGTCTGTTTACGCCCTGTATTAAGTGTTCTCAAGAAGCAAGGATCTCTAACTCAAGACCGTCTTTCAGAAACGGACGCCAAAAGCAGACGCGAAAACTCATCCGAAGAAAACCGTGGGTCAAAAATCTTTACGAAAACCGAGAATACCCCGACAATCACACCGACAGAAACTTTCTCCAAGAACTTCGAAAAAACTTGAACGTTGAAAAAGTCACTTTACCCGAAGCTGTACAAGGGTCATTTCGCGTTGTTCTAAGACTATGTATATGTATTTTATACGCCGTCATTTTCGTTTATATGCACAACGATTGGGTGCATACATATACTGTTATTTACACATCTATTATAACTACTTTTCTTAGTTATCTACTGTATATAACATTTGCTGGGAGCGCTGTTTTAAGGCATTTGAAAACTGTATTAGTATATGTTACTATAGGATACTTATTGTCTCCCATTTTGCATACCTTGACAGACACGGTTAGTACAGACACCATATATGCTTGGGCCGTGATCATGATGGTGATACATATGATATTTTTTGACTATAACGTTCCAGTTGCACTAGTATCAAATTCACTTTCAATAAACGCTGCTATCTTCGCTTCAGTGTGCCTAGTATCAAGATTATCAACACCATTTGACGCTTTTGTCTTACTGACAATTTCTGTCATTTTATTTGTGCTAAGTCCACAGCTATTTAAGTCAATATTACACACGAAGTTATTTAATTTAATTTACTTTTTCACCTTGATTTTGACTGTAGCGTGTTTGTATTCTGTCTCGAATACTTTGTTATGTTATTTTGTTTTAATAGTTTTTATTTTAAGTGGGTATTGTCCATTTTTCTTTGTGTATTGGCAGAAATATAAGGACAATAAATATGGGCCTTGGGACGAGGCTGTGATCAATGATTCGGATGATTTAGAAGAGTGTTTGTTGGAGAATTAGCTTTAACCTTCTCACCGCCAACGCACACAGAACGCGATGCCTCGCCAGCGCCAAGTTATAATTGTATAACGAAGTATACAGTAACCAGTAGTGATGAGGGTATCGTCATATCGATGAATGAGATTTACACGCTTTAAATACAGTACTTTTATGAAGTCGTGGCGCTGGTGGCACGGAAATCTGGAACTTCTGTTGAAGTCCGTGGCGGTGAAAAGGTTAAGTTAATTATGTGAATTCATTTGTAAAGTAAATAATGTCTTACAACAACATCACGCCTTGTAATCCCCGAAGGGTTAGGCAGAGGTGTACCTAGCAAGTACATGGGTGTAAGACATTATTTCGCCAGTTATTTCTGAAGTCCCATGTAATAGGGGGCGAGCCTATTGCCATCCACCGGGCACAAATCCAGCCTCGTGACTGCTGCTAAGAGATTCCTGATGGAAATACCCAATAGCACTTTGGCCGACCTGGGAATCGTACCCAATGCAAACAGACCCAACTGGGGTCTCTTGTGCTAATAGTGGCAAAAATTATTTTATTATGCTTCTTAATTCTGATAATCTATCTACAAAGGAGCCCGTTTCCATCCACGACAAAATAATATTATTCCAACCATATAAAACATAAACTTATACTGTCACTTACGGGATATCTTCCATGATTGTTCATTATTTTGAGCTCCCGATATAAACCGAAAAGCCTGAAACCTGAAACCTGTAACCTGAAACCTGTTGTAAACCGTGAAAGCTGGAAACAGTGTTTCATATAAAACATATTTTTTTAAACAAAATGGAAGTATAAAATATTGATTATTTAGTTATAAATAATAATTAATTCATATTTAATAATTATAATTTTTTGTAAAATTATTTTATCTAATAATGCAACATTATATTTTAATGATTATTTATCATATATATAAAATTCTCGTGTCACAATGTTAGTTACCATACTCCTCTGAAACGGCTTGACCGATTTTTATGAAATTTTATATGCATAATCAGTAGGTCTGAGAATCGGCTACTATCTATTTTTCATACCGCTAGGGTAGGTAGGGTAGGTGGTAGGGTAGTTAGGTAAGGTAGGTAGCTAGGGTAGGTAGGTAGTACCCTACCTACCTGGTTAAAAACTTGGTGTGCACTTACGCTGCCTCCAAGCAGGCAGAAAGAGTTCAGATAAGGTGCAATTAGATTGACGATGATAAACGTTGACCATAGATATTGATAGCTTCAAAAGTTTGTTTCATTATACACTATCGATCAGCCCCCGTAGCATGACCACCGTAGACAAGGATTTCTTTGACGGAAGAATCGACAAAATGACAGATAGTGCAAAGTAATCTGTCATTGTGTCGACACAATCTGTCATTTTGTCGATTCTTCCGTCAAAGAAATCCTTGTCTACGGTGGTCATGCTACGGGGGCTAATGTCGCAAAAAACAATCTACATCAAGCGTGCTCCACACTAGTCAGCATTACTGCTTCACATCATGCAAGTTGGAGCCAAACACAAACCTTATTCGTGTTAAATAATAATTTGAAATTAGAACACCATATTTTTTTTAATTCAAAGTCACGTGAGGATTTGTAATTGGCTTTCTGGTGACTATGGTTTCCTTTTTTGTTAGTTTTTATTAGCTGTAAGTCCTCCATGTACTGAAATAAATAAATAAATAATAATAAATAAAACCGGCTAAGTGCGAGTCGGACTTGCGCAGGAAGGGTACCGTACCATCGTTGTAGGTAGTAAAATAAAATAAAAATTACAAGGGGCTTTACATTTTAATTTATTTTTATTATTTGTTGTTATAGCGCCAACAGAATGACACATTCTGTGAAAATTTCAACTGTCTACCTATTACGGATCATGAGATACAGCCCGCTGGCAGACAGACGGACGTACGGACAGCTGAGGCTTAGTAATGGGGTCCCGTTGGTTTACCTTCGGGTACGGAACCCTAAAAAACATATAGTTGATAAGGCCTCATAAATTCAATTGGGCAGCGCGTAACTGCGTTGGCTGCGACGTACGGTACGTACGGTTGGCGCAGTGGCTGAGCGATTGACTGCTGCGCTTCGTGTCGCGGGTTCGATCCCGCACGGAACAAATATTTGTATGGCCGGTAGTTGTTCCGGGTCTGGCTGTTTGTGTATGTCAGCTTAAATTTTTGTAAACGCACCCACGATACAGGAGAAATTCCTAGTGTGGGGCAACGTTTTAAAAAATTTAAGCCGCAAAAGAACGCCAAAAATGTATGTTTGTTGTATTATTCACGTTAGATATAAATATAAGTAAGTTTTTTATAATTCAAATATAACCTATTAGTCAATTATTTATAAATATTTAATCAGCGCACATAATATTAACCTTTTAACCTCTTAGGGGTTAAATACAGGATCGAAGGGACACCGCCGCTAAAGCGGTTACCACGTATTCATTCTGAACACAGAGAATTTTCATCGTTTATTTAAAAATCAGCTTCTGTCTTTCTTTATCGTCTGGTTAGTGCTTAACCTGGTGTCAGACTTTTTAAGCCGCCTATGAGCCTCTGACTTGGCTTTACATGCCGTCGAGAAATATCTCTCAGGCATGCTGGTTTCCTCACGATGTTTTCCTTCACCGAAGCAAGTGATAATTATACAATACGCACAAGTAACAAAAAAAAAAAATCTGCTGTACTATATATTTTGACCGTGTAGGTATAGCAGTTTTGTAAGAAACAACAGATTTTTTTTTGATAACCGATTAAAAATTTCTATGGGGTGCTCAGAATGATGTACTGAATACGTGGTAACCGATTTTGCGTCGGTGTCCATTCCACCCCGTATACAAATAAATAAAATTGAAGTGTCTGCTCGTAACTTCTAAATAACAGCTTATTACTGAATGCATATGAAAGTATAAAACGCCACTTATAACAAAAAAAAAAATGTTTTTAATTTTTTGTCTGTGTATTTGTTCCGGGTAACGTCCGAAACGGCTGGACCGATTTTGACAGGACTTTTACTGGCAGATAGCTGATGTTATAAGGAATATCTTAGGGTACTTTTATTTTAGAAAAAGGGTTAGGGTTCCGTGCAAAATAATGAAACCCTTGAAATTGTTGACAATTTCACGCGACGAAAATATTTAAAAATATTTTTTTTGTAATTTTAGTAGTATAATAGGACTGAAGGAAAGCCATGGTATGCATAAGACTTAAGCGATTTTCGATAAACGAAGAAAAAAGAACATAGCCTTTGTTTTGTGACCTTGTGTGATTAACTATTAGCTATAAGTTGATTTATAATGTGATAATCATTCCTTATAGGGTATTATAAACATAAATATACCTACTTTTAATTGTAATACAAATGAATAAAGTGATTACGTCCGGGATAGTGCAAATCTGCGGAACTAGCATTGGATAATTCCGCGTATCTGAAAAATGTAGCCAATTTCAATTACGCATTGTCGTAACGACTAAATTAATGAATTTAATAGATTTCTACTGTTAACAACACACAGAACACGTGAATAGGGAGGTTTCCTGAAAAAATCTAACTAGTCCGTCAGATAGATTTCCAAAAGATATTGGACACGTATTTTTTCTTTTTACACGAAAACTAAAAATGAAGACGATACAGTGCGTCGAAAACTCGTGTGACGTCATACTTGTAAGTAAAGTGTACTTTTTACCGAAAAGTGACGTCACAGGCCCCCACACATCTTTGATGCGTTTTATCTTCGTCAATTTTGATTGATTTGATAAAACAAAAAATACGTATCCATTATTTTTCCATAATCTAACCGACGGAAATAGAATCACATTTGTTTTTACACAGGAAACATCCCTATTGTTACTATTACATGTAAAAATGAGGTCAAAAATCGTAGATATAAAAAAAAATTTAACCTTCCCCTGTAAACCTACACGTAGTGCAGATACGCGCACTTTACGTATGGTAGATTCGCAGATTTGCACTATCCTCGACGATTTGTAAAATTAAATTTATGGTTTTATTTAATCTTAGCTTATCAGTCCTCTGTCCACTACTCTACTTAACGTGATTCCTATTTACTCTTGCTACATAAACGATAAAACCTTCACAGTGAATTTAACCCGTAAAAAGTTAAATATACAACATTCGTTTTAGTATATGCGAAACCTGAAACACTTGTCTAGTATTTTTATGTAAAAAATCTATGTACAAAATTTCAAAACTGTTTAATGAAAAATCACAAAGTTATAAGCTTATTCTGTTACCTGGTTGTCCGCACCAAAACGTGGTCAACACGCGGCTCAGCCGCGCGCGCGCCTCCTACGTCGTCATGAGCTCATTGATAATAATAATTTTAATTACCTAAATGATTGCGATAGGTACTTAATGTCGCTCGGTTGTAACTTTTTAAAAATATTTTTGGGACAAAATATAACATGGTTTAAAAATGATTAGAATCAATTCAGTTACATATTCTGAACGAACTATATTCAGGTTTCGCATATACTAAAAATAATGTTTAGAGTTTATAATAATTCAGCCTATTGGTACACACGTGTACTAAGATTGTTACCGTTTGGCCACAAACGACACGTTCAAGCGATAAGCGCCTTGCGACACAGCTGCTGCGGACAAAACGAATTAAAAAACGTTGTATTTTGGGGGTATCAGGGTGTAAAGTTCCTCAATACTCCATAAAAAACGGGATCCTCCGACCAGACGGGTGTTGTCTGGTGGGCTACTACCCGACAGTTGTTGTCGAGTTTTTCTATAAGTACTCATAAGTCGCGGATAATTTTAACTGCGCGATTAGAATTTTGATGTAAGTTCTTCATTTGTGTCGTAGATGGCGCTGTACTACTTTTTTTAACATGTTGCTGTACTACTTTTTGTAGTGCCGCTACAGTATAGAGTACTGGCTTACGCCCGCGGCTTCGCCCGCGTGGAGGTCGATAATTGTCCCACGGGATCATACCACCGGAATAAAAAGTATCCTATGTGTTAATCTAGATTATAAACTATCTGTGTGCAAAATTTCATCCAAATCTGTTCAGTAGTTTTTGCGTAAAAGAGTAGGTAACAAACATCCATCCATCCATTCTCACAAACATTCGCACTTATAATATTAGTAGGATGCCACGGGCCACTGCGACACGACTTGCGGAGCGACGATTGAACGCTACTCACGCGAAGTGAACCAGTAACGCGCGTTTCGCTCGCAAGCCGCATCGCGCGAGGTTGTGCACGGAGCCTTAAAGAGTTTAGTATAGTTTTTTCTTAGATGTATAATGTTTTTGATATTGTTTTAGGGAAGATTTCACACTCCAACTGCTGGCTAAGTTCAAGACCAAGCTTCATGCTATCAAGGAAAAGGCGGAGGCAGAGGGGGAGCCGTCTGCGGAGAAGACTGGAGAAGGAGACGATAATGATGAGAATTTGAATTCTGATGATTGGTGAGATACCTAGCTTTATTATTTGCACAATGATTCCCAGCGAGCACCCGTCCAGAAAGCTATCATCATCCTGAATTCCCTACTGCTGGTTATAGACCTCTCTTTTTTTATGCCAATCTCCACGTTCCTTGCCAGCCTCATCCAGGTTTTTCCCCCGATGGCAACTACAGGGTGTTTTTTTAAACGTGGGCAATACTTTTGGGGCGTGTAGTACCCACGAAAATAAGCAACTTTTACTATGGGACCGACCATGAAATCGCGAAAAAATATCAGCTGCTCCACACATTGGTCGCGAACTCGAAAAAATTTAGGCAACAGCAGATTTTTTTCAATCATATTTCATAGTTAGCCACATAGTAAGAGTTGCTTATATTTATGAGTACTTCACTCCCTTAAAATACGCCCACGTTTAACCAAACACCCTGTATGTCGTCTGCCCATCTCGCCGCCGGACGACCCGCGTTTCATTTACCAGTTCTTGGCCTCCATTCGGTGACAGCCTTAGTCCACCTGTCATCACTGCGCCTTGCTAGGTGTCCTGCCCAACTCCATTTGAGTTCCGTAACGCGATTATCAATATCCAAAATCTTTGTATGTCTCCGGATTTCGACGTTACGAACTCGGAGTCAGATTCAGATGCATTTATTCATTGTAAAACATAGGTACATTATAAGGTCTTATTTGGTAATACATTGAGGGCGCTATGTTTTGCCTCTCGGGCGTACAAAGTATCAAGAAATTAATATAGATACATGAACCGCAAATAAACAAGTAGTCGGAGGAAGTTGAAGGAGCAAGATTCACAGACAGCACCTTGGCTTTATTAAGTAAGCATTTTATGCTGCTCAAACTTTAAAAAGAGGCTAATTTTATTAACAAAAAGATCATATTGACCAAATTGTTTCTAGAGGCTCATTTATGACACGGCGAGCTATGGGCTAGCTCGCCGTCCGGCCGTCTTTTGACGACAGGCCGTGTCGACGGCGCGTTCGTGTTCCACGCGCGCCTCAAAGAGATGTCAGCTACGATGTAGGGGTCTGCAAGGGCCGATGCCTGCCAGGGCTGCGGGACTGTTCGAAAGAGATACCGTGGCCCTGGAACACAAAGGGCAAAGAAGGAACATGGATGGGTTTGAGTCAGTACAAGTCTGACACTCCCTTCCGCTCCGCCCAGAGGGGGGGGGGGGGGGGGTCGTTTGATGATTTCCCATCCGAAAAAAAAAAAAAGGCTCATTTACGACATTTCAATGAACTATTCTCTTATACAATCTCAGTTTTGAAACCAATTTCTTTTCATAATCCAGGTTGGGCCACACCCTACGCTTCGAAGAGAAGGGCCCACTGCTAGCAAAGGACGCGTCCACTAAGGGAGACGACTGGTTCGACATCTACGACCCACGGAACCCCATAAACAAGAGGAAGAGGGAGAAATCTGATAAGAAACAGAAGAAATAAAGGATTTTTGTTAGTACATAATTTTGTTTTTATTAGATAGTCATCATAACATCAGGCCATGTAATCCCCAAGTAGAAGTGTACCTAACAAGTACACCCACATTTCGTCAGTTATGTTTAAGTCCCATGTAATAGGGGGCGAGCCTATTGCCATTAACCGGGCACAAATCCAGAGTCCGTGGCTGTTACTGTGAAATTCCTGAACCAAAACCCAATAACACTTTGCCCGACCTGGGAATCGAACCCAAGACCTCATGCTCAGCAGTCGCGCTTGCGACCACTAGACCAACGAGGCAGTCGAGGTAATCATTCTAATATTTTACGATGTATCAGTATATGATCAGCTGAATAAATGGAGGCGGGAGGGGCAGAAAAAAAAACAGCTGTTCCATACATTTTGACTGTAGGTATTGCACTTTTGTAGGAGAAAGCATTTTTTTTATTTATCTATTTATTTATGCACACACAAAACAGAACAAGACATTACACTAAGATAGAAGAGCACAAAGGTACTGCTTATTTTATGAGAAATCTCTTCCAGCAGACCTGCGAGAGGAAAGTAGGATTAGAGATGTAGACACAGTGTGTAGAAAAGACAAAACAGGAAAGTTGAAATTGGAACTTAAAACAAAATTATACCTATATAAAAAAAAACATACATACAAATATACACATATAAAATAAATACTAGTCCTGTAAATATATACCTATAATATATATCCAGAATATCACAGTATAGAGGAGAAGTTTAAACTGATGAAAAATTTTTATGTATATTTTTATGTAATAGGTACGTGGTAACGTTTGTGCGTCGGTGTGCCTTCCACCTTATATGTACGTAAATAGGGGTTAGCACTTTATTGGGACAAATACAGGCACTTTTGTAGGAAAAAGCAGATTTTTTTTTTAATGGCCAACTAAAAATTTCTATGTGGGGTGCTCAGAATGGTGTACTGAATACGTGGTAACCGTTTTCGCGTCGGTGTCCCTTCCACCTTGTATAAAGTCTATTACAGCCCAATGCTGGAAACCATTGGAACCACTGGACCCTATCTGAATACCAGCGCTTTTTTTATAAATGTTGCAGCACCATGCTGAGATAGGGCCTTTTCGCCGCGTACAGGAAAAATTTCATTTGTTTTTTCTTTTTGTTATGTTTACTTAATTATATATTTTTTTTGTTTTGTACTTTGTGAGTCTAATAAATACTTTTTGACGTGATTTAGAAATTAATGAATTTAATAGATTTCTACTGTTAACAATACACAGAACACATGAATTGTTACTATTCATGTAAAAATGAGGTCAAGAATCGTTGAAATGTAAAAAAAAATAAACTTATAACCTCCCCCTGTAAACCTACACGTAGTGCAGATACGCGCACTTTACGTATGGTAGATTCGCGGATTTGCACTATCCTCGACGATTTGTAAAATTGAATTGGTGGTTTTATTTAATCTAAGCATGTCATTCTCTTTCCACTTCTCTACTTAACGTGATTCTTATTTACTCTTGCTACATAAATGATAAAACCTTCACAGTGAATTTAACCTTTTCACCGCCACGGACTTCAATAGAAGTTCCAGATTTCCGTGCCACCAGCGCCACGACTTCATTAGAAGCTCTTAATTATTAACTACCTATAAAAAAACATAAAAGTACTAGTATTTAAAAGCTTTGTTTAATTTTATTATTAAATATAACACGGTCTAATATAATACCCTGTTTTTTACTTTTCCACACAAAAGTAGCCCTTATTTGCCTTAAAATCGGCAAAAACATTTATAGCTTGGCGCTGGCGAGGCATCGCGTTCTGTGTACGTTGGCGGTGAAAAGGTTAAACCGTAAAAAGTTAGAAATAGAGCTTAAAACAGTTCAGCTTATTGGTACACATGTGTACTATAAATTACCGTTTGGCCACAAACTACACGTTCAAGCGATAAGCGCCTTGCGACACAGCTACTGCGGAGAAAATTTATGAAAGAAGTTGTATTTTAGAAATATCAGAAACAGGGTGTAAAGTTCCTCAATACTCCATAGAAAAGAGAGAATCCTCTGACCAGACGGGTGTTGTGTCTGGTGGGCTACTACCTGACAGTTGTTGTCGAGTTTTTCTATAGTCATAAGTCGCGGATAATTTTAACTGCGCGATTTAGAATTTTGATGTTAGTTCTTCATTTGTGACATAGATGGCGCTGTAGTACTTTTTTTAACATGTTGCCGTAGTACTATTTGTAGTGCCGCTACAGTATAGAGTACTAGCTTACGCCCGCGGCTTCGCCCGCGTGGAGGTCGATAATTGTCCCACGGCATCATACTACCGGAATAAAAAGTATCCTATGTGTTAATCCAGATTATAAACTACCTGTGCGCAAAATTTCATCCAAATCTGTTCAGTAGTTTTTGCGTAAAAGAGTAGGTAACAAACATCCATCCATCCATTCCCACAAACTTTCGCACTTATAATATTAGGATTCCACGGGCCACTGCGACACGACTTGCGGAGCGACGATTGAACGCTACTCACGCGAAGAGAACCAGTAACGCGCGTTTCGCTCGCAAGCCGCATCGCGCGAGGTTGTGCACGGAGCCTTAAAGAGTTTAGTATAGTTTTTTCTTAGATGTATAATGTTTTTGATATTGTTTTAGGGAAGATTTCACACTCCAACTGCTGGCTAAGTTCAAGACCAAGCTTCATGCTATCAAGGAAAAGGCGGAGGCAGAGGGGGAGCCGTCTGCAGAGAAGACTGGAGAAGGAGACGATAATGATGAGAATTTGAATTCTGATGATTGGTGAGATACCTAGCTTTATTATTTGCACAATAATTCCCAGCGAGCACCCGTCCAGAAAGCTATCATCATCCTGAATTCCCTACTGCTGGTTATAGACCTCTCTTTTCTTATGCCAATCTCCATGTTTCTATGCCAGCCTCATCCAGGTTTTTCCCCCGATGGCAACTACAGGGTGTTTTTTTAAACGTGGGCAATACTTTTGGGGCGTGTAGTACCCACGAAAATAAGCAACTTTTACTATGGGACCGACCATGAAATCGCGAAAAAATATCAGCTGCTCCACACATTGGTCGCGAACTCGAAAAAATTTAGGCAACAGCAGATTTTTTTCAATCATATTTCATAGTTAGCCACATAGTAAGAGTTGCTTATATTTATGAGTACTTCACTCCCTTAAAATACGCCCACGTTTAACCAAACACCCTGTATGTCGTCTGCCCATCTCGCCGCCGGACGACCCGCGTTTCATTTACCAGTTCTTGGCCTCCATTCGGTGACAGCCTTAGTCCACCTGTCATCACTGCGCCTTGCTAGGTGTCCTGCCCAACTCCATTTGAGTTCCGTAACGCGATTATCAATATCCAAAATCTTTGTATGTCTCCGGATTTCGACGTTACGAACTCGGAGTCAGATTCAGATGCATTTATTCATTGTAAAACATAGGTACATTATAAGGTCTTATTTGGTAATACATTGAGGGCGCTATGTTTTGCCTCTCGGGCGTACAAAGTATCAAGAAATTAATATAGATACATGAACCGCAAATAAACAAGTAGTCGGAGGAAGTTGAAGGAGCAAGATTCACAGACAGCACCTTGGCTTTATTAAGTAAGCATTTTATGCTGCTCAAACTTTAAAAAGAGGCTAATTTTATTAACAAAAAGATCATATTGACCAAATTGTTTCTAGAGGCTCATTTATGACACGGCGAGCTATGGGCTAGCTCGCCGTCCGGCCGTCTTTTGACGACAGGCCGTGTCGACGGCGCGTTCGTGTTCCACGCGCGCCTCAAAGAGATGTCAGCTACGATGTAGGGGTCTGCAAGGGCCGATGCCTGCCAGGGCTGCGGGACTGTTCGAAAGAGATACCGTGGCCCTGGAACACAAAGGGCAAAGAAGGAACATGGATGGGTTTGAGTCAGTACAAGTCTGACACTCCCTTCCGCTCCGCCCAGAGGGGGGGGGGGGGGGGGGTCGTTTGATGATTTCCCATCCGAAAAAAAAAAAAAGGCTCATTTACGACATTTCAATGAACTATTCTCTTATACAATCTCAGTTTTGAAACCAATTTCTTTTCATAATCCAGGTTGGGCCACACCCTACGCTTCGAAGAGAAGGGCCCACTGCTAGCAAAGGACGCGTCCACTAAGGGAGACGACTGGTTCGACATCTACGACCCACGGAACCCCATAAACAAGAGGAAGAGGGAGAAATCTGATAAGAAACAGAAGAAATAAAGGATTTTTGTTAGTACATAATTTTGTTTTTATTAGATAGTCATCATAACATCAGGCCATGTAATCCCCAAGTAGAAGTGTACCTAACAAGTACACCCACATTTCGTCAGTTATGTTTAAGTCCCATGTAATAGGGGGCGAGCCTATTGCCATTAACCGGGCACAAATCCAGAGTCCGTGGCTGTTACTGTGAAATTCCTGAACCAAAACCCAATAACACTTTGCCCGACCTGGGAATCGAACCCAAGACCTCATGCTCAGCAGTCGCGCTTGCGACCACTAGACCAACGAGGCAGTCGAGGTAATCATTCTAATATTTTACGATGTATCAGTATATGATCAGCTGAATAAATGGAGGCGGGAGGGGCAGAAAAAAAAACAGCTGTTCCATACATTTTGACTGTAGGTATTGCACTTTTGTAGGAGAAAGCATTTTTTTTATTTATCTATTTATTTATGCACACACAAAACAGAACAAGACATTACACTAAGATAGAAGAGCACAAAGGTACTGCTTATTTTATGAGAAATCTCTTCCAGCAGACCTGCGAGAGGAAAGTAGGATTAGAGATGTAGACACAGTGTGTAGAAAAGACAAAACAGGAAAGTTGAAATTGGAACTTAAAACAAAATTATACCTATATAAAAAAAAACATACATACAAATATACACATATAAAATAAATACTAGTCCTGTAAATATATACCTATAATATATATCCAGAATATCACAGTATAGAGGAGAAGTTTAAATTACTGATGAAAAATTTTTATGTATATTTTTATGTAATAGGTACGTGGTAACGTTTGTGCGTCGGTGTGCCTTCCACCTTATATGTACGTAAATAGGGGTTAGCACTTTATTGGGACAAATACAGGCACTTTTGTAGGAAAAAGCAGATTTTTTTTTTAATGGCCAACTAAAAATTTCTATGTGGGGTGCTCAGAATGGTGTACTGAATACGTGGTAACCGTTTTCGCGTCGGTGTCCCTTCCACCTTGTATAAAGTCTATTACAGCCCAATGCTGGAAACCATTGGAACCACTGGACCCTATCTGAATACCAGCGCTTTTTTTATAAATGTTGCAGCACCATGCTGAGATAGGGCCTTTTCGCCGCGTACAGGAAAAATTTCATTTGTTTTTTCTTTTTGTTATGTTTACTTAATTATATATTTTTTTTGTTTTGTACTTTGTGAGTCTAATAAATACTTTTTGACGTGACAACGTCTTATAATTCGATGGAGCCGGCTGCACGCACGAAAAAACGGGCGTTACCTCGCTCTGAGGCGTTCCATAAAACAATTGCTCAACGCACATTCATACTTGTAAAAACTATGTAAATACATTGTAAAAAAAAAAAATTACATAATTGTATTTATGCGTACAAATAAATGTAACTTGCTCAATTCAATTGTGATTTCCATTTACCTCCTACTCTATATCCATACAAAATATCTATCAAACAAATAAAATTAAAATTTTCTTTTGAAAAATGCAACCATTCCATCAGTATTTTCTTTGACGTCACGTTCAACTATCGTCAGTAATCCGACTATACAGACAACCAATTTTCTTTCATTCACTGTGACCCAACCACCATTGTAAGATCGTCGGTCCATTCATAAAAGAGATGTTCCAGCTTAACCAGGAACTATGAGCCAGCGTCGTAATGACATGCATAAATATGTTTTTCTATTTAATAAGCAGTTATATGCTAGATAATAACGTTTTTTCTTCAAGATCCAAAGCCCTTTATTAGATGATAATTCTCCAAAGAGGTCGACGACTCCTTATTCCCGCCTCCTTCGTGTCAATACCTTTTTAAATTCGGCTCTTCATGAAAAAAACTGCTACAGTTAAATTTAACGGATCGTTAAGTTTAATCGCCTTGTTACGGACATAGGTTATATCTTTGGTGGTTTTTTATCTGTGGTAACATCGGACAATGGTCAGTTGGCTGGATGGTGATTTGTCTTTGCGGGGCGGAGAATTGGATTTTTGAGGAGTTGTGTCGGGATGGCCCAAAGATTTATTGGCATAGGCATGTTTCTTCTTCTTTTGGTATAGTTTCGTTTATTAAACTCTTTGGACCCAGTAAGCTGCCACGTTATTTTTTAAACCTTGCCCCACACTTCTTGAAAAACGATGAGTACCTACTGACTGTTTTGCAAATGTCTGCTTGTTGTCCAGACTTTTAAAATGGCGAAATGGTATCACTACTCCAATTTCCCGCCAATCAGTTTTATTCAATCGAATCCAATTATTTTTTTATTTATTGAAACCTTTTATTTGGCAAAAAATACATCTAAAATTCATTACTACATAATATTTTAATTAAATATTCATTTCGTTCTTAATAAAACTAGTATACTCATTCGTAATAATTGAACATGTATTTTAACAATTATATTATTATATTTTCTTACTTTTAGTCTTATTTTTATCATTAGTTTAGTTCTATTTGTAGTCTGTATATAATGTAAATAAAGACAAGTGCGCCACAATTATTAAATAAACAAAAATACATCTTGACATAATACAAAACAAAGTCGCTCCCGCTGTTTGTACGCTTAGATCTTTTAAACTACGGAACGGATTTTAATGCAGTTTTCAGCAATAGATAGCGTGATTCAAGAGGAAGGTTTGTATGTATTTGTTGGTATATTATCTACATGGCCCCGTGCGAAGCCGAGGCGGGTCGCTAGTATTAAATCTATACTATACTAATATTACAAAGAGGTAAAATTTGTTTGTATGTAGGGGGTAATCTCCGGAAGTAATGAACCAATTTTAAAAATTGTTTCACTGGTAGAAAGCTACATTATTCGTGAGTGCTGTAGGCTTATAAATTATAAAGATATCATGCATATTAGCCGAGCTATCACAATTTTCGCGGACGAAGTCGCGGACGTAGTGCTAGTCTCTTCTCTTCTCTAGGTACGTATAATAAAATCGTTAAAATCCGGTCTGATGTTCCGACTTGGCGCAAAAATTACTGCATAGATCCTGTTCAAATTTTGCACAAATATCTGTAATAGGCTTCTTCAAATGTTAGGCTATATATTATCACGCTACTTGCTTAAGGGGATGAGCAATATTGCATTATGTTATTATTATTCAATTGTTTATCGTTTCAGCCATGATATGCGTAACAACGTCTATTTCAAAGTATATGTCAGCGAAGCAAATAGGGAAACGGTTTCATGACCGCTTTACGTGCATCACGTCGCAAGTTCGATCCCCAGTAAAATTATACTTTTTGTAGTTGGTTGTAATTTATTTTGATAGAGATTATTATTATTTATTTTATCTATTTTATGTATATTTTTCCACGAGAACGAAGTCGCGGGCAACAGCTAGAATTAAATAAATAGATTGATTGATCAAATTGGTTACTTCATCCAAATTACTAGGCAAATTACACCGTGTATTCGGCTACTGGTAAAATGTCGGTGTCTGCTTACCCAAAGAAACACGCATATAACTAAAAGATACGCATTTAAAAACACCTCGCAAATTACCTATTTCCTGATGGCAACACTGATAAGAAAAACATCGTTCTCTCATAAAGAATATACAATTATACAAGTTATAAGTCAATGACCTAAGATTTTATTACCATTTGTACTTCACGCCTTTGTTCTGAATGGCATAAGCAGATGCTGTGCCGTTATCTGATTATGCTCGTTACTGTGAAAAGTACATGTTTTACACCGTGCAGTTTCGACGCGCAAACTGCTCGGTACCATGAATACTGCATATGATTCAAGAGGCTATAGAATTACGTAGAAAAGTCTGAGTAGAAAGACGTTGGAAAATTTTTGTATGAAGCCTGGTCTGACTAACTTCCGTCAAGATAATTTGCACCTCTCTAGATTTCTAAAATTCTAAGATATTAGCAATTCATTGAACATACCCTAGATCAAACAAAAAAACAAGATGGCTGCCATTAGCGAGGTAGTCGTTAGGAGTATTTATAAACGTGTATTTGTCGATAGAAATGAGAATATAATATGCCTTTAAAATATCGGTAACCGGTAGCCAAACACACTGTATATGTATTTTCAAAGTCTCAAAGAAGGTCCTGGTTTATTCTTAGCAGCTTGTTCAGAAATTTTGCTTAAAAAGTGTGAAACAGCGGTCATTGACTGTAGGAAATCCTGGCTATCTTCCAAGTGATCAGCGGTCAGAGTGTACAAGCGACTGAGGCGGATTAGGGATGGGATAGTAGCCGATAAATTAACACAACATTCAATATCGATAAACTTAAGGCCACCACACCATTCAAATATGAAAACAAAAGAACTGCTATCAAAGATTTATTGGAAATGATTATCCGAAGAAGAATTTTAGGTAGATCTGACAAAGCTTGTGGTGTTAGCAAGTTGAAATGGGAGTCATGAGCAATAAAATTTATATCATCATTCTCCTACCCTTATCCCAATTAATTTGGGGTCGGCGCAACATGTCTTCTTCTTCCATACTTCTCTATTACTCGTCATCTCAGCAGTCACCTCCTTTCTAGCCATATCATCCTTCACACAGTCCATCAATCGTTTCTTTGGTCTTCCTCTACTCTTGTTGCCGTCTCAACATTTTCCTCACTATATTTTTCTCATGAATGAAATGTATAAAGGGTGTAAATAGACCCTTAACATAACCGAAAGGCACTTGTTCTCCCCGTCTTTGCGATCATCGATCGTCTTTTTTGTTCTGGGCCATACCTGGGAACCTTCTAGTTACGGAGATATTGGGGGTCAAAGTTCCAACGTTTTCACAAGTTTTTATTAAAATGGGTTTTTTTTTGTAATGTAAGATTTTTACTTTACACACCTCCACGACCCCCGTACTGTTCAATCCATCCATCAACACAATGCTTTGAGTGCTTTCCATCGAGTCCTACCGTAAAACGTGATTTTTCTCCCCCAAAAAAAAACTCGATTCCCAGCAATAATTTTTGCGTAAAGTTACTTAGTTTGATGCCAATGAAACCAAGCATTCTGTAATGCTTGGTTTACGGCTATGTAAAGGGTCTGTTTACACCCTGTATACTTAGCAAAATTAAAAATCGATTTTCTCGTGAAATAACGGTTGCTACTTTGAGATAAGACCTATATCGTAATAATATTGCTGCAAAACACTATGTTCGTGGATCGTTGACTACGATACGCTGAGTGGACGGAATCCCAGGAGCTGTTTTCATTTCTTTTTTTTTAAACCAGTTCCAAGACACACCGATAAAATACCGAGTCCAACCATCGAGTCCCCACATCCCTACACAGCATATTATTAATTTAATAATAAATTGGCGCTGTTCGTCTGCTGATTACGCGATAAGGACTTGGCTAATTATCTTATTCATTGTTTTGTGTGCTGCTTTTAGTTGGGAGGTTAGTGTGGATGTGGGATGAGTCATTGATTTAGGTGAGACTAACTGGTGACTGCGACTTTACGCGGTTTCTGTTATTGTGTACCCAGCCTTTTACCAACTACCTACATGATATTAGGCACGGCTTCTATCCTAATCAGCCAAGTTTTTTTTGGGATTGGATATCCTCCTGCAGGGCTGTGGCGTATCTCTGTTGACAGTTCATAGAAAGAAAGAAAACATAATATTTATTTGGCACATGCCACAAGTGCAACAGACAAAAAAAACTTAAATTACGAGTTAATTAATTAAGTTTATTAATCATAGTTACGAGTTTTGATATACAATGACAGTTCCGCACGGGTAGCGTCAGTTGAAACCAACAAGAACGGTCATTGTATGTCAAAACTCGTAACTGTGAACTGTCAACAGAGGTATGCAATAGCCGTGCTGGTTGGCGTCCGCCTTCTTTTGCACTCTTACTAACCAAAACTATAGTGTCCTTCAATTGCTTTTGGCCGTGGTGCTGAAGTATTTACCTACGCAGTTCGTTACGCCCCCCGAAAATTTATTGATCCGCATGATATCCAAGCGGCCGGACACTTGCAATCAGCCCTTCCGAGAAAGAACTTTCAATGTTGAAACCAGTATGCAGGTTCTGGCTTTGTTTCCTAACATCTAGGAGCCCTGGCTCGTTTCATGGTGGACGAATTTGTATTCTTCAGTGGCGAAGATTCCATATAATACGATTCTACCAGCTTCTTAAGTAGTTAATGAGCTAAAATAGCTCTACTGTGAGTTCAAATTAATCACTAATTTAGTTACTTGTTATGAAGCCTGACAGCTATTCATAGGTTTTGAAGTCAACTGCTGAAACTGTAAGAAAAAGGGCAAGGCGTATCCACATATTTCTAACGACAACAAACTGCTGAAATTCGTCCATTAACCCAGTCCGTTTCTAATAAGATTCAGTATTACATTTTCTAGCCAAATTCTGTCGTGGGATAGTTCAGGTAGACTAGATTGCTCGTTTAGATCTCTCTTACGAAAAGATTAACTAAACCGTTAGTTAACTGAAATAGAGTAGGTAGCTTTTTAATTACAAGCTTGTTAAAGGATTGAATTTACGAGTATGTCTCACGGTCATCCTGTATTGAAAAGCTGTAAGACATTCCACGCTGATTTACCTACTTAAATATGTATACATAGTATGAACGACGTATGTATGTATGTAGCACTGCTGGCTACATCCCTCAAGGTACTCTCCTCCTTTCCTGCCGGGGCTGCGGGACTGTTTGAAAGAGAAACCGCGGCCCTGGAACACAAAGGGCAAAGAAGGAACATGGATAGGTTTTAGTCAGTACAGGTCTGACACTCCCTTCCGCTCCGGCCAGAGTGGAAGGGGTCATTTGATGATTTCTCATCCGAAAACAAAAGGTACTCTTCTCCTGCGCCACCTCGAACCAGCCTTCATGATGCGCGTCCAGATCATCTCGCCAACTCTTTGTAGGCCGGCCTCGGCGGCTTCGTCCATCCTCAGGCACTGATCGCGTTGAGACCTTTGCCCAGCGGTAACCATCTAAGTAACACAAAAATCTACTTATCGTAACAATACACCTTTATTACCAAAAGGGTAGGCACAGGTGTGCCTACTGTCTTCATTCATTCTCCTGCCGTCATCTCAATTTTCTTGGGGTCGACTCAGAATGTCTTCTTCATCCGTACGTCTCTATTAGCCGTCATCTCATGGGGTCACCTCCTTTCTAGCCATATCATCCTTCACAAAGTGCACCCATCGTTTCTTCAGCCATAGGTGTACAGTATTAGTAAAACTTCATAGCATTTTGACCTACCTCAGGTTCAAATATGCAAAATGCAACATTAGACCATCGTCCCAACGAGCCAGTAACCGATCCCCAAGCAGTAAGTAGCAGATCAATGCTCATTCCTCCTGTATGATAAGAGATCTTTGCATTTGAGACAACAAAAGCCTAATTCAGACACAGCCCGTTGATATTTGCATGATGATGTGTTTCTTTGTCCGTCAAATACTCGGAAACCACTGAACCGTTTTCAATGAAACTTTTTTTGTGAGCATATGAATCAAGTTCTGCTACACGTCGCAAAAAAAAAACAGAATAAAATTTTCGGCTGAGCAATTAAAAATACAAAAACCGTTTCTTGAATTTTGTTATAACGTACGAAAAAGTTACTGTTATTTTGTATTTCTCACATTACTCTTTAATAGAAAACAAAGAAGCTTGTAATTCGCGAGATTCTCATAAAATTCGTGAAATTGCTCTCTTGTACAACGTGTAATCATTTGATATGAATCCCAGATAACGGAGAAAAAAAATCGGTTGGTTTGTGTCTATTTTGGGTGCTCTTGGGTTCCGCGCCTCGCAATGATAAGCAGTTGGTCTTAGCTTTAATTTGAAGATCTATGACAGCCGTTACGGGTAGTCTGAACCCGAGGGTCTGACAACCAGTCTCACCAAGGAGTACTGTCTTACCTAGTAAGTAACTGGGTTGTGAGTTAGATAAGCAGTCGCTCCATGTAAAATACTGGTATTCAGCTGCAACGGGTTAGACTAAAAGCCGACCCCAACATAGTTGGGGAAAAACTGGGCATACGATGGATTCTAGCTTGGTTCAAAACACTAGCAAACGCAGATGGAATGGAATATTGAATTTTTTTCAACGTCATGCGACCTTGCAGAGCACCGCTCGTTTTATTCCAAGTGTTGCTGTGCAACGAACGCGCGAAGAGAGACTTTTAGACAAGGGATTACCAAGTTCAAGTAGCAATGAGCATTATGACCTCATTGGCGAAGAAAAATGCAGAATCGTTATTAAACGATTCTGCATTTTCCAGCATTAGCTGGGAACCTCGGCTGCGGGACTGTTCGAAAGAGATACCGTAGCCCTGGAACACAAAGGGCAAAGAAGGAACATGGATGGGTTTTAGTCAGTAGAAGTCTGACACTCCCTTCCGCTCCGCTCATAGCGGGAGGGGTCATTGGATGATCATCCGAAGAAAAAAAAAAGTGTACCACCTGACGCTGATTTTCAGCTGAAAGAAAATTATGACCACAGGACACGTTTTATGACTCTCAAAAAGATCAGAATGAAGATCAGGAAGATCTTAAGGTTTTGCAAGTGGTCCGCTATGATAGAATAATGACTTTGACTTCACTCAGCGGACATACAGCGATCTACGCGTTCAATATAATAATGCACTGAGAGTACTGCTACGGCTGCCGTGGCGTTGTAGTGCGTCGGGGATGTTTGCAGATAATAATATTGATGGTTTTGCCGCCATTATTAGAAATAGATGTGCATCCCTGATGACTCGTGTTCGCGGCGGCACCAACAGTATTCTCAGTGTATTTGCTGATCGATGGGATTCCCCGATGCTGCGGAGGTGGATGCAGCTCCACGCTGAATTATAGTTGTATGTGTCTGTAACCTACTAACACTAGAAGTTAAGTAAAATTGTTACTAACCTTATGGACTCCGGTCTGAAATAAAATGTTCTATTCTATTCTATTCTATTTACCACCACGTGCAAAACTCAAGTCCCTGCCAAAGTGCGTACGTATCTCCGAAACCATTGTAGGATGGAACTGCAAAATATTTTTTGCTCAAATTAATAGTTACACGGTTTATAGCGCTTGTTATGGGTGGATTGTATCACATTGAACTGAGTTGAAAAAAAAGCTGGTACTTTAGCCTACCTACAAAAGACAGAAATGACAATTAACCTTATTTTTTCTGGTTCTTTATTTATAGAGGACATAGGAAAGAAGAACAAGGAGGAGCTCGTGGCTAAATAATAACAGCCGCTCGGGTCGATCTTTAGGCTAAGCCGTGCTTGCCTAGGTTGGTCTGTGGATGGGTGACCACCCATTGCATACCGAGTTTCCTCCGTGCCTCGGAAAGCACGTTAAGCCTTTGGTCCCGGGCTCTCATTTGTAGATCTTTGACAATCGTTATAGGTAGTCAGTGGCCCAAAAAGTCTGACAACCAGTCTTACCAAGGGGTATCGTATTACCCAGTAGTAACTGGGTTCTGAAGGTCAGACAGGCAGTCGCTCCATGTAAAATACTGGTATTCAGCTGCATCTGGTTAAACTGGAAGCTGACCCTAACATAATTATGTAGTTGGGGAAATAATAAGGTGGGTAGATGACAGTAGCGAAGGGCCAATTTTTGTAAGAGGTAATCCGGAGTACATATCTTTAATGTGATTCTATTATTTGTCTATAGAAGACTGACTGTTCCATTTTTCAAAGGGAATCCGGTAGGAATCGAGTTTTATGGAACCTTCACCACTGGTAGATGATGATAGGAAAATAAAAAAAATAACAAGGATGTTTCCATATCGTGTCTGTGTGTTTATTTATTTTACATAAAATAAAATAAATAAACTAATTAAGTGTTAGACTAATTTACAGACGAAAGACTGGTTATAAATAATTGATTTACTCGGGAATCGATCCCGTGACACACAGCCACTGCACCAGCTGTACTGTGTAATTTTAATACTGCATGGAGACCGTCAAATGTGATTCTGACTGGATAGCTCGAGTGGGAGGAGCTTGCCTTCGAAGAAAGTCATCAAAATATGACCCCCCACTAAGACCCCCCACTAAGACCCTCCACTAAGACCCCCCACTAAGACTCCCCACTAAGACCCCCACTAATACCCCCCACTAAGACGCTCCACTTTGGGCGGAGCGGAAGGGAGTGTCAGACTTGTACTGACTAAAACCCATCCATGTTCCTTCTTTGCCCTTTGTGTTCCAGGGCCACGGTATCTCTTTCGAACAAAGGTTCATTGGAAGACCAGCGTCAGACAGCATCACCTGTCTGGCATGAATGCTGAAATGGACCTTTTTGGCGCAGCCGTGAGGCACACAGCACATGTAACTATTTTCTCATTTTTTTTATTTTTTCTAAAAACTGTGATTTTTTATTTTGTATTTTTTTTTTTATTATTTTAATTATGTGTGCTTGATGTACTGACGTCAAATAAACTTTATTCTTTCTTTTTCTTTTTTCTTAACAGCCCTGCCTGGCAGACATCGGCCCTTGCAGACCCCTACATCGTTGCTGACATCTCTTAGAGGCGCGCGAGGAACACGAACGCGCCGTCGACACGGCCTGTCGTCATAAGACGGCCTTGCCTTTGAAGAAAGTCTAATCTATGTACTTAGGTACGTGAAAGTTTCTAAAGAACGAAAAAGTTTTCGATCTCTCAAAGAGAAAATTACTGAACAAAAGTGAATAAACACAAAGGATTCTTAACAATTATGTGAAAATACTTCACATTTTATAATTAGTTAAGTATAAAACAAATGCACAAAGGAACGGGAATTCATAATGACGTCATCAAGCAGAATGGCCAGTTCTTAAAATTCTAAAATGTTATTATAATGAAAAAGGATTAAATATGTAAGTGGTCCCAGCAGGTCAAGCGGAAAATTAATCTGGGGCATTCAAAAAGAGAGACCTTTTTGCGTGAAATTCACCGAATAGAATTGCTAGATTAATTAAGTGGCCTATTATATTATTTATTCTATGGGAGAAGCGTGCGTGTTTCGTTTCTCCCGGGCCCAACAAAAGTACCTAGGTGGATTTGGTGGCAAAAAAAAAACGTTTAAAAAAAAACTATGGGAACGCAGCAGTAGCGAAGATTCAATTTTTGTAAGAGGTAAGCCGGAGTACATATATTTAATGTGATTATATAAGCAATCCGCAAGAGAACCAAGGTTACCGACGTAGCCCGAAGAATAGCTAAACTTAAGTGGCAGTGGGCAGGGCACATTGCTCGCAGAACGGATGGCCGATGGGGCCGAAAAGTTCTGGAGTGGCGACCGGAAGACGCTGCGTTGGAAGGCCTCCCACTAGGTGGACCGATGACCTGGTGAAGGTTGCAGGGATCCGCTGGATGCGAGTCGCACGGGACCGGTCAATGTGGCGACACTTGGGGGAGGCCTATTTCCAGCAGTGGACGTCTTTCGGCTGAAATGATGATGACGATGATGAGTCCAGTTCTTGGCTGATTCAATTTAGATGTCCATCGAAATGCTAAGAAGAAGAGAATGGCAGAATATAACGTCCAATCAGAAACCCTCAATCACGACATCAATAACTATTTTTAAATCTACTCAGTATAATGAGTTTTTATCAAAATGTTAATACATTTTTTACGACCACAGGACGTGCATATTTTCGAAGCTGTTTATTTATTTTTATAATCTTTACGATTAAAAAGATAAAGTTAATTAACATATAGAAGACATTAACTAATTGTCTATTTCTTCCGTTTACTTGTGTACAGTTTATTTTATCTTACTTTATATCGTTTTAGTAAATGTCAGTAACATTAAGAACTTGTATGATTGTAGGAAATGTAGGACCTACAAGCCGTGTGTTACATGGGATATCCTACTAGCAAAAATGAATGATTTCCATACCAATTTTCATCTGTATAAAATGGTAAACTGACTTACTGACTGACTGGGTGATATATCAACGCAGCCCAAGTCGCTGGTCCTAGAGACATGAAACTTGGAGGGAGTGGTCTTTGTGAAGAGTAAGTATCCACTAAGAAAGGATTTTTGGGAATTCCACCCCTAAAGGGGTGAAAAAGGGGAAGTTTATATGAAAGTCCGTCAGTTTTGAAGTTAGGATCTTCAAATTTTGTGTTTACGCTGACGATTGAAAATTAATTTATACGTGTCTCAGCGTTTTTGATAATTCTACCCCCGAAGAGCTAAAAAGGGGGATGTAGGTAAGTAATCGGATATTTTTCGACATCCAAGCAAAAGCTAGTCCCATATAAAATTTTAGCCCTGTTATGGAGATGGATGTTCTAAAATCAAATCAAATCAAATCTTTTATTTGTAATACGTGGGTTACAGGTGTTCATTATATAATTCTATAATAATAATGTTCATTTCATGTTCAGCCACTTGGGCATACAAATGATTAAATAATATAATGAAAATATGACTAAAAAATTCCAGTGATCATCATCTACCTAGCCTTTTCCCAACTATATTGGGGTCGGCTTCCAGTATAACTGGATGCAGCTGAATACCAGTATTTTACATGGAGCGACTGCCTATCTGACCTCCACAACCCAGTAAGTATTGGATAACACGGTACCCCTATCAAAGACTGGTTGTCAGACTTTCGGGCCACTGACTACCTGTAACGACTGTCAAAGATCTACAAATGACAGCAGGGACCTACGGCTTAACGTGCTTTCCGTGTCATAGATGAAACTCGGTATGCAGCGGGTGGTCACCCATCCACGGACCAACCCAGGCAAGCACGGCTTAACCTGAAGATCGACCCAAACGGCTGCTATCATTTAGCCACGAGCTCCTCAGAAGTATTACTAACAATGTAATCCCTGTTTCTGTCGCTAAGCAAAATTATTGTTTGGATAGCATTCATGAAATGAAATGACAGGCACAGGAAACATTTTAAGTCTGTCGCCAAGGTCGGAAACGCATCGGCAGACGTCTTTGTCTGGCTATGGATGGCGGAAATCACAGATTGTCGGTCAGGCTGTATTCATCTTTCTGCATATACAACATTATTTTTAGTATATACGAAACCTGAATATAGTTCGTTCAGAATAAGTATCTAAATCGATTCCAATAATTTTTAAACCATTTATATTTTGTCCCAATTTTTTTTTAAAAGGTTACAAGTTGGTCACCGAGCGTCACTAAGCCTATCGCAATCATTTAGAAACCTACTGCCAAATTATTATTATCAATGAGCTCAAGACGACGCTGGAGGCGCGTGAGCGGCTGCGCCGCGTGGTGACCACGTTTTTGTGCGGATAACCAGGTAATAGAACAAGCTTATAACTTTCTGATTTTTCATGATACAGTTTTGAAATTTTGTACATAGATTCTTTACATAAAATACTAGACACGTGTTTCAGGTTTCGCATATACTAAAACTAATGTTGTGTAAGAAATCCATCGACAAAATGTTTGCCTGAAATCTCTGGAGTAACAGAATCGTCGGTCAAGTGGTCGCAAGCACGACTGCTGAGCATGAGGTCCTGGGTTGGATTCCCGGGTCGGGCAAAGTGTTATTGGGTTTTTTATCAGGATTTTCTCAGTAGCAGCCACGGACTCTGGATTTGTGCCCGGTTGATGGCAATAAGCTCGCCCCTATTATATGCGACTTAAACATTATTGGCGAAATGTGGGTGTACTATTAGGTACACCTCTGCCTATCCCTTCGGGGATTACAGGCGTGATGTTATGTTATGCTTTCTTTCAAGTAACTCTACGCAAAAATTCAATCATCCAATGACGGGGTCCCGCTCTGGACGGAGCGGAAGGGAGTGTCAGACTTGTACTGACTAAAACCCATCCATGTTCCTTCGCCCTTTGTGTCCCAAAGCCACGGTATCTCTTTCAAACAGTCCCGCAGCGACTTTGACCCCCAATATCTCCGTAACTAGAAGGTTAGCAGGTGTGCTCCATATCTAAAAAATGGTCGCAATGACGGGGAGAACAAGTGCCTTTCGGCTTCGTTAAGGGTTGACACTCATTATGTTTTTATAACAAGTGCAGCCGCGGTATAAAGTCAGTATAATTTTAACAGGAATCCGACACAAAGCGGTGTTAAAGAGAAGATTGGCTATGAAATGTGGAATATTTAATATTTTTTATCAAAGCGTATTGTTTCTTCAGCTCTATGGCGGGCAGACCGTGAACTTGCGAAGAGTTTTTTGTTTCAATTAATTATTCTATGCTGTGAGGAAATGTCTGTATGTTGTTTTGAAATATAGCTGCCCAATATGTAATGTATAGTTTTGGACAATTGTAGGTAATGCCTACATATAACGTTCTAACTGTGAATGGCTATAAGAGTAGTGACGTAGTGTCGCGGTGGCGATCATTTACGATGATGAGCGGAGCATGATTTCTTTTATTTACTTTACTATTCGGTTATAGAAGAATGGTAAAAGATAATATGATATAAATTGGGAAAAGTTTAGGAGAATTTAAAAAGATATTTAAAGTTTTTTTATAGTGGGTCAATTTGGTATTCAAAATTCTCCACTTTGCTAGGTTGCTCATGCAATGGTCCCGATATTTTTCTTCTATAGAGGGTTTGATCAGTAAGACCATGTCACCCTCATAGGGCCCATTCTATGTCTATCTACGCTTAATACCTTTTTTTACAATTTCTTTTAGTTTTTTGGCTACCCTGGACAAGTGGGCAGCCAAAATAGTAATATTTATGCCAACATCAATATATATAAGACAGTTTTCTACGAAAAAGGTACTCCTCTCAACCTCGTTCCGGACATTACAAAAATATGGGTGGTATACCCTAGCTTATCACACCCAGAACAATTGGGCGAATCAATATTTCTCCCTAAAAAGTCAAAGACTGCGTTCGGGACATGTACCGACAACAACAACAACAACAACAACACACAACAACAAACAACACAACAACAACAATGTAACAATGTCTCCTCGTTGCATATCTGTACCCACAAACCAAGGAAGGCGGGAAAGGCTGTGTCCAATAACTCTATACCAAGTTCCCTTACTTAGCGACCTCTCATCAAAGTATTCTGTCCATCATTTTAAACATTGGTCCCGATTTTGGTCACTGGTCTTTGGCATTTGGTCTCTCTGAATATCGATAGTCCATCTGTGTCTTAGGTACTAGTCCCAGTAGGTGGCCAGGTTTATTGCAGCATCAGAGGCGTTGATCAGATCATGAACGATTTTTTCTTACACTAAATACTTGCGTTGGCCGCAGCTAACGTGTTGTGAAGCGATGATGGGATGGAACACGGTTGCCTAGGACAAATCGATTCAGTCGAACTTTGAGGAGGTCCAGATTATAGTGATCGGGTAACAGAGAAGAGAGGGTGCGGGTGGACCTACATTGATGACCTCCAGCAGATGGTACATGGATTGGTCCGCTTAAAAAGGTGCTGGCTAAATTTGCACGCCGTTTTTTTAAGATGGGAAATCATCAAATGATCCTTCCCGCTCTGGGCGGAGTGGAAGGGAGTGCCAGACTTGTACTGACTAAAACCCATCTATGTTCCTTCTTTGCAGCAGGCAGGTATCGGTCCTTGCGGACCCCTTCCTGTTTGCTGACATCTCTTTGAGGCACGCGTGGAACACGAACGCGCCGTCAACACGGACTGTCGTCCTAAGACGGACGGACGGCGAGCTACAAGTTTTCACGCCTTCAGGAACATAATTAATGGTCAATACAGACAAAGCCGCGGTTTTTACGCTAAGCCAACTGCTAACCACCTACCTGCCCGATTAACAAACTTAAAGGTTCACATGAGATGCCAAGGAAGTGTTTTCTGGGCATCGAACCGTGACACAAGGCACACCCAAGCATTTGCGCCATAATATTTGCAAAACTAAACCTGCATGGACGTGTGCCTTTGCTAACTTTCGAAAAAAAAGTTGCAAACTTTTGTTTAATCTGTGGGAAAAATTTGAGCGGGAGAATTTCGGGTTTTGTAATTCAAATTGTGACGTCGCTGTGTTGTGTTTTGTTTCTTTTTCTCGTTGTGTTTTGAAATGATGTGAGAGAGATAGATATACTTTTGTTAATTCGTCGCGATTTTAGAATGTACTGAGAGAGTGCTGAAAAAATGAAATAATTTTTTTATTTACTTTCCATTACGTGGTTTGTTCATTATTTCAAACAAATCAGTTCTCTATAGCAAGCAATGGAATATGGCCACAACAATTTAATTTAAAAACTACTCTAATTTCGTAAAACAATGAGGAATTAAATTCTAAAAATAAGTGTAAATTACTTAATAGACAATTTAAATTGAAAATGGACGTTTAAAACTGCTTGGAGTGCTACTATGTTAGTTAAAATGTTAAACATACTAATTTTGTGCCCAGTGCTACTTGCCGCTGGGGTGCAAACATTGACCATCGATTCACAACTCGGGACTTCTATAGAAGGTAAGAATCTCTTCTCTCTCTGAAAAATAAATACTTCTGTGGCTGACTGACAGACAACACAGCCTCGTTCCTTTATCGTGGGTTAGTGCCTAACCTGGTGTCAGAGTTTTTATGCCGCCCATGGGTCTCTGACTTGGTTTTAGTTGCCGTCGAGAAATATCTCTCAGGCATGCTGGTTTCCTCACGATGTTTTCCTTCACCGAAGCAAGTGGCAATACGCACATGAATCCGAAAATGCGTTTCTTGGGTTCGAACTCGAGACCTATGACTTGTTAGTCCGATGGTCACACCAGTAGACTGTCACTGCTTTACACAGACTGACACATTTGAAACAAATTCTTCTTCTTTTTCTTCTTCTTCTTCTTCTTCCTTTTCTTCTTCTTCTTCTTCTTCCTTTTCTTCTTTCTTCTTCTTTGTTCTTTCTTCTTCTTCTTCTTGCTTCTTCTTGATTCTTGCGTTTGTGGTTTTTTTAGTACTCAAATGCATTCTTCTTAGTGGGTATCTTTCGCGGGCATTGTTTGTATATCCTAGGGTTGACCAGATATTGGTTTTAACTTACGACGTACCTACATTTCATTCTAACCCTGAGGCTGACCCGAAGTTGAAATGTATCTAATATAAAAGTCGATTCCCAGCAATAATTTTAGCGTAAAGTTACTTAGTTTGATGTACAGAATGCTTGGTTGACGGCTATGTGAAGGGTCTGTTTACAACCTGTATAGTAAAGGCACCAGTGGCGAAGGTTCCATACAACTCGATTCATACCGACTTCCATTCGAATATGGCACAGTCAGTATTCTATAGACAAATAATATAATCACATTAAAGATATGTACGCCGGCTTACCTCTTACAAGAAATTGACCATTCGACTACTGAAAGGCACCGTGGCAGGAATAGCATAACGTCACGGCATATTTTTATCGGTCCAGTTACAATTCCGACGTTACCGAACATTAAAATAAACTTCAAACTGTTCTAATGGACAAACTCGGTAGCTAGGTACACACACACACACACACACACACACACACACAACACACACACACACTACCACACACATACACCACAAGACACACACCACATTCACACACACTACCTAACGCTTTTTGACTCAGTTATGAACCCAAGACCACCTTCTCAACAGTTGTGCTAGTGGCCACTAGACCAACGTTCAGATTCTATAACATCGCTGTACACGTGTAATCTCTGGAGTAACTATAAGCAAAGATCGTTCAATGCTTTACGCGTCCAGTACAATAATTAAGGCGTTTAGGGTGTTGTTACGGTTGCCGCGGGCATGCAGCGCATCAGGGATGTTTGTGGATGCACAGGTGGATGGTTTCCATGCCATCTTGCGCAAGCGCTGCGCCGTCTTGCGCTGTAGAGTCCGCGCCAGCCCTAACAGCATTCTGGCGATGTTTAGTGACAGTTTGGACAGTCGGTTGCAAAAGTTTTGGAGCAACCTACATTTAAGTTTAAATACTAATATAGATAAGTAAGTTCTGTATTTTTAATTTTGTGAAAATCAATAATTATGAATGTATTTATATGGATTTTGTGATATCTGAATTATATAATTTATATAAATTAATTAATTTATTTATTTATTTTATAGTCACAATCAGAACTCCTACACAATGCAGTTGGTTCAGGTACTTCTTGCAGGATTTATAACTTATTTTTTGTTACACATCAAGTAACATTAATGCACCTCACTTGCCCAAATTCTGTCAATGTGTCGAAACGATGTGATAACTCCAACTATTGCCAAATGCATCCGCTGTGTTGCATCCATACTCATAGCAATAATATAATGTTACCTGTAATAAAATTATAATAATTTACGAGTAATTTCCTTAGTCAATTATTATCTTTGTTTGTACTGGTTCGTTGTCTAGTGGAAGCAAGCTCTACCGCCGAGCAGAACGTCATAGGTTCGATACCCACGTCATGCAAAAAAATCGTGATGATAAACCCCAATTTCTCAATAGAAAAGGAAGAAAAAGCATTTATTGGGACTGGTACAGGAGACACAAACAAAAATAAATAAAACAAAAACAGCCCGGAGACTGTTTTGGTGCCCAAACTGCCGATACTAGCAATAGAACGACCCCCTATTTCATCAGACTTCCATAACTTGCAAAATGTGGGTGTCCTATAATAATGTACACCTCTGCCTAACCCTTCGATGATTATGCGTGATGTTGATGATCTTATGTGAACCTTTAGTGTCTAAACACACTATGCCAAAGTTACGCGACCGAAGTTCAGCACAATTACGCCTGCAATGCTATTTGAATTACTGACGACACACTATGCCGAAATTACGTCGCGTCATAGCGTACAGCCTAACTTCGGTCGGGCGTAATTTCAGCGGCAACTTATTCTGTGAGCACACTACGCGACTGAAGTTCGGTTCGATTGCCGACGAAGATCCGGGGGCGGGGAGCCGCCCGACAGCGCTCGAGACACTGAATACACACACACAAAGTTGCGGAACTGAATTTCTGCCGCGTAAGTTCGGCACTTATAGTGTGTCATATCATCCGAATACGTCGGAACGTAAAATCAGCCGCCGACCTTCGGTCGCGTAACTTCGGCATAGTGTGTTTAGGCACTTAAGTTTGTTAATCGGGCAGGTAGGAGGTTAGCAGGTGGCTTTATGTTTGACCTGCGGGTTTGTCTGTACTGATCATTGATTTATTAAACTTGTCGAAATTTGTCTTTGACGGCACGGTTGGCGCAGTGGCTGAGCGATTGGCTGCTGCGCCGCGTGTCGCGGGCTCGATACCCGCACGGAACAAATATTTGTATGACCTACTGGTAGTTGTTTCGGGTCTGGCTGTTTGTGTATGTGAGTTTAATGGTCTGTAAACGCACCCACGATAGGTGTGGGACAATATTTAAAAAAATCTTCAGTGAGGTGGAGAAACTACAGCTGACCCCAAGTCTAATCTGATACCGAACTTTGTTTTGTGGGGTAAAACAACCCAGTTTTATTTTTCAAGTAATAAAATAATTACGGGACGAGCTGGACAAAATTAACGACCAGTAGTCCACATTGGCCTTGGATCGATGAGTTTGGAAGTCATGGAGAGAGGTCTTTGCCCAGCAATGGGATGACGCAGGGTAACAGTATCAGTATAATAAAATTATTATAAAGTTACGAGTAATTTAACAAGTAAAACTAGATACCTATCTGTATTTGTCATTGGAAAGTATAAGTTTAAGCGAAAGTAACTGTCTGTCTGTCTGTCATATTTTCGCAACTTAACAGCTGAACGCATTTTGATGATTGTCATACAACTAGACCATGACCTGGCTTAGTATATATTTTTTTAAATATATCTTATTAGTGAGTTCGGTTTGGTTCGGAGGAGTTCGTGGCTAAAAAATAACAGCTGCTCGGGTCGATGGTTAGGCTAAGCCGCGCCTGATTGATGACCGCCCATTACATACCGAGTTTCCTCCGTGCCTCGGAAAGCACGTAAAGCCGTTGGTCCCGGCTGTCATTTGTAGATCTTTGACAGACCCGAAAGTCTGACAACCAGTCTTACCAACGTAGTTGGGAAAAGGCTGGATAATTCTCGGCCTCCACGCGGGCGAAACCACAAACAAAAGCTTGTTAAAAAATGAATCTTGCTGGCTGGTTGGCCTGTTACCCAGTAATGGAAAACCTAATAAAATTTGTCCAATCCGGGGTTCAAACCCCCCGGCTTCAAGCTAAAGATACAGTAGTCTCAATTATTCAAGCTTGACTCAATCATTGCGCTTACGGCAGGCTGTTAAAATATTTTTTTTAATTTTTAATTAATCTCTAATATTATCTCACAGCCCTTGGTTGACTGGAAAAAAACAGTTTCTACACATGGTTTATTTATTTCTGTATTTCCAGACTGCTTCGAAAGAATATCGATCGGCGAGCAGCTGCCCCCTGGCGCCATCTACCGGAATGTGACTGAACTAACAACGCGTGAGTGCGAGCAAATCTGCAAGCAAGACAAACAGTGCCAGAGCTACGATTACGGGTACGTATTGTTGAAGATAGATGGCGCTGCTTGTTATGAAATAAAAACATACCTACTTAACATTAGGAGCTAAATTAGATTTGAAAGGAAGATAAATCTAAATGGTTAATAATATTGTGTATCTCACGGCTGAATTGGCCCAGTTCAGGAAAATGCTCATCCCCGACGATAGTTCCTGATGATGATGCATCAAAAGCCATAAAGTATGACTTTTACTAGGGACGCTATGATGCAGTGTTGGCTAGCGGGCCGATTAAATGAAATAAATAATTGAACTTGTCAGTCCTGTAGATATTCTATACAAGTTCCTACAATAACAGTTTGTGCATGTTAATTTAAATTTTATTTTATTGCCATTAATTCGGTGTCTATAAAGTAAAAAATAACTTTCTTACATACCGAATAGCAGCTTTGGTTGGTTTGCTAGTAATTAATATGGCCTACATGGTTATATTCCTAGAATCTCCTATTCTCCCTTGCGTCATGGCATCGATTCATCTCATCCAAACTAATATTAAAAACGCGAAAAAATAACTCTGACTGTGTGTTACTTTTTCACGCCCAGAAATTCGGCACGTAGGAGGCCATGACCTGAGTTAGGACCAAGGATACGTTTTATCCCTGTAGGACATTCTCGTGGGATAATTTCCGACCTCAACTCAGACGAGAAAAGCAGGTTGTTCATATATCAATTTGCTCTATTCCAGAGTCGGCGCAAAAGGCAACGCAACATGCAACTTAAGCAATAACGACGAAAAGTCTCTCAAAGAGAAGAGCCTCCTTCTCAAACACCCTGACTATGACGTCTACATCCGCAGAGTACTATGCGAGCAGTCCCCTCCTTCCCCCATCCAAGCGCAGTTCGATGACCCTTCAGATGGACCTGGACCAGCACACAGACCTGTCTTCAGACCTGTCGATGACCCTAAACAACCTTTTAGAGATGACTACCTCATATCTGGTGACTTAGAATCCTATGGAGTAGCAAGACCAGTTTACAAACCTCAATATGATGAAAGACCTGATGATTATTCGAACCCTAAACCAGATTTTGATATGGGGCCAAGTTATGGTGCTCATAAACCTCAAGATATGCCGTATAGGCCTGAAAAACCAGGTCAGGATGGTGCTTATAAGCCAAGGCCGGATCCTCACGATGTTTTGCAGTTACAAGATCCTTATAGGCCTAATGATAGGCCAGGGTATCCAGTTAATGACTATAATAGGCCAAGACCACCTCCATATGAGCCAGAAAAGCCTGACTACCACTACATCGTCAGGCCAACTAGGAAGCCTAGACCACAGGCAGACACCGGTTATAATAAACCTTCAAATGATTATCCTGCTAGGCCCGGTTATGGTCAAGAGGACTCTGGCTACACAAAACCTACGAATGACTATCCCAGGCCAGGTTATGGACTGGCTGACTCTGGATATACACCAGGGCAAAGGCCATACCCAGATAAAGATCAGTACGAACGTCCAAGGCCAGGATACCAAGGACCACTAGGTGGTTATGGTCAAAACTCCCCGTACGACGATAATTCTATTCATGTAGAAATACACGACCCTCCTAGACCTTATAAGCCTCCAAAACCAACTACTGGGCAAGGAATCTATGGTTATGGAACCTATTCAAGCCAGAATTCATATTCTCAGTCTCAAAACAGTCAATCTCAGTATTATGGCTCTGTAGCTGCAGACAGTGGTTACGGCAGCCCCTATAGACCAGACCCCAGGCCTGAAAGACCAGGTTATGGAGAACCCAGTGATGCTGGATACGGTGGTGGTTCTAAGCCACAGAAACCAGTAAATGACCGACCGGCTTATGGCGCTGAGAAACCAGGATATGGAAATGACAAACCGTCATATGCAAATGATAGACCATCCTATGGTGTGGAAAAGCCTTCAAATGATTACGACAAACCCTCATACGGGAATGACAGACCATCATATGGCAATGATAGACCGTCATATGGGAATGACAAACCATCGAATGATAGGCCAGCTTATGGAGCTGAAAAACCAAGCTACGCAAATGACAAACCAACATATGGAGATGACAGACCTTCTTACGGCAATGACAAACCAGCAAATGGAAATGACAGGCCTTCTTACGGCAATGACAAACCAGCTTATGGCAGCAACAGGCCATCAAATGATAGACCAGCTTATGGCGTAGAAAAACCCTCAGCAGACAGCGGTTACGGCAATAACCCCTACAGACCAGATCCAAAGCCAGAACGACCAGGTTATGATGAACCAAGCGATACTGGTTATGGTGGAGCTTCAAAACCTCAAAAACCTATAAATGATAGACCAGCTTATGTTCCTGGAAAACCTTCTTACGGCAACCAAGTCTCCTATGGCAGTAACCACGCATCTTTCAGCAGTCAGAACGATTATAACAGTCACCAAGCAAGCTATGGCAGTCAATACCATAGTAATAAGCCTTATGGCCAACAAGACACAGGTTATGGGTTGCAGAAACCTAGCCATGATTATCACAGGCCTTCATATGGAACTGGATCTTATGGGGGCAGTCAGGGAGGATATGGGAATAATCAGAGCTTGAATGGAGGCGGGCATGGGTCTTTCGATAACGATCAAGGAGCATATGGGGGATCAGGAAGCTATGGTGGTAGCCAGGGCTCTTATGGTGGTAGTTCAGGATACGGAAGCGGGTCCTATGGTGGAACTCAAGGCTCCTATGGAAACCAAGGCTCTTATGGAGGAAGTCAAGGCTCTTACGGTAGTTCTGGTTCTTATGGAGGTTCCCAAGCATCATACGGAACCACTCAATCATCACAAAGCAGTAGCAGTAACTCTTATGGAAGTCAAGGATCATTTGGTAGTCAAAGTGATTTTAACAGCGGATATGGTGGAAGTCCGGGGTCTTATGGAGGTACTTCAGGGTCTTATGGCAGCAGCCAGGGAGCTTATGGGGGTAGCTCTGGGTCCTATGGAGGTTCTCAAGGGTCCTATGGAACTCAAAATGATCAGAACAGGCCTTCGTATGGTAGTAGACCATCTAATGATAAACCTGCTTATGGGAAGCCGCAGAAACCGAAGCCTTCTTATGAAAATGATGACGCTGATACAGGTATGTATATTACTGATTCTATTTATGAAAAGACCCATCACAATACTTGCTATTTACCAATTTTCCAGCAAGCACAAGGTAACTGAGAGGTAACTTAGTCAGTACAAGACTGACAGTCCCTCCCGCTCTGCCCTGGGTGGGAGGACTCATTTGATGATATTAACACGTTAAAAAAAAAAAAAAAAGGTAACTGACAGGTAAATTGTCAAGCGACATTGTGTCTTGGTGTAGTCAAATTGTGAGCACTTATTCGTTTACCCCGGTAGTCGTTTTAGTTACAAGAAGCTATATAGAAATGGATGCATAAATAAAAGTGCATTGGTCGCTCGGCTCGGGTGTTGAAACTGAAATGCCTTTAAAGTCTTATTAAGATGAATTGTTAATAAAAACGTGCATTAGTTGTTCACCGTAGGTACAGCCTAACTTCATGTTACCGCATTTCTGTTACAATGTTCTATCTGTATAAAACAACGTGTGTACGTTCTGTGCGTTTGTGTGTCTGTGTGTTTTTGTCTGTGTGGCTGTGTGTTCTGTCTGTGTCTGTTAATTTCTATTTTGTTTTGTTGACATTATTTTGTTTGTATTAATATTTTAACTTATGTAATAATATAATTTGCACGCCGTAAGGTAGACTAGACGATCTCATTAATTTATGTACAACACCTAACCTGTACCTACTTTCATAGCAAATAAAATTCTGATTCTGATTCTGATTTTGTATATCTGTTACGGCTAAAAGCCGAAGTGGGCTACACCTGGGTGCAGCCGGTTAAACTTAGATGTATCCTACTTATCTTCGGTTAGAACATGCAACTAATTTGGATGTAGCTCTCGCCGGCCGCTGCCGCAGGGCCGCTCGCTGCGCTCGCTCGGCTCGCGCGTGTTTTGGTCACAGTTCTAACCTAACCTAATCCATTTGGTCGGTGTGTCCTAGCAATAAAAAGGATACACAACTGTTACCGGTCGCACCTAGGTATAGCCGGCTAGAACTAGGTGTAACCCTACTTCGGCTTTTAGCCGTAACATATCTGTCTAAGTTTTCCGAAAAATACCACAAAAGCATGATCTATTTCCACAACCGTCACAACCAAATAATCTCTAATTCACCAACAGGCTACGGCAAACCACCAGCTTTCGACGAGAACAGACCCGACTACCCGAGCCCAGACGATCCAGGATACGACAGTGACTCCGACAAACCCGCTTACGGCAACGAGAAACCAAACACAACCGGTTACGAGAAACCAAATATCAAACCGGTCTATGAGCACGACCTGGACAGGCCTGGAAATGTGCCTAGTTATATAGTAAGGCCTGGAGGGGAGGTGGTGACTTCTAGACCGATGGCGATTAGTGAATATGAAGATGCTTATGGGAGGAATCCGGGCAAGGAGGTGTATAAGGGTGAGTGGACTATGTTTTTATTTTATGTTGGATGTAATCCTGAAGACGTTGCGTTGGAAGGCCTTCCATTAGTGGACCGATGACCTGGTGAAGGTTGCGGGGATCCGCTGGATGCGATGCGCACGGGACTGGTCAGTGTGGCGACACTTGGGGCAGGCCTATGTCCAGCAGTGGACGTCTTTCGGCTGAAATGATGTTGATGTAAAACTTCTATAAAAGAGAGACTGCCTCGTTAGTCGAGCGCTGAGCATGAGATCCTGGGTTCGACTCCCGTGTCGGGCAAAGTGTTATTGGGTTTTTTCATCAGGAATTTCTTAGTAGCAGACGCGGAGTCTGGATTTGTACCCGGTTGATGGCAATAAGCTCGTCCCTATTACATCGGACTTAAAACATAACTGGCGAAATGTGGGTGTACTATTAGGTACACCTCTGCCTAATCCTTTGGGGATTACAGGCGTGATGTTATATTATAAAAATCATGACCTCCGAGTTCGTTTTGCCAACGGCGGGGATCGAACCCGCGACACGCAATGCAAGTACCTAGTCAATCGCTCAGCCACTGCGCTAAACGTGCCGTTTGATTCACACAAGAAAAAAAAATGCATGGTTTACTGTTTTGCGGCGCTCCTTGCAAAGTATTCAGCTGCATCCGGTTTGACTGGAAGCCGCCCCATCATAGTTGGGAAAAGGCTAGCAGTTGATGATGAGACAATGGACCTTGACACCTCCAGCAGTGGATTGCTTTAGGTGTATGATATACAGCGTTGGTTTAATTAGATGATAAAATGGTTCAGTACCTAAACAATCAGTTACCGCGCTACGAGCCGCAAGTTGAAATTCCGAAACGAAAAAAAAAATCATTTTTACGTATCCGAGTATTTTTTTAAATATTAAATAGGCCTACTCTTGACCTCTAACTTGTCCTGAGGACAGAGAAGAGGTCGACGATGGAACGAGCTAACCCAAAAGAAGTCTATTAACTTGCGACTGAAATAGATTGAGGTCATTATGAACTTGGGAACACCGACGCAGGCAGGGAATTCCACTCCTTGGCTGTGCACGTAATAAAACACGTAGCAAAGCGCTTCGTGTGAATGTGTGGAACATCGACAAGGTATGGCTGAAGTATTTGAGTATCTATATGGTATTTGTGTCTGTAAATGCAACGACAAATCATTCTTACTACTAGCAAATGGTTAAAAAAATCCCAAACAACATTGCAAACAGCAAAACTAACAATCAAACATATTTAGCAACGGTCTGTACACATAAACACACTGCCATAAAAACAATACGCAATTAATTTTAACTATTGAAAGAATACGGAAGCTTATTTTGGTCGACAGTGTAAATTAGTCGAATAGTATTCAAACAAATGATGTCAGTTTGTCATGCAGAATGGTAATGCATAGTTTGTCGTCAAAAGATAAAGTTACTTTTACTTTTTACTAGCTGTTGCCCGCGACTTTCATTCGCGTGAAATTATTATAAAAATACTAGCTGTGCCCGGCATGCGTTGCAATGCACCTTTTTAACCTACCCAACCTACCTACCCTAGCGGTGTGGAATATAGTTTAAAACCTATTCTCATACCTACCAAATATACAAAAAAAAAAAAACATCAAAATCGTTCGAGCCGTTTCGGAGAAGTGCGACCACTAACACCGTGACACGATATTTTTAAATATAAGATTACTTCCCTATTTGAATCATCACATATCATCATAATTATCTGGGCTAGATTGAAGTCGAATTGAAGAGTGCTGAGTGACCCATCTATACTAATATTATAAAGAGGTAAAATTGTTTGTATGTAGGGGGTAATCTCCGGAAGTAATGAACCAATTTAAAAAAAAAACAATTTTTAAAATTGTTTCACTGGTAGAAAGCTTCATTATTCGTGAGTGCCATATGCACATATAAATTATAAAGATATCACGCAAATTGGCCGAGCTATCAAAATTTTCGCGGATGAAGTCGCGGGCGAAGTGCTAGTTTAATATATGTATAAACGCGGATGTTTTTGCACGGACCCCTAATCCTTTTTCTAAAATATAAAAGTAGTATAAGTTACCCAACAACATCAACTATCTGCCGGTATCTTCCGTCAAAATCAGCCACAACAATCAAACCCGTGATGTTCGATGGCGCGTTCGTTTTCCACGCGCGCCTCAAAGAGATGGCAGCAAACAAGTAGGGGTCCGCAAGGTCCGACGCCTGCCGGGGCTGCGGGACTGTTCGAAAGAGATACCGTGGCCCTGGAAAACAAAGGGCAAAGAAGGAACATGGATGGGTTTTAGTCAGTACAAGTCTGACACTCCCTTCCGCTCCGGCCAGAGCGGGAGGAGTCATTTGATGACTTCCCATCCGAAATAAAATAATTCCGTGATGTGGCTAAACTAATCAGTCCAAAATTAATTTACCTACGTACCTACATAAGAACTTTTGATATACAACATTATTTTTAGTATATGCGAAACCTGAACATATTTGTTCAGAATAAGTAACTGAATCGATTCCAATCATTTTTAAACCATGTTATATTTGGTCCCAAAAATATTTTAAAAAAGTTACAGGTTGGACACTAAGCGACACTAAGTACCTATCGCAATTATTTAGGTACCTACTGCCAAATTATTATTATCAATGAGATCAAGACGCCGCCGCGTGGTGACCACGTTTTTGCACGGACAACTATGTAACAGAACAAGCTTATAACTTTGTGATTTTTCATGATAGTTTTGAACTTTTTTTCATAGACTCTTTACATAAAAATACTAGACACGTGTGTCAGGTTTCGCATATACTAAAACTAATATTGTTATAATCTAACACACAAAATTTGATGAACCCCATACCATTAAACAATCGGTACCGACCATGGGAGAGTAAGGTCATGACACTACATACATTCAGATGTAAATGATTCAAAACCATGATGGCGACTAAAAACAATGGAAGCAGTAACCGAGGTTGTAGGTGACGCATTTTGGGCATTTACAAAAGGTCATTAATATTGTAACTGGCCTTAGTTTTTGATATGTGGATTAAATAAAGTAGCTTGTTATGGGTGAATTGGATTGTGATGTGTTTGTCGAATGCATAGGACATTGATGAAACCACAATTATCGTCGCAAAATGTATTTTGTTTCGATTACCAAGAGCATTTATGAACGCGGACGTGAAAAGGAGTAAAACGTGATTTTTCACCCCTAAAAAAAAAGTCGATTCCCAGCAATAATTTTTGCGTAAAGTTACTTAGTTTGATGTACAGAATGCTTGGTTGACGGCTATGTGAAGGGTCTGTTTACACCCTATAAATATGTATGTATGTAACAAGAGTAGAAAGATGATGACCTATTAACGTGATTGCGCCTGTGATAGTACTCTTCTTGATTCTCGAGACACAACGTGTGTAGAGATTTCAGTTCCTCATTAGCAGAGATTGGAATATGCAGAGTTGTTTTGCCTAAACTGTAAATGTTGAATTAGAAAGAAGTCCCCATTGTATTACTTCTTTGAATTTTAGGTAAGTATTTATTTGGCTGACAAAGGAAAAAACCGAAAAAAAAAGTCTACCAAAAAATTATTTAAAATAAGACATGCATAAAACAAAATTGGTCCTGTCCGAGGCCAAAAGGCCCTTATCTCAGCATGGTGCTGTAGCATAAAAAGAAAATGTCACAGCGCTGGTATCCTGATCATCACTGGGCATCACTTGGGTCCTCCCAAGTGACGCCACAGTTTGCAAATGATGCAAATAAATATTCTGATCTGTGTTCATTAATGAAGCTATACCCACTGTATTTGCAAAAAAGAGCAGAGAGGTGGAATCCGAGACGATCAAATCAACCATTATGAGGTCTGAATCGTTTTGCGTCAGTCTAGCGCACTCCTATTAAGAACAGGGGCTGCAATTCTCCATAAAAATGTATTCCCCTTTTTTTCCGGAATAATGACTCTAGAGCAATCATTTTTTTTTCAGAAAATCAAGGTCTACTGTAGACACGTCCCTGTTTTTCCTTTTTTTCAGCAAATAATAAGTAAAGAAAATATGACTCTCCAAAAATGCCCCATTTTTACGGCTGTGATAAGGAGACTACCAGACAAATTCGAAAAGTTTTTAACATAAAAATAAAAGTCGAAACCACGGCATACTCTTTCTTTAAATTTTAATGTCAAAAATAATTTAATCGGATCAGTTTTCGAGGAGAAAAAAGAGGAATACGAAAATTAGATGTCGCCAAAATTTTTGTGATATAATTGGTCTAAGCCGCAGTTGTCCCTGTCGTACTCTGTGGGGTCAGGTTTGACGCAGCGCGACGGCAATAATTTCTTCAAATACCTATTTTTCAAATTCCTCGCAGGCCCTGTTCCCTCTTAAGAACTGAATTACAGGACTTCCTCAAACCTCCCCACCATAATAGTCGAGATAGTTAAACTGCAATATGACATTGACATTACCAAAACGAATAAAGACCGCAAAGATAATGCCCAAATTCCGTGAACCTAACATAATGGTGCTCAAACCGTGTCACGCGTAGATGTGTAGCAGCCATGATGGTCAGATGAAGGCTGATCGTATTATGTCATTTGAAGCTTTTTGTGGAGCTGTAAGTGGTACCATCCTTTGGGTAGTTAAGTGTTATGCTCTTGGGATTTTGGTTAGCTAGGTAAGGTTCGGGTAGATGGTGTAAATGTGCTGTAAGAAGTTTAAGTTCAAGTAGAGGTGTCCTGTCTTGTGAAAAGTCATTACCGACGCTGCAACACTGATGATTATAACATAGCATCTCATCGGAGATGGCCAATGGAGCAAGGTTTTGACCGAGTGGTGGCCAAGGTCAGCCCAAAGAAACCAGGGCCTTTCTAAAGCTCGTTAAGTGGCAGTGGGCAGGGCACATTGGCCCGATGGGCCCGAAAAGTTCTGGAGTGGCGACCCGAAGACGTTACGTTGATAGGCCTCCCACTAACTGGACCGATGACCTGGAAAAGGTTGCAGGGATCCGCTGGATGCGAGTTCCACGGGTCTGGTCAATGTGGCGACACTTGGGGGAGGTCTATGTCCAGCAGTGGACGTCTTTCGACTGAAATGATGCTACTGTGCTGTTGCTGTTTCAACGTGGCCTCTTGATCTCAAATGATCTAAAAGTTAAGACTCTAGAAGAAGAAGGTTTCAATTCACTTAACCGTTTTTCCGATTCAAACCCGAAGGTCATTTCCATAGTTATGCTGTATATCATCTCCGTCCGGCCGATACTTTAAGTTTTTACTCAATAATGGCGCATAATGGAAGGTCTAAACAATTTGCCCAGGCCTACTGTTTGCAATTTACTATTTGGGTGTGGGACAAGTTATAAGCGAAATAACTATTTCCATATTTGTGGTTCTGTGAGAAGACTAAGTCAATGGATTACTTACCTTAGTTGAGTATTAATGGCTTGTGCTGTACTAAATGTAATAAATCCTATTCCTACTAATATTAAGCAGTACCTTTGTGCTCTTCTATTTTAATGTAATCTCTTATTAACTATTTTGTGTGTACATAAATAAATAAATAAATAAATATTATAAATACGAAAGTTTGTGAGAATGGATGGATAGATGGATGTTTGTTAGTCTTTCACGCAAAAACTACTGAACAGATTTGGATGAAATTTTGCACACAAATAGTTTATAACCTGGACTAACACATAGGGTACTTTTGTCCCGGTAATATGATCCCGTGGGACAATTATCGAAATTCACGCGGGCGAAGCCACGTTCATAAGCTAGCAGTAAATAAAATGGACTATTTTCTCATAGCTAGTATTAATCAAAGACGGGCCGACAAGCCATAAATAAAGATTTTGAAGATTTGTCTATAAAGATTTGGCATAATAGCCTACAATCTACTTTAAATCATCCAAATTAAGTGTACACAGTGTAAGTCATAATGTGTACATATCGAAATGAAAAAAAAGACAAAATATTTACAACGAATTGGGAAAAATCGATACGACATTTGTGCCTTTATTTAATTCGCCTAGTCCTTAACAACTTGACAAGCAAAAAAACATGGCGGCTGATACAGGAACAGCTATTTACATGTTATGGAATATGTGATATACGGATGGATATTTTTTTTTAATTTTGCAAAATGGGCCTGCTCTTGACCTCGATCATGCCTGATGGAAAGCGATAGATGAGGTCTGTGATGGAACGAGTGTGGCCAGAAGATGCCTGTTTACTCTTGCTTTGAAGGGAGACGGCTTAAATGTGGGAGGGAACACAGATCGGTTGTGCACATAAACTTTGCCACCCAATCATCATCTGCCTAGCCTTTTCCCAACTATATTGGGGTCGGCTTCCAGTTTAACCGTATGCAGCTGAATACCAGTATTTTACATGGAGCGACTGCTTATCTGACCTCCACAACCCAGTTAGTACTGGGTAATACGATACCCCTTGGTAAAACTGGTTGTCAGACTTTTTGGGCCACTGACTACCTGTAACGACTGTCAAAGATCTACAAATGACAGCCGTGACCAACGGCTTAACGTGCTTTCCGAGGCACGGAGGAAACTTGGTATGTAATGGGCGGTCACCCATCCACAGACCAACCTAGGCAAGCACGGCTTAACCTGAAGATCGACCCGAGCGCCACCCAATAACTTTCGAAAATCCCAACAAATTATCGCTTGATCTTCCTCCTTACACCAAACCACATCAGATAGAGATCAGATATCAAGATTCTTTGAATCATTGTGTATGAAACTTATTGTTAAAGTTATATCATACAGCCATTTGTGGCGGCCTTCGCCATTGTCTTTTGTTTTAAAAATCTATAAAAAATTAAGAAGTCTTCGTCTTATAATTTGGATAGAGTTATTTTCATGGTGGGTTGAGAAATGAATATTTACTAGTAGCCGTAGTTATTTCTATGTATGTACAATGAGTGATAGCAATTAGCTGACCCACCTTTGCATAAATAGTTGAGATTTTTTAGAAAACGAATCGATAGTATTTTATATTTTTTTTGTATTTTATTTATTTCGAGCCGTTTGGGGTTGAAACTCTGGGGTCGTGGGGTCCGAGTGCTCATAGCCTGTTTAAGGAAATTTCGAAACGCCTAGTTGACGCTTCTCGTGACCCAAGGGCTAGCTTTTACTTTGGTCAGAGGCTAAGTGTTGCCATACCACGTGGCAGCGCCGCCAGTCTCTTGGGCACATTACCAGCTGACAGCGTTGAGGAGGAGTTTTTTGATGCCCTTTTATAGTTTGTTGTTAGTTTATTTACTTAGGTTATTTAGTAGTTTTTAATTAATAATGTATTTAGTTAGTTTGAGCAAAGCTAATTTAATATAAAAGAATTATACAAATATATTGATTCGTTTTCTAAACAATCTCAACCATTTGTGCAAAGGTGGGTCACCTAATTGCTATCACTCACTGTACTTCGAGGTCTAGATGAATGTATTCTGAGTGGAGCAAAGACATTCAAATATTGATGAGCGACAGACGGGACAAACCGCAAAAAATTGTATAGTGTCACACGCTAGCCTGTTAGGTAGCATTCGTGTGTCAAAATCGAAAATTTTCGGAATCAATTTTTTTTTAAATATTCCCTATTTCTGTCTATGTTTCCCTATGTCTTTTATATCTCTTTGGAGTGGAGCTATAATGATTACTGACAAATGTGTACACTGGCTTGGCAGGGCCACTCGAAGCGTTCTTAAAAGACTATCTTAGAAACCAACCTGCGTGGTCCTCATCTGACTTGACCAAGATTATAAGATTTAAAAAAAAAACTAGCTATTGGCCGCAACTTCGTTCGCCTGGAAATATTGATGTGTGTGACTATAATCTATCTCTGTGATAAATTTCACCCAGATCCATTCAGCCGTTCTGGCGTGGATGAGTAACAAACATCCATCCATTCATCCAAACTTCCTCATTTATAATAGTGGTAAGAAGTCAAAGTCCTTGTAAAAACCAATATAAAGTGCATCTCTTATCTGTAGAAAAGTTCAGTGTGTTAGATCAGGGCTCATGAGTTCGTGACAAAATAATAACAGCCTCACTTGCCAAGGTGGATCCGTGGATGGGTGCATTATTAACAATACATCTTTGACAAAAAAAAACTTATACTGTCACTTACGGGATATCTTCCGTGATTGTTCATTATTTTGAGCTCCCGATATTTCGGCGCTGTTGCAAGCGCCATGATCGCGGGACAACAACAACGAACAATCACTGAAGATATCCCGTAAGTGACAGTATAAGTTTAGTTGTAAACTGTGAAAGCTGTCAAAGATGTTTTAACATATTTGACAGTCGTAACGTTTAGTCAGACGCCCGAAAGGCTGGCAACCAGTCTTCCACTCAACAACTGCGGGTTGTTTAAGTGAGATGGTAGCCATTCCATGAAAAATACTGGTGTGCAGCTGTATCAAATATTTCAAAATTTTGCATTTTCTACCAGTCAACTAAGAGTTGACTGGTAGAAAACGGGAGTCACGACTGAATGTCTTCACATTCAGTCGTGACTCCCGTAATGACTCTCAAACACTAGAACGACAGCCTAACTCATTCTTTCTTTTTCGTGTGGTTAGTGCCTAACCTGGTGTCAGAGTTTGTATGCCGCCCATAGGTCTCTTACTTGACTTTGCATGCCGTCGAGAAATATCTCTCAGGGATGCTGGGTTGATTTCCTCACGATGTTTCCCTCCACGGAAGCAAGCGATAATAATACAATACGCACATGAATCCGAAAAATCAGAGGTGCGTGTCTTGGGTTCGAACTCGAGACCTACGTCTTGGTAGGCCAACGGACACACCACTAGGCTATCACTGCTTCTCAATCTCATTCATTCTTTGGAACTCCTCAGCATAGAAGCTTCCCCGTATTTAGCTGAAAAATAAACAAAACAGAATCGCTCGATCGAAATTAAGCGTGTCGGTAATTCACAAAAATTGTGTAGAATGATGTAAGAGAGATGTGTTATCGTTTATCTTGTCCATTGTGCTGGGACCTTGGCTTTAGACCGCACAATGGTAGGAAGACTTGCTGCTAAGTGGGAAGGGTCGGAACTTGGATTTTGAGTTATTAAAAATGGTCTTTTATTTTGGGCTGTCATTAATCTTGTGGTCACAAGCGCTACTGCTGAGCAAGAGGTCCAGGGTTCAATTCCCGGGGTAGCTAAGTGTCATTGCGTTTACCAGCAGCAATTTCTGGGGAGCAGAATTTGGATTTGTTGTTTGTTTGTCCTGTTTGTTTGTTTGTTGGTTTTGTTTATTTGTTGGTTTTATTTGTTTGTTTGTTGTTGATGTTTGTTTGTTGTTTGTTGAATTTGTTTGTTTGTTATTTTATGTTATGTAATTATTTGTGTCGTCTACAAATAATTACATAGCATAAAATCACGCCTTTAATCGTCGAAGGGTAAAGCAGAGGCTTACCTAATAGTACACCCAAATTTAGCCAGTTATGTTAAGTCCCATGTAGTAGGGGGCGAACCTTTTTCCATTTACCGGGCACAAATCTAAACTATGGCTACTACTGAGAAATTCCTGTTGGAAAACCTCAATAGTACTTTACCAGACCTGGGAATCGAACCCAGGGACCTCATGCTCAGCAGTCGCCCTTGCAACTACTGGACCAACGTGGCAGGAAATAATTATAATGCCTGATATAAGATACTAGCTTTTGCCCGCGGCTTCGCCCGCGTGGATGTCGAATAATATCCGATTACTTACCTTCATCCCCCTTTTTAACCCTCGGGGGAAGAATTGTCAGAACGCTGAGACACGTATAAATTAATTTACAATCGTCAGCACAAACACAAAATTTGAAAATCCTAGCTTCAAACTGACGCACTTTCATATAAACTTCCATCCCCTATTTTACTCCTTTAGGGGTGGAATTCCCACAAATCCTTTCTTAGTGGATACTTACTCTTCACAAAGAAAACACCCTCCAAGTTTCATGCCTCTAGGACCAGCGTTTTGGGCTGTGTTGATATATAACCCAGTCAGTCAGTCAGTCAGTCTCAGTTTACCATTTTATATATATAGATAGATATTTAGATGTGGCCACGGGTTTACAGCTGCTCGGATCCATCTTTAGGTAAAACGTGCTTGCCTAGGTTGGTCTGTGGATATGTGACCACACATTTCATACCGAGTTTCTTCCGTGCCTCGGAAAGCACGTTAAGCCGTTGGTCCCGGCTGTCATTTGTAGATCTTTGACAGTCGTTACAAGTCAGTGGCCTGAATGTCTTGCCAAGGGGTATCGTATTACCCAGTACTAACTGGGTTGTAGAGGTCAGATAGGCAGTCGCTCCTTGTAAGATACTTGTATTCAACTGCGTTTGGTTAGACTGGCAGCCGACTCCAACATAGTTGGGAAAAGGCTAGGCAGATGATGATGATAAGATATAAGATTTATCATAGGGTTCTAAATAACTACGTAGCTAAGAGATTCCTTGGTCAAAGGTACAAATAGCTTAATAAGACGATTGTCTATGGTAGACATCAAGGATTCATGTTTTAAAAGCTTAGTCTCATTGTTTTGAAGGAAAAAAACGTAAGGTTCACTTTGAAACTTGCGTTGGGTTCCGTATTTGCATTTTTCATAATTCTTTGTCATTTTGACAGTATTGTCAGCTAAGCGATAGTAGAGTTTAAAAAATAAACTCAACTTTTTAATAATCTATAAGTACTAATATTATAAATGCGAAAATTTAATGGATGAATGTATGTTTGTTACTCGATCACGCCAGAAGGGCTTAACGGGTCAGGATGAAATTTGGCACAGAGATAGATTACAGTCTGGAATAGCACGCTGTAGTTCTTTTTGCACTATGTTGATGTATTACTTTTTGTAGTGCCACAGCATCATTGGTGTTAGGAATGTTATCCACTACAGAGATATCTTGAGAAGTTGCCGATTGGAAATCTTACCGAACACATGGCTTATTGTATACAGGATGGAGACGACAATGCGACAATAAATTAAACTGTATGTACCTCATGACGTTCCCAGTCTGATTCGATTTTCGATTGAATTTTGTATGCAGTTTACATACATTTCACAGGACGTTATTTTTCATTTTTAGCATTTTGTACATAGTGTAGATAATAGGCTACCACCAACAGGTTAACGAATCCCGCATCGGTATAAACGTTAAACACATGTTGCCAACTCGCTACTTCAAAATATTGGCCAAAATTGTCGTATTGTCGTCTCCACCGTGTAGAAAGTGAGCCCTATCATCATCATTCTCTTGCCCTCATCCCAATTCATTTGAAGTCGGCGCAGCATGTCTTCTTCTTCCATATTTCTCTATTACTCGTCATCTCATCAGACACTAAGTGAACCCTGTCAATATTATTTAATGCATGCGTTTGTTACATTAGCTCACACTATTGGCAACAAATTTTTTTTCAGTACATGGTTTTTCTATAACCCTCACGGACCCCTAACAAATAAATTGCTTTTAAAACGTCAGTACATTAGGCCAGTCCTTACCGGATACACACAATTTGTTGAATTACACGGAAGCCTTTAGTTTCGACTGAGATCTGACGTTTTTTGTGCAGGCTTTACTTGTGATTAGTATGGTCTTTGTTGCTATGAGGAGCTCGTGGCTAAATAATAACAGCTGCTCGGGTCGATCTTTAGGTTAAGCCGTGCTTACCTAGGTTGGTCCATCGATGGGTGTCCACCCAATACATACCGAGTTTCCCCCATGCCTCGGAAACCACGTTAAGCTGTTGGTCCCGGCTGTCATTTGTAAATCTTTGACAGTCGTTACAGATAGTCTGTGACCTGAAAGTCTTACCAAGGGGTATCGTATTACCCAGTACTAACTGGGTTGTGGAGGTCAGATAGGCAGTCGCTCCATGTAAAATAAATATATAATAATATATAGTATATGTTATGATGAATAATAAAACTGTAATTATGGCCACACTATTGAATTAGGTCATTACCTGTAATGATAGTGATGATGAGTTAATAAATAAATAAATAAATAAAATACTGGTATTCAGCTGCATCCGGTTAGACTGGAAGCCGACCCCAACATAGTTGGGAAAAGGCTATGTAGATCATGATTGTTTTTGTCACTTTGTGGAATCACAGTGCGGCATGGTTACCCAATGGCATTTTGAGGGGACGATATTCGGCGAGCCTATTGCTATCAATCTGGGACAAATCCTAACTCCGTGGCTGTTACTGAGAAATGATGGAAAAACCCAATAACAATTTGCCCGACCCGCGAATCGAACCCAGGTCCTCATGCTCAGCAGCCGCAATTGCCACTGACCAACAAGGCTGTCTAAAAATCCTAAGTAAGGAACTCTGCCTAACCCTTCGGGGATTACAGGCGTGATGTTATGTTATTAGTTTTCTTGGCTATAAATACGAATTCAACGCTAATGAGAACTGAGAATCTTTAAAAAGTTCATTCATGAGTTAGTCCCTAACCTCATAAACCACAATTTGCGTGCATTAATAAACACAAACCATTAAAAACACCATGATATTATGTTAAATATTCTCATGGGAGTCACAATGGTAGGATATATTAGGCTTTTTGCCTCAAATAATCCTTTTTTCGAGACAATAGGCCGGCTGCCAAAGTTATCAGATGTAATCAACACGCCGTTGGAGTTGTGTGGATGTGACTTTTTAAATTAAATTATTTATTTCATTAAATTGTTTCAACTTACGGCACTCATTGTAAAACGATTCTTTACTTTAGACCGAGGTTTAAATCATCGAACTGTTGTAGTTTATTTTAGTGTTAAATTTTTTTTTTTGCAAATTTATTCACCTCCACTGTCTGTCTCTGCATCACCCAAAGGTTGACTGGTAGAAAATGCCTATGGCATTAAGTCCGCCCGTGCACTTTGTGCTTGAAGTGTTAATAAACTGTTTTCAAGCCAAATCCGATTTCAGGCCAAACTGGTTTGCCCGTAGACCAAACTGGTTTGCCCTTAGGCCAAACCGGCCTACACTGGCCAAACCGGTTTACCAGTTTATCGTGTCAGAATACACTAAACTAAACAAATCTATCACAATTCAGGTGCAAAACTTGTACCTACGTTAGGCAAAATCTTTTGGGGACAGAACTCTAAAATTATGGTGTTTTGGCGGTTTAAGCATACAGTACGACTCCATACTTTGTCTTGCATTCCTAAAAGAAATTACAATGTCTTAAATGAAATCCAAACCAATTGAATCATTACATTTTTGTTACTCAATAAAGCCGAAAAAGCTTATCGAATTTCGATAAAATTTTGCTGTTACCAAATTAAACTGGTAATTGGGGCTAATGAGCCTTGCTTGGTCACCTAAATAAAGTCAACCGTAGAGCTGGTTTTTTTAGTTGAAAATGTACAGTATAGACTCTACGGGACAGCTAAAAAAGCGATGTTTAAAATTGCAGAGTACAGCCAGCCGCAGTGATAACAATATGACCGTGAGCCGTTGAGCTGGCCTAGCGTAGTATTTAGTTTCAATAAAATAAGAAGCTTTGTTTTGTTATATAATAAGAGGTTTTGTTACACCTGTGTTAATTGACGTACGGCCTACCGCACATTGTGTTAGTTATTTCATTTAACCACCATATACTTACATTATTTTCAAAAAACTATCTTCATAATTCTTAGCACCCCGTCTAGTTTTATCCACTCACGAACACCTATAGACACAGACAAAGCTTCTTCTATCTCCAGCAACGTTGTTTTATCATCCCATTGTTCAACCAAAGGTCTTATCCACGCCCGGAGGACACGGTGGAGCATACGGTGCAGGACTGCCCCGCTTGGGCAGGGCACCGCCGTGTCCTCACGGCGGCGATAAGCGGAGACCTCTCGCGCCCGGCATTGGTCGAGGCCATGCTGCGGGGCGAGACGGAGTGGGAAGCGGTCGCCTCCTTCTGCGAAGCAGTCATGCTCGCGAAGGAGGAGGCGGGCCGCGTGAGGGAGAGGACAGCGTCCTCCCTCCACCCCAGCCGCAGTGGTAGACGCCCACGGCGCCGGACGTCGGCAGACGATCTCCGGCCACCGTAGGCGCGGGCTTGCGGGCGGCGAGTAATGGGCGACTCGCTGTCCGACCATGGACCATGCCCGGGTCGACGGCGCGTTGTGTTCCACGCGCGCCTCAAAGAGTGTCAGCATTATGACGGGGCCCCCCTCTAGAGGGCGAAAGCCTGCCGGGGTCGCGGGACTTATAGAATTACCGTGACCCTGGATCATAAAGGGCTATTGAAGGACACCGTGGATTTTAGTCAGTACAAGTCTGACAGTTCCTCCCACTCTGCCCTGGGTGGGAGGACTCATTTGATGATTTTACCACGATAAAAAAAAAAAAAAAAAAAAAAAAGGTCTTATCCACACAATTCTACACTCGATTTTCCATTCACATATAAGCTTATAGCAGACAATGCTTCTGTTCAGTTGCACTATGTTACGCGCCGCGATCTCATTGACCCATAAACAAACATTCATACATTTTTTACAACAAAAACTCGTTAATTTGCAACAATTATTCAATTAATAAAATAAGAAGTTGTTATTCAATTAACAACGTAATAAAATAACAAAAGGATCGCGGAATTGGAATTTTAAAATGACTTTTAAGATATAATTTTGAATAAATTCGAAATTGGAACGGAAATTACAACGTTATTATTTTAATTGAATAACAATAACGTTGTTTATACGATTAATAACAATTATGAATACTTTGAATACATGTGTGGTGAATAAAAGTGCATTTATTGGATTCATTGGATGATGCAAATGAAAAAGTGTTGTGAAAATGAATTTGTGGACTACAATATTGTTGTTTTGTCATTTTGTTTGTGCTGTGATTGGATCCAGGGTTATACTCGTGGAGAATGCACCAAGTATGTATTGTTATTTAAAATTAACTAGAATACCATTTAATTCCAGTATTGTCCAAGTGGTATTTATCTATTTTTGTTACCTGAAAATTAATGAATTGTTATTTTGTTTATACATTTTTTATATTTTTTACATATTAATAAAAAACATTTAAAATATAAAAAATAGGTAGGCCTTTGTCGGAAGCAGGGTCCAAGCTACCGGTGATTAGGGCTCCAGATACAGGAACCTCCTCACAAGGCGAGCCGTATCGAGGAGTACTATGCCTTCTGAATCAGTCCCAAATTCTCAGATCATCATACAAGGTGTGCAGACCCTTAACGAAGCCGTCAACCAAGCATTTTGTACATCAAACTAAGTAACTTTACGCAAAAATTATTGCTGGAAAACTTTTTTGGGGTGTAAACGTATATTGCTGTGATTGTAAACATTATATCTTGTAGCTGTTTATTGTCCTATAATAAATAAAATAAAATAAAATAAAATAAAATCACGTTTTACGATAAGACTCAATGTAACGCATTCAAAACATTGCATGTGTTAATGGATGGATTGAATAGTACGGGGGTCGTGGAGGTGTTTTAAAGTAAAGTTCTTACATTAAATAAAGGTATTTAAAAAAATTGTGAAAAGTTGGAACTTTGACCCCCAATATCTCCGTAACTAGAAGGTTCCCAGGTATGGTCTAGAACAAAAAAAATATCGCAATGACGGGGAAAACAAGTGCCTTTCGGCTTCGTTAAGGGTCTTGTTACATCATTTATTATAGATACATAATTGATCGCTATGATCCGAAACAATCAATTACACCAAACATAAGTTAGATACACATACTCCTACTTAATAAGACTAAGATCACTGCCATGTTGGTCTAGTGGTAGCAAGCGCGACTGCGGAGCATGAGGTCGTGGGTTCGATTCCCAGGTCGGGCAGTGTTATTGGGTTTTTCCATCAGGAACTTCTCAGTAGCGGCCAGGGAATCTGGATTTGTAACCAGTTGATGACAACAGGCCCTTAGAAAATTGGACTTAAACGTAACTGGCGAAATATGGGTACACTTCAGCCGAACCCTTCGGCGATTACAGGCGTGATGTTATGTTACTTTATCTTTTGACCGCCAGAGCATAAACGTACGCGCGTGCCCTCCACGTCAAGCTACAATTTCGCCTACCATTTTGTCACATATTTGTGTCATTTGGCGTACAGGGCACGCGCTTGCTTGTCACGTGTATGGTGACAATGGCGGTCAAAAGATTAATAGAGCCTTTGTTCATTCAATCCATCATCATCATCATCATTTGCCTAGCCTTTTCCCAACTATGTTGGGGTCGGCTTCCACTCCAACCGGATGCAGCATAATCAGCCTATAATGTTCCGACTGCTGGGACACAGGCCTCCTCTCTATGAGAGGAAATGGGCTATATATATATATCCACCACGCGGGCCCAGTGCGGGTTGGTAGATGTCACATGTCTTCGAATTTTTGGTTCTAGGACATGCCGGTTTCCTCACGACGTTTTCCTTCACCGTTTTTGAGAGCAGTGGTGATGAAATAAATTACACAAAGTAATGCGCCTGCCTGGGTTCGAACCCACGACTTACTGTTCGTAAGTCGGGGCCGCCACCATTGGGCCACCGCTGCTCCCGGATGCAGCAGAATACCATTATTTTACATGGAGCAACTGCCTATCTGAAATCCATAACCCAGTTAGTAGCGGGTAATACGATACCCCTTGGTAAGACAGGTTGTCAGACTTTTTGGGCCACTGTCTACCTGTCAAACATCAACCAGATAACAGCCGGGACCAACGGCTTAACGTGTTTTCCGAGGCACGGAGGAAATTCGATATGTAATGGGCGGTCACCCATCCCCAGACCAACCTAGGCAAGCACGGCTGAACCTAAAGATCGACCCGACTGGCTTTTATTATTTAACCACGAGCTCCTTTGTTCATTCAATCCATTCTACATTAAGTCTAGCTTCTAGCCAAAGCCACCACAATCTTTTGTCGTGTCTTCGATACGCTCGGGTGCCGATAATGCGACTTATTCTTTACAGAGGTCAAAATAGCATAGAGACCTTTTAAAATTCTAAGAATACTGCAGTTAAGATTCTGAAGATTACTTATGTAATTACGTCTTGTCTGTCGTGTATCTTTTGTGTTGATGGTTGATGTAATTATGATTATTAAAATCGTTGTTGCACTTGCCCATTTTCGCAAACACTAAGCGACACATATACCTATTGCACCTTTCGGCGCTTAACCAAATTGTGGAAATCCCACAGTATTTCGGTGTTTGTCGTGTATCATGTGTCACACACTGCGAACTACTGAGCTAAGGTACGTCAGCGGTACAAGCGATGCGAACGAAATATTTGACGATGCCAGCGATGCTACTCGTTCACCTGGTCGCCTCGCCTGGTGCTCGGGAGCCCGCTTGCTCGCCCGTCCGTTCGTAGTTTTCGATGTGAACCCACATAGTTTAGCTCGCCAAAGCTTCGCTTAGTTTATAAAGTTTCCCTCGCCTCGCTTCGCCCGCCAGCTCGCTCGCTCACTCGCTTGCTAGCTGGCGGTGCAGCCTACGCTTTAGTCAGTCTGCCTTCAAAAACTGATTTGCTGTCGAAATCTCCATCAAAAACACTTATCGATAACACAACACTTACAAATCTTTGTCTGCTAGATGCCATGCACTCAGCCTGGTAACCCCATGTTAGGTGGTAACCCCAGGTAGATTAGCAGTGGTGGCCCAGTGGTGATGATAGCCTCGACATCCGAGCCGTAAAATGCATTTGGTTTTGCTACACCAAACGGTGCAGGACCTAGAACCAAAAATTTTATTTGTCATCCAACTACCCACACTTTGAATTTTGGCCTCGGGTAGAGAGGTCGCCTATGTCCCAGGAGTTGGAACGTTATAGGCTGATAATACATGATTAGGATGGAGTGAAAAAAAATCTTTTTCAAATTTTAAGATTCCTGTATGATTAATCGGTGTTACGTAGTATTAGTAATATATTTTGCATAGTTATTCATTCCTTTAGTAATTTTAAGTATGAACATCGTAGTAAAGATAGTAATAGAGTCGTAAATAATGTTTTGTTTGATAGACAAAAAATGTTTTTTTTCTAAAGTTCAAACCTAATGCTCCACCTTAAGATATTGAATTAATAGCTAATATTTTGCGTGAACACATCTATTAATACGTATCATCGATTGATCATACAGGAATCTTTAAATTTGATAAATTTTTTTTTTTCACTCCATCCTAATGATTATGTCCCCAGATTAACATACCACCTACCAGTAGCGAAGGGTCAATTTTTGTAAGAGGTAAGCCGGAGTACATATCTTTAGTGATTATATTATTTGTCTATTAGAATACTGACTGTACCATTTTTCAAAGGTAAAATCAAAATCAAAATCAAAGCATTTATTTCAAATAGGCCAGTTACAGGCACTTTTGAATTGTCGAAACAAAGACAACAATAGCTACAGTCCCAGTCACAAGGCATAAAAACTGTGAAAGTACTGTAGTTGCCCATTCCCTAACGTAGATCTCTATGGAGAAGAACGGGCAAGAAACTCCATGGACACTCTTTTAAATCAGTATACTTTTACAAACTCTTGGTTACATCATTCATGTTGAGATGGTACATTATGTGAGAACGATGTAGCAAGATGTGTACGTTAAAAGTGTCCACAGTAAACAATTCAAAAAAGAAAAAAAAAACAATTCAAATAAGCCGTGGCAACCAAGAGATGACCAGTCACAACTGACAGCGCCCGTTCACGAACATGACGTAAGCCGGTAGGAATCGAGTTGTATGGAACCTTCGTCACTGCAACCTACTTCAATATACTCTAATCATCTCACTGGGTCATATTTATTTATAATTCTGACTTAACGGATCTTCCTCAAGGTGGCAATTCGCGTATTTTTTGTCAGTACGTTCTTAAGATTTATTGTTTCTTTATGTTGGTAATTAAGCTTAACTAATGGTCTGTTTGGGTAGCTAATGTTCTTATACAGTGACGTAAACGTGAGTTAAAATGATTTTACGCTAGCTTGTTGAATGTGACCTAAGGTGGCCGGACTAAGGGACTTCGATTAAACTGTACGCGATAAGAAAATCTTGTCTGTGTCAATATTCCATTTAATCATGACTCCGACAGAAAACTGAGAGGAGCTCGTAGCTAAATAATATCACCTGCTCTTATCGATCTTTAGGTTAAGCTGTGCTTGTCTAGGTTGGCCTGTGGATGGGTGACCACCCATTACTTACTGAGTTTCCTCCGTGCCTCGGAAAACACGTTAAGCCGTTGGTTCCAGCTGTCATTTGTAGATTTTTGACAGTCGTTACACGTAGTCAGCGGCCCAGAAAGTCTGACAACCAGTCTTACCAAGAGGCATCGTATTACTTAGTACTAACTGGGTTGTGGAGGTCAGATAGGCAGTCGCTCCATGTTAAATACTGGAAATCAGCTGCATCCGGTTAGACTGGAAGCCGACCCTAACATAGTTGGGATAAGGCTAGGCAGATGATGAATCATGACACCGACAGCTCTTGAACTCGGTTTAGATGGCAGATCGCGTTCAATTTCATTGGCGAAATCCGCTCTTAAGATTGTCCAGTGCATTCTAAGTTGTTTTAAACCTTCATGATAGATTAATATTAGAGCATGACATGCGCTGGAGGAGCTCGTGGGTAACTTATAACCGCCGCATAGGTAGATCTTTAAGATTAGCAGTGCTTACTTATGTTGGTCCGTGGATGGGTGACCATCCATTATATGCCTTCCAATATGTGCTTTGGAAAGCACGTGAAGCCGTTGGTCCCGGCTGTCATTTATACAGGGTTTAAAAAGACCCTTAACGAAGCCGAAAGGCACTTGTTCCCATGTCATTGCGATCATTTTTTTTTCTAGAACATACCTGGGAACCTTCTAGTTACGGAGATATTGGGGGTCAAAGTTCCAACTTTTTAACAAGTTTTGTTTTAAATACATGTTTTTAATGTAAGATTTTTATTTTAATCACCTTCACGACCCCCTTACTATTCAATCCATCCATCAGCACAATGTTTTGAGTGCGTTACATTGAGTCCTACCGTAAAAAGTGACTTTTCACCCCAAAAAAAAGTCGTATCCCAGCAATAATTTTTGCGTAAAGTTACTTAGTTTGATGTACAGAATGCTTGGTTGACGGCTTCGTTAAGGGTCTTGTTACACCCTGTACCAAGACAGGGTGCAGGGAGCTTCGTCTCGTCATAAAACGAGACGAAGTCGATTACGAGTCTCCGTTCCGTTTCGTGTGTTGCAACAAGTATCTACAACATAACCTTTTCTACCACAGCATGTTTCCGCCGCGTCCTAGCTGGGAAGCGAGCTCTGCGAAGCCATGTCAGAAAAGTCGTCCCCTGCGAGAGGCTGGAAGACTGCAGGAGAGAATGCGCCGAAGAGAAGAGGTTCCCTTGCGAGAGCTTCAATTATAGGTAAGTTTTATGTTATTGTGTACAGATTATTATAAAGTACCAGTGGCGAAGGTTCCATACAACCCGATTCCTACCGGCTTCCCTTTGAAAAATGGCACAGTCAGTATTCTATAGCCAATAATATTCCATACAGTAAAGGTATGTACTCCGGCTTGCCTCTTACAAAAATTGACCCTTCGCTACTGTAAAGTACTAGCATTTGCTCGCGGCTTCACTTCCATTTTGTACGGAAATGAACCCACGGGAACGTTTTAAATGTTGCCTATGACACTCGGGGATAATGTAGCTTTCAGTTAGTGAAAGAATTTTCGGAATCGGATCAGTAGATCCGAAGATTACTATTAGGTAATATTCGTATGGATGGCGTCAGGAAAATGGTGCCTTCTGATACATTAAAATACAAAATTTTATGTTATTGGATAGAAGGAAAGCTAGTAAGAGAAACCCATATGAAAATAACGCATAAAATCGAATAACATAAAATATAATAGTAAAAAAAAATAAAAAACACGCTTTAGAGTAACGTCATTTTATTTCTCGTATTCTTCTTAGCAAACCCTTTCATTTAATACATCATGGAAATGCAAAAGAAATAACTAGTCCGCCATCTTTGGGAGTCCGCCATCTTTGGGAATCCGCCATCTTTTTGAGTCCGCCATCTTTGGGAGCCCGCCATATTAGATTTAGAATGACGTCACTTAACTAACCATGAACTCTAGGTCTCTTAGATTCAAAAATATTAGCATTTTATAAAACATCCGTTAGATCAGTCGACTAAAAAAACAAAATGGCTGCCTTTCGCGGGGTGTGGGATTAGGAATATTTATAAACGTGTATTTGTTCATAGAAATGAGTATATAATATGCCCTTAAAGTATCGGTAACCGGTAGCCAAACACATTGTATATCTTAACCTTTTGAACGCCATTGTCACATATACGTGACAAGCAAGCGCGTGCCCTGTACGCCAAACGACACCAATGTAAATGTGACAAAATGGTAGGTGAAATTGGGGCTTGGCATGGAGGGTACGCGCGTGCGTGCTCTGGCGTTCAAAAGGTTAAATTCTGTGACAGGACATCGCTGAGTTTTAGGTACCTACTGTAAATAAGTAGTTATAGACAGGTTGTCATAAAGGCCAATGATTGCAGTAGATTTGACAAAATGAAAATGCAAGTTGACTGTCGTCTATAAGTGGCCAATTTGCAAGTTCATTCCACTACTAAAATCCGTTAAAACCTCTATGACACTTGCAAGTTAAAGTGATTTGATGAGCGTGAACTTGAACTAGCAAGATTTCTGCGCAATTAGAATGATAGACGTCATCAGGTTCAAAAGTCCTTTTTCAGGGTTCCGTACCCGAAGGGTAACCAACGGGACCCTATTACTAAGCCTCCGCTGTCCGTCCGTCCGTCTGTCTGTCATCGGGCTGTATCTCATGATCCGCAATAGGTAGACAGTTGAAATTTCCACAGAATGTGTATTTTTGTTGCCGCTATAACAAACAATAAGGGTCAATTCAAAAGACGCGGTGTTTATAACTTTACTTTAAATACCTCCATGGCCCGTTTCCAATTCAATGCATCCATCAGCACAATGTTTTGAGTGCGTTACATTGAGTTTTTTTTTTTGATGGAGTTATCACCCCAAAAAAAAGCCTAACACAGTAAAATTTTTGCGTAAAGGCGCTCCCTCACCGGGAGCTCGCCTGTAATGTAACAAATGCAAGATTCGATTTTGAGCATTACGTTCACTTGTTTCTGTACAAATCGAAACTTGGATTGTTACATTATAAGCGAATGCTCCCGGTGAGGGAGCGCCTTAAGGTTACTTAGTTTGGCTTCGAGAAGGGTCCGTCTACACCTTATATTTCAATTGCTTCTTTTGTCAGCCTTGGTTATGTAGCTATCAATTCAAATTGAGTAAACATGTTGATGGGAAACGACTATAAGATTTTAACTATCATGGTCACTAACTTTGTTATTAATACTCGAAATGGGACGGGACGGTGCTTGCAACAGCGCCGAAATATCGGGAAATCATAAGAAACAGTAAACATGGTAAATATCCCGTTTCGATCGTAATAATAACGACTATAAGCTTTATATGATATTTTTTATGTACCTTATGCTATTATGCAGGATGTAAACAGACCCTTCACATAGCCGTCAACCAAGCATTCTTTACATCAAACTAAGTAACTTTACGCAAAAATTATTGCTGGGAATCGACATTTAAAAAATCACGTTTTACGGTAGGACTTGTGCTGATGGTTGGATTGAATAGTACGGGGGTCGTGGAGGTGTGTAAAGTAAAAATCTTACAATAAAAACATGTATTTAAAAAAAAAAACTTGTGAAAAAGGTGGAACTTTGACCCCCAATATCTCCGTAACTAGAAGGTTCCCAGGTATGGTCTAGAACAAAAAAAATGATCGCAAAGACGGGGAGAACAAGTGCCTTTCGGATATGTTAAGGGTCTATTTACACCCTTTATAACAATATTTGAATGATACTGATTGTATTGAAACGATTTTACTAAAATGCTGGAGAATTTTTGTATTTTCGATTCAAAAGTCGTCGTATTTACGTTAAGTTTACATCGCGCGCTCGCGTTAGGGTCTCTGGTCATACACTCACACCGGGTCTTTTTAAACCTTGTTGAGCTGTGTTCAAGTTCCTCCACGTCCCACCTACTCAGATATTCAAACTAAAACATAGTTACAAACACAGATGCCAGATAATAACCAACAAAAATGAAGTCGAATGACTTTATTATGTTCACACGTTCTGTTCGCACTATTGTATGCGTTTCCTGATCTTTGGCGACCTTAATATGTTAATTGTTACAACATTTTCGTAGATATACTCTTTTGACAATACTTGGTACAAGTATTTTGGGTGTTTAGTTGTGAATGCTGTTAAAATCAAAGGCCGTCACGGTGTTGGTCATCCCTGCTTTGTGTGTTGGCATTTTTTTGTTTTTAGTTAAAATTAACTCAAATATTGAGTTATCAACTCTCTAGTTTTTATAGACAGTTTTATACGGCTTTGTATAAGCTTATTTAGTCCCACTGCTGAGCTAAAGGAACAGGAAAAAAGAGGAAGGAAAAATTTTTAAAAGAGCGTGCCTTCCATCAAAATCAAAGCATTTATTTCAAGTAGGCCAGTTACAGGCACTTTTGAATTGTCGAAACAAAGACAACAATGAAATATAGCTACAGTCCCAGTCACAAGGCATAAAATCTGTGAAAGTACTGTAGTTGCCCATTCCCTAATGTAGATCTCTATGGAGAAGAACGGGCAGGAAACTCCGTCATACGTCTGTTACATATCTCGGTGTAATGCAAATGTAGGCCTTAACTACTAATTTCTTGATTACTAGCTGTTGCCCGCGACCTACGTTCGCATGAAATTATTATAAAAATATATTACTTCCTTAATTTAATCGGATTTCTAAAATCAAAGTAGACTCCTTACTCCTTATAACATCAGCTATCTGCCAGTAAGAGTCCCGTCAAAATCGGTGCACCCGTTTTGAGGATTAGTCGGAACAAACAGATTAAAAAAAGGGTTTTTGTTATAAGTACCGTATATATTTTCATAAGACTCCATGCAGCTAATTCCTCCATCTCCTGGGCTTGCCGCGTTGTTGTTTCTTGCTAGGCATCCACCATGCAGCTAATTCCTCCATCTCCTGGGCTTGCCGCGTTGTTGTTTCTTGCCAGGCATCCACTGAGTGGTTATTTTTGCCCATTGCTCCTCTGGCATGCGGCAGATGTAACCAGCCCAGTTTCATTGCAACCTAGCAGCTGTTTCGGTATTTATAAAAGAAGTAAGATTGAATTGACATAAGCTACCGAAAAAATTGTGTCAATACTGTTTAAAACGCACGACATGGAAAGCGATTGCCCTCTCAGGTCAAGTCCTTTCCAAAATCTTCATCACTAATCTGCATGTCTTCAACAGTAGCCTTCGTAAGATGGCTCAGAACAATTTTATCTTGAAATCTACATAATACTGTGAATACTAGTACCTATGTACTATTTAGCAGAGGCCCTTCTCTACATGGTCTGTGAGCATGTAGGTTGGAGCAGGGTTGACTCTGATGCTTTGTTATTATTGCAAAGTAAATGTTCTACGTAACAACTTGTGACCCACGGATGCCCCTCAAATTAAAGGGGAAAATATACAAATCCGTGATTAGACCTGTCGTACTGTATGGATCGGAATGCTGGGCTGTGAAGAAGATGGATGAAAAAAGATTGCATGTAGCGGAGATGAGAATGTTGAGGTGGATGTGTGGTTTGACAAGAATGGATAAGGTAAGGAACGAGTATATTAGAGGAAGTTTAAAAGTTGCGCCAGTCACAGAAAAGTTGAAAGGGAATCGACTGTCTTGTTATGGACATGTGATGAGGCGGGACGGGACGGGATGAATACAAACGTTGATGGATGGAGAGGGAGAGGAAGACCAAAGAAACGATGGATGGATTGTGTGAGGAATGATATGAAAGTTAAAGGAGTAAATGATAGCGTGACGGTTGACAGAGGAGATTGGAAGAAAAAAACGTTTTGCGCCGACCCCAAGTGACATGGGACAAGAGCAGGAAGATGATGATGAAATGTTCTCCGTAACTACCACATAAAACTGTTTTACATCCGTGACCTCTCTAATCCAGGTCCAGTTGAAAACCAGCGTCAGGCACTAGTGAACTGGTCCTATTTGGCGCAGCTATGAGGAACACAGTGCTACCTACATTTTTTGTTCAGTTTTAAGTTTCTTTTTTTTTTGTATTTTTTTTGTTTTATATTGTGTGCACTTGTGGCATGTGCCAAATAAATGTATTTACTTTCTTTTATTTCTTTTCTTTCTTGTCTTTCTTGTCTTTCTTTTCTTTCTTTTGTTTCTTTTGTTTCTTTTGTTTCTTTTGTTTCTTTTCTTTCTTTTCTTTTCTTTCTTTTCTTTCTTTCTTTTCTTTCTTTCTTTTCTTTCTTTTCTTTCTTTTCTTTCTTTCTTTTCTTTCTTTCTTTTCTTTCTTTTCTTTCTTTTCTTTCTTTTATTTTTTTCTTTATTTCTTTCTAACTTCGTTCTTACCATCATGTGATCATCAGCTTCGGGTTTTAATCGACTTCTTTGAAAAACCACTTGAAATTCAGCTTTACATCTTCTAGTGAAGTTTTTGAATTTCGTCCATCGTCAGGCACCCATCGTGTTGAGACCATTGCCTAGCGGTCGTTATGAATGCGGCTCACGTGACCTGCCTAATCCTATTTGAGCTTTGGGGCAGCCTTTTGTCTTTTGGCAGTGTGTTTTATGTTTTTTTTTTTCTGAAATATATGAATTGAATGTGGTTTCTAATAGAGACGATCCTCAATAAATTGGTATGAGGATGAAACTGATTGGTTCAAATTGATTACCAGCGACCTTTTTCCTGGTAAAACCGGCCAAGTGCTAGTCAGACTCACGTTCGTTGGGTTCAACGGAAATTCTTTTTCCTTACCGTATTTTTTATTATTCATCACAATAGAGGCTATATAAGGTCTATCTTTTCATACACAAAATATTTTAAGAGTAACTTCTTTAAGTAAAAAGGCCATAGCAACGAAAAAAAAAATGATCTGAGTGTTTTTTTTTCGAAATTATTATAATAATTCTAAAGTTTTTTGAGATTTTTTGGATAAAACCTTTACTTCCATATTCTAACAATGACAGTAGGTAAATATGACGTAGTAAACTAGCGTAATGGATGTTCAAAAATAAGGAGCTGGTTTTTATTTTGTGGGTCAAGTAATTTTAAATTATTTATTTTTCATAAAAATATACACAGATAAAAAAAGTAATCCCTTGAAATGGCTTCGTTATACCCATTAGATGATTCCCCGAAAATATTTCGTGTATGAATAGTTAGATTTGCTGTGAAATGTTCAACTGTCAACCTAAGAAAGTGCCCTATGACAGATGAATAGACAGACAGATGGTGTGGTCTAGGCTGCCTTTATTTTATTTCATTTATTAGGGAAAACAAACAATTAGACATTAAAAATAATTAACAAGGAATTGTTTGAATCTACATCAGTGTGCAACTGCCGATTATCGACAACTTATATTAATTAAAATTGTAAGATACATTCACGAGTGCAATACTAATAAGCCTTAGTTTGATTAAATACTATAAAAAAAAAAACAAAAAAAAAAACAGAAATAAGTAAGTTAATCATCAAAGTTTTCGATAGCTTTTGGCCACAGACTCACGAAAAAGTCATATTTTATTTTCATTCCAAAAAAAAATGTCAATGTGCTGTAAACACATAGACATCGCCATCTGGTTCAACGCTTTAACATACTTAGTTATACTACTACGCTAACAACTTCGTCGTAATCCGTGACGTTTAACCTCGGCTCAGTTATCAGACGCACATCAGCATTGTGTGGCTGTAGCAGGGTTAATGTTAAATCTGCTGTTTGGTATAACGACCAGAGTTGTTTAAATATTATTTAATCTGTGGCAAGCTTTTTAACACGCTAATACATTATCTTCACCTGTAAATATGTAAAACAGTCTTGGAAGTTTTTGGCCCACTTCTCGGTTTTCGATTGAGTTGAAATTTTACATCCACGTTTAGTTTTCAATTAAAAATAATTAAATCCATGGTTGGCTAAGTGACGTCATTCTAAATCTAATATGGCGGACTCCCAAAAATGGCGGACTAGTAATTTTTTATGCATTCCCATGACGTTACTATAAAGCGTCTTTTTAGTTGTTATTACTATTACAATTATAACTTTATTGTAACGGATATAATTATTATTTGTGTAACAATGAAAATATAAACGGAACGAAAGAGCCTGGAACTCACGACACAGGGAATCCTAGTGAGAGTTTCAGGAATCAATGCATTGATTGTAATTTCTTACTATAAATGATACTTATTCTTATTCAATTCTTATTATTATCCAACTATAAATAACCATTGCTGTACGGTTCATTTGCTTGAGCAATAGAAATATTTAGTGTCAGGTAAGTACTTGTAGTTTAAATTGTGTTATTTTTTGGTTGAATTTTATGATCATGTGTGTTGATTGAAATAAATTATTCTATTCTATAAGCTACCAAAAGCCATACATCCTTCCTGTTGGAATACACTTCGGGTATCATTTAAGCTATCGCCAATTTAATTAGTTTTGTGTTTCTTAAATAATAGGGTTTGCCCGCAAAATAGCAGATTTATCACCGAAATTTAGTCCCCAAACAATATAAAATCAATTCCACAATAAATCACCTAAAATCATGGAGATATAGGATCCAGTACCAAATAAATGTTTTTGTATGTATTATAATAGGTTTGTCCTAATAGATATTTAAGCAAACTAATAAATTTTCTAGGAAATTTATAAACTTTCGTAGGATTCTAAACAAGAGATAAACTGTATTATTTTACGGCCACATTTTCGCACGGGGCTCCTATTTCTGTTTGCAGGGTTTAAAGTAACCTAACCTAACCTAAAGTCGGGGTGCCCCAAGTCCCGAGATTTGCGATAATCGATTTATTTGGTGACAGATCTACCATTCTGAGCACAAAGCTATTATTTAAGTAATGAAACTACTATTATAACAACGAAGTTTATATTCATCTAATGCACTACAATTTTATTGGTAATCCATCTCTTATTGTACACATATATTAACATTAATTTGATAATTCATACCTGGGAACACTTTTTGTTTATTTGAGAACGAAAATATTTCGTGGCGATAGATCTATTTATTAGATGATACAACTTGATGACAAATATAAGTTTTGGTGACAATAAATATAGTCCCCATACACTTCAGCCAACTTACATGTCAAACTAGAAAAAGAAAACACAACAAAAATAAATGTACAGACGCCAGCCCCCGTAGCATAACCAGCGTAGACAAGGATATCTTTGACGGAAGAATCGACAAAATGACAGATTGTGTCGACACAATGACTATCTGTCATTTTGTCGATTCTTCCGTCAAAGATATCCTTGTCTACGCTGGTTATGCTACGGGGGCAGCACATCAAGATACTCGAAACTGTCAAATTTTCCCAATCAAACTTGAACCTAATGCTTTAGCGATAAAGTTGAAAATCTATTAAAGAAATTTGACAGATTGGAGTAGCTTGATGCGCTGGCGTCTGTACCATGTTTGACATTTCGATGCATTTTTTCTTGACAAGCAACGCTACCTTGAACTGCTGACTTAAAGTGACTTATACTGTACTTTGAAAGATATTGCCATTTGTTTGTGCTTTCTAGTTAGAAGATAGTAAATAAAATCTCCTTGAGATATCGAACGATGATCACTCTAATAGGTATGTTTCCTGAAAAAATCTAATTAGTCCGTCAGATAGATTTCCACAAAATATTGGACACGTATTTTTTCTTTTTTCACGAAAACTAAAAATGAAGACGATACAGTGCGTCGAAAACTCGTGTGACGTCATACTTGTAAGTAAAGTGTACTGACCACAGATATAGATAGACTTAGATAACGCAAGAGCACCTACTTCGCGTGCCCGACTTAAGCTAGCTTAGCTTAGCGTGGCCACTGTCACTGCTCAGTCTGCATTGGTGCTAGGCTAGGCTAGTCGGATCTCTCTCAAAAATTTTAGCTGCAAATTCGTAATGCATTGCGGCTTTTACTTGGATAGGTTGATGCGATGTTCTGTTTTAACAAGTGATGAATATCGAAACAAATGATACTTTCATATATCGCTTGGTTTCGAAGTGCGCTGTTGCAAGCACCATGAACTGACGGTTTATCCGTGATCATAGTGCTTGCAACAGCCCCGAAATATCGGGAACTCATAAAAAACAGTAAACATGGTAAATATCCCGTTTCGAGTATTAATAATAAAGTTAGTGACCATGATAGTTTAAAATCTTATAACACATTCATATTTATTATCATTTACCCAAAATCCGACCTAAAACACAATAATTTACATAAAAGATGATGTGAATAGTCTACATACATATAAATAATAATGGTGCACATTTATGTGAGCTCAAGTGACATAATTGGGACGCAACCAAGGTTGCTTGTAGTAGGTTGGTACCGGTGACCATTGTGCGAATGAGATCGCAAGACCAGCGGGGTATGACGAAAAAATTAAGTGCGAATGACGGTACTATTGTGGATGATGAAGGGCTTAAAATACAGGGTGTAAACAGACCCTTCACACAGCCGTCAACCAAGTATTCTGTACATCAAACTAAGTAACTTTACGCAAAAATTATTGCTGGGAATCGACTTTTTTTTTTTGGGTGAAAAATCACGTTTTACGGTAGGACTCGATGGAAAACACTCAAAGCATTGTGCTGATGGATGGATTGAATAGTTTATTTACACTCCTCCACGAGGGGGTCGTGGAGGAGTGTAAATAAAAGACTGTATTTAAAAAAAAATTGTGAAAAAGTTGGAACTTTGACCCCCAATATCTCCGTAACTAGAAGGTTCCCAGGTATGGTCTAGAACAAAAAAATGATCACAAAGACGGAGAGAACAAGTGACTTTCGGTTATGTTAAGGGTCTATTTACACCCTTTAGAGCAGTTATCTATCTTTCTTTATCTTTAATTAAAAAGGTGTCACAAATAAAAATAGGAATTACAAAATCTTATCATCAATCATCTTATCTCTTCAGGAGCAGTTTTTGAGTAACACGATAACTCTTGGTAAAATTGGTTAATAGATAGTCGCTACTTAAATCTAAAATACATTATTTAGCCTACATAAAGGGTGTAAATAGACCCTTAACATAAAAGAAAGGCACTTGTTTTCCCTGTCTTTGCGATCATTTTTTTGTTCTAGACCACACCTGGGAACCTTCTAGTTGCGGAGATATTGGGGGTCAAAGTTCCAACTTTTACACAAGTTTTTTTTTAAACATGTTTTTAATGTAAGATTTTTACTTTAAACACTTCCGTGACCCCCGTACTATTCAAGCCATCCATTAGCACAATGCTTTGAGTGCTTTCCATCGAGTCCTACCTTAAAACGTGATTTTTCACCCCAAAAAAAAAGTCGTTTCCCAGCAATAATTTTTGCGTAAAGTACTTAGTTTGATGTACAGAATGCTTGGTTGACGGATATGTGAAGGGTCTGTTTACACCCTGTGTAATTGAGGCAAGGTGGTGAAAATGACAACTAAATTAGCTGTGATTTATTTCACAGAATTCTATAAATTATTCAATTACGTTTTCCAATTCAATTTGTTTACTGTGACATGCATGTCTCATTTCTTCGTTCGTATGGATTTAATCTGTATAAATAAATAAAATTGTCTGTGTGTCTGTTTGTAATTTCAAAATAACAGCTTTTATTCAGTAAAGAATGAATATGTAAGTATAATATGGTACTTATAACAAAAAAAAATACTTTCTTTTAATTTTTACCCGACTGCGGTAAAGCCCAAAAGGTGGGTTATGTGTTTGACCTGTATGTATGTATGTGTATGTATGTATGTCCGTTTCTATGTTCTCTCGTAACTACTAAAGAGATGCCGTTCATCTGATTTGAGTATGAAATTATGAAAATGGAATGGACCCCGCCTGCTTCCAGCTTTTGTTTTATTTAAAATGTGGTTGTTTTATGCTTTCCAGTTTTTTCAGCCGGATTTTTAGGGTTCCATAGCCGAATGGCAAAAAACGGAACCCTTCTAGATTCGTCATGTCTGTCTGTCTGTCCGTATGTATGTCACAGCCACTTCATTCCGAAACTATGTATTAGGACTAAACAGTTGAAACTTGGTAGGTCGATGTATTCTGTGAACCGCTTTACGATTTTTATACAAAAGTAAAAAAAATAAGGGGGGCTCCCACTACATGGAACTGAAACAATTTTTTTTTCATCAGACCTATAACTATAATAAACTATTTTCCATAACATAACTTGTAGTGAAAATCAAATTAGCATTTCCTATAACCATTCTCGTTAGTCTGGTGTGATTACTATTTGATTGGCTGAACATGAAAACTGGGACATTATTATCATTACGTAGAACTACATGATTGTATAGCCTACTTTTGCTAAGTGAAATTTTATTAGCGACAAGCTGGTGGGATTTCGTATCGGCAAAAAAGCCGTACTTCCATGCAAACTTAGGCGCGTCGCCCATTGGTTCGAAGAGGTGGAGTCGATGCGCGGGCTATACTTCCGTCCCTTTTCTATACGTTGCTACGCACGAAATGAAATAATAAAATGACGTCACACTCTGGGGCACTTCCGCGATTACACGTCGACTCTTGATCGTGTGGGCGACGGGCCTTAGATCCTCCATTTAACCCCTGCCGGGGATTCTTTTTTAAATTCCTACCTTGATGTTCACCCATGTAAGAGCAGGATAAGGAGTTCCTTAATTGCTGCTCTTGCCATGAGTTTTTACCAAATTTCGAGGAGAAAAAAGGGGAATACGAAACGTCGATCTCGGCAATTTTTTGTGATACAATCGATCTGAGCTCAGCTCAGTTCTACGGAGGCAGGCTTGACGCAGCGCGTCGGCAATAGTTTTTTCAAATACCTATATTTTGGCTCTGTTCCCTCTTAAAATCCTCCGTCAACGATGTAAATGATGTCCAAGTTAAACTTGGATAATTCGTCATATTAGTAGTACAGGCGTATTTGAATAAGCTGGAGCGTCTGCAAAATCTTTGCATTCGTTTTGTGTTTGGCCTGAGGAAATATGAACATGTTTCTCACTTCCGCAAGGAACTCAAGTGACTCCCTATCCGTCTTCGCAGGAATACTCGAATATTATGTCTCCTCTACAACATTCTTTATTAACCCTGCATATCCCAGCTACTTGCGAGATCGTTTTTCATTTACCCGTCCTTCTGATGCTCTGTGTAGATCGGACCTCAGGCATCATCTTAATTTCCCATCCCATAAAACTGAATTATATTCTACCTCCTTCTCTGTTCACGCAGTACGTTTGTGGAACTCACTTCCGCCTACCATTCGTGATTCTAAAACTTTATTTCTGTTTAAAAAGCAAGTCAAAGAGCATTACCTCTCCTCTATACTGTAATATTCTGGATATATGTTATAGGTATATATTTACAGGACTAGTATTTATTATAAATGTGTATATTTGTATGTATGTTTATTACAAATAGGTATAATTTTGTTTTAAGTTCCAATTTCAATTTTCCTGTTTTGTCTTTTCTACACAGTGTCTACATCTCTAATCCTACTTTCCTCTCGCAGGTCTGCTGGAAGAGATTTCTCATGAAATAAGCAGTACCTTTGTGCTCTTCTATCTTAATGTAATGTCTTGTTAAGTATTTTGTGTGAACATAAATAAATAAATAAATGTACAACTGATCGCCTTTTGTCAATGCCTTTACCACTTCTTCTTAGCATATCGAAAGCAAACTAAATGGGTTCAGTCCAAAATTGTGGATGATTTGGCTCCAACCATTAGGCAACAACTATTTTAATTTATGGAAACTCTCTTTACAGATTAGACCACACATTCCGCGGCAAAGGCCTCTGCGAGTTAATGACAAAACCGATAGAAGCCTTCGACCTCCGCCGAGACTTCGTCGAAGACAAGGACTTTGATTTCTTCGAGCTTGACCGAAATAGCCTGGAACCCAACTGCCCAGACACATTGAAAGGACCAGGGGTCTTGCATTCTGGTTTTTTATCCTCAAAACCGAATAGGATACCTGATGGGGATGGGGCATCAAGTGGGTGGAGAGACAGGTATGATGGCTTCGATGGACGGCATAGGGACCGGTTTGATGGGGATCGAAGAGGATCTTATGGAAATAGGAGGGGAGGGTATGAGGATAGGTTCTTTGTGCCGTATCAGATTAACCAAGGTGAGTCGTATTTTTTAATTTACGGTAGTTTTCCAATGGACCCATTAACAACTATGGGCATTTACTGATAAATAGGAATTAGGATAAGCCTGTAGATGTTTATTCTGCGCTGCTTGAAAGGGTTGACTCCTAGAAACCAATTAAAGGGTCTCAAGATTTTAATATTATAATCCATTTTAACTTGAAAGCACCGTCTCATAAGCTCTTCCGTTGAGCTTGAGGACCTGGTTCGATTCCCAGGGTGAATGTTATTAGGTACTTCCATCTGGAATTTCTCTGTAGGAGTCCGGAGTCTGGATTTGTGAATGATTGAAAGCAATAGGTTCGCCCCCAATTATGAAGTAATTAAACAATATTGGCGAAATGTGGGTGTAGTAATATAGTTTTTCACTTTCTGTCTCAGGTTTAGCTCGCAGCAACGACGACCAAGAAAACTGGGGCAAGTATGGCGGCGAATATGGTGGATACGACAGATACTACAAAGATAGGAACGACTACCACAAATCCATCAGCCACTGGCAAATATCCACCGACGTAGAACGACCATCCTACGGCGTCAAACCTCATTTGAACTCCAACTTTGATTATCATAGTCTTGGAAAGGGGACCTTGGACCATAGTCTGGGCAAAAATGGAGGAGCTTGGGCAGGAAATAGATATGGCTATGGTTCTTGGAAAAGGGGGAGGTGGAATAACTCGGGGAGTTCAGGCAGTCAAAATGGGGTAGATTATGGGGAGACGAGCTTCTATAAGCCGAAGTCGCATCACCATGAGTCTATTGATCGGAGTGATGATGGGAGGACTAGAGAGAAAGGTAAGACTCAAAACTATTTTGAATTAAAATTTTTCACATAACATAACGCCTTGTAATCCCCGAAGGGTTATGCAGAGGTGTAGCTCAAGTACACCCACGTTTCGCCAGTTATGTTTAAGCCCAATGTATTAGGGGCGAGCCTATTGCCATCCAGAAACACAAATCCAGACTCCGTGGCTGCTACTGATAATGAAATTTCTTTTGGAAAAACTCGCAACACTTTGCCCGAGCCGGGAGTTGAACCCAGGATCTCATGCTCAAATGCTTATCAATCGCGCTTGCGACCACTAAGGCAACGAGGAGGTCAAAAATTTAGTTTCTAATATTTATTTCAGAACTGTTGAGTCGATTTTAGTTCATAGTTCCTGTAGCTATAAAGTGTTGTATTGTAAAACATCGCTTGAACCTTGATTGTACTTAAAAATTGTCAACTTATAAAATACCCACAGTGTGGATTTTTGTAATCTTCTTTCAGCCATTAATCCGAGCTTTGTTAGCAGAATAGGCTTTAAAACCTGCCAACAATGTAATAATGGTATGATAACCTCAGAAGAGAAGGTAGAAATACGAGATCGCGAAAGATGCAAGGATCGAAGACCTTGCATCCCCCCCTCCCCCAAGGCCCTCCCCCCTCCCTTGGACCTTTGCTCCAAGGGATAAATACCATTTACACCAGAACATGTATAACTCCACCACTTATGCACAACTCTGGCGGGGGGGAGGAACCTAGGATAGTCATATTGGGCAACAAATGAAACCTTTAAAACAATAAAACCTTGAGTGTAACGGAAACGACTATCAAAAACAAAAACACTCAAATAAATCTTAGGAGTAACTTGAATAAAATCAAATCTAAAGTCATCTGCTCCAATTGGTCTGAGAACTAGCATTCGAAAGAGTAACCATGGAGTATCTTGCCGGTTCTTCTCCATAGGAAACGACCAACCCGAACCGTGCACCTTTTTGACGACGTTTTATAAGTGCCCATCGAGGCCTATGTGAAATAAAATATTTTGATTTTGATTTTGATTCTGAAAAGTCAAAATTACATGAGACAGTCCTTCAAAACGCCCACCCTTCACCATTTCCTAGTGAAGAAGTGGCGGAACAAATTCCCCAGCAGCATAATAATATCTGTCTGTTAGGCTAGAAGAACCTCACGAAGACAGTTACCTCTGTTAGCAGCTTCGCAGGGTAGCAAACGCACCACTGACGTCTAAATCTCGGGACTACCAACATTTTGCGCTTGTACTAAAAATAAAAGTTAATTTTTCTTTTGTGTTCTAGATTGTTCCTCCCGCCGTCGCCCAGGGATGTCCTTAGGCACCGGTGCTATCAGACGAGCGCTGGTATCTCGCAATGTGGTGGAGTGTGAGGCAGCCTGCTTTAGCGAGAGGGAGTTCAAATGCGTCTCTTACAGTTATCGGTGAGTAGCGATTTTAGGTTATCTTTGAATAATATGGGGTGGCAGGGACACCGACAGGAAAACGCTTACCACGTATTCAGTACATCATTTTGAGCCCCCCACATAGATTATTACTTTTTTTTTTTAAACGTTGCCCCACACTAGGAATTTCTCCTGTATTGTGGGTGCGTTTACAAATATTGAAACTCACATACACAAACAGCCAGACCGGGAACAACTACTTGTAGATCATACAAATATTTGTTCCTTGCGGGGATCGAACCCAAGACACGCAGCGCAGCAGCCAATCGTTCAGCCACTGTGCTAACTGTGTCGTAGGATATTGCAAATTGGACACAGACGTCCGTCTAGAGGTTTACCAAGTAGACATTGGAGTCGCTTCTGCTTCATTCACTGATAAAACCGATAATCTGTCTGGTAAGAAAGCACTGAACAATTCTAATTTGAAAAAAGAATTCTGTTTTATTTTTAAATCAAGCGAAGACAGCAAAATTAAAGTAAGTAAAGCTTTCTACAACCAACTGTTCCAGAAAAAGATGTTTTTTTTTTTTTTAATGTATTTATTTAATGCCGAGGTGTGACTTAATTCTAAACTCGCCAAACTTTTACGTTTGATGGCGAGAGGCGCTCGTTTACTTGACAATGAGCCTTACTCAAATTGCTACTTATAAATTCTACTCTTATGGTTTAATCATATCACAGTACATTTTGATGTAAGTGGGGAAACTATGTTACTGCATTCTAGGCGGAATTAGCGTAAGTAAACAACCCAATATGAAAAACAGAAAATACTAGTACAAAAGTGTGCTGAAATATGAAAAACAGAAAATTGAAACATTTTGAATTTGGAACACAAAGAAATAAAATTCAATGCTAATTTTGTTCATAAAAGTAAATATTGTTGTTTCAAACAATCATGTTAATCTATCCCATTCATAAACACAAATATTAAAAATCCACGCGTGTTAAGTACATTGCATGTTGAACCCAATCGCAGTGCGATAAGAACCAGTTTCAGTTTTCAATTTGGACATTTGAGCATATTCTATCATAACAATTGAAATGTGGTAAGTCACTTAGTCAAATACACATGTGTCTAAACGTTTGTAAATGCACCCACGATACAGGAGAAATTCCTAGAGGCAACGTTTGTTAAAAAAATGGCTGTGGTGCATTATACTAGGTAACTTTAATTTTCGAATCAAACCCGTCTTCACCCTGACATCATCATCATCTGCCTAGCCTTTTCCCAACTATATTGGGGTCGGCTTCCAGTCTAACCGGATGCAGCTGAATACCAGTATTTTACATGGAGCGACTGCCTATCTGACCTCCACAACCCAGTTATTACTGGGTAATACGATACCCCTTGGTAAGACTGGTTGTCAGACTTTTTGGGCCACTGACTACCTATAACGACTGTCAAAGATCTACAAATGACAGCCAGGACCAACGGCTTAGCGTGCTTTCCGAGGCACGGAGGAAACTCGGTATGTAATGGGTGGTCACCCATCCACAGACCAACCTAGGCAAGCACATCTTAACCTAAAGATCGATCCGAGCGGCTGTTATTATTTAGCCACGAGCTCCTCCTTATATTCCCGTCTTCACCCTGTAAACCCGCTTTTAATGGTTAGTTATTTTTATTTCAGGTATTCGAACTCTCATGGCTCAGACAACTGTTTCCTTAGTGAGCGTCCATACAGAGGTCTGGAGCTAGCAACGGATAGCAGTTCAGATGTCTACGCCATGCCACCAGACCAGGACTGTGCGACTATCAACTACAAACCTTGGGTTGAGAGCGGTAAGGACTGGAATTCTTCGAAAATGTAGTTAGTGGTTGATTTAAATTCAAGGACCAGTTGATTGGACCCTTATTTTCTTCCAGAATGCTTCTGGCACGTCCGTTCTGGTGCTGCAGTGAGTGATACAGCGATCAGGGCCGCGTTGACAGTGGCAGGTCTCGGAGCCTGTGAGGCTGAATGCATCAGGGCCCATGCTTTCTTTTGCAGAGGGTTCAGTTTTCGGTGAGTATCTACATACAAGTAATAGGCAGTCGCTCCATGTAAAATACTGGTATTCAGCTACATTCGGTTAGACTGGATGCCGATCTTAACATAGTTGCGAAAAGGCTAGGTAGATGAGTATTCCTTATGTGGATCATCGTCTGCCTAGCCTTTTCAGTATTTTACATGGAGTGACTGCCATCTGTCCTCCACAACCCAGTTAGTACTGGGTAATACAATACCCTTTGGTAAGACTGGAAACGAGAAGGCGTACAGCCAGATGTTGCGGCTTAATTTGGGGGAAGCCTTAATAGAGCTGATTAGTGCTAACATAGTATTTCCTAATACTAAGATTTCCACCATTTATAAGAAGCTATGGTCACAACTTTTTTTTAATTTCCAGGTTCGATTCCCCAACCATAGGCGATGACCTAGAGAACTGCATCCTCACATCTTCACCACCGACCTCTCTGGAGAGTGGGCGTGGTCTTCGTCCCAACAGTGGGCATGAGTTGTACTCGCGTGGAAACTATGGAAGGGGGTGTGAGCCGGCGTTGTATGATGATGTGCAGAATCGGGATGAGGGTGAGTTGATAATTTTTTTTTGATACAAGTTTTCTGCTATGAAAGCTTTATCACGGTAGTACACACTTATTAAAAAAAATTAAAAAGCTAATGAAACAAACAAAAGTCACCGACTTCCGAAACTAAAATTTTTAAATATTCAATATATATAATATAATCTTAAATGTAAAATTCTCGTGTCACAATGTTATTTACCATACTCCTCCGAAACTGCTGAAGCGATTTTTTGAAATTTTATATGCATATTCAGTAGGTCTGAGAATCGGCTACTATCTATTTTTCATACCGCTGGGGTAGGTAGGGTAGGAGAGTTAGGTAAGGTAGGTAGCTAGGGTAGGTAGGTAGGGTAGGTTAAAAAAGGTGCATTGCAACGGGCACAGCTAGTATAACATAAAAAAAAACATTTAAAAATATAAAAAATAGTAGTCTACCAGCATCGGGAACAGGGTCCGAGCTACCGGTAGTCAGGGCTCTTGAGAGAGGAACCACCTAACGATACGCACCGTGTCCAGAAGTACTGCTTTCATAATCAAGCTCTTGATCCAGCTGCCTAACGAGGGCCTCTTCAGATGTTGGTGGAGGCTATTTACTATTAAGCCATTGGCCGACACGACTATCGGCACAATTACTGCTGTTCTCACGTCCCACATGCCGACAACCTTCCGAGCCAGATCTAGATATTGGAACTGTTTATCTTTCTCTGCTTTCACGGGATTCTCGTCATGCAACAATCATTGACTGATCGATCGACCTGGTGAAGGTAGCAGGGATCCGCTGGATGCGAGTCGCACGGGACCGCTCAATGTGGCGACACTTGGGGCTATGTCCAGCAGTGGACGTCTTTTGGCTGAAATGATGAATATGATGAACAATCATTGGTCGACGATCGATCTATCACCACAATATGGGGCTTTTTTTGGCAACAATAATCCTGTCAGTGACGATAGGTACAATGTGATATTACCATCATCGAGAACTGGGTCGGGCGCATACTTATAGTACGGCACTTCTGATTCCATAAGGTTGTTTTTCAAAGCAAGTTACTGGTGGATAATCCTGGCAACGAGGTTGTGTCTATGTTATAGAGACATATTATTATTGTGTACAGCATTCTTTCAAAACCTCCTACCTCTATTCCAGAATGCTACCTCCAATACGACAAAGCAGCCAAGCTGATCGGCCCATCGATCCGCGGTCACGCGCGAGTCAAAGACGAACAGGCTTGCGGTCACGCCTGCAACGAAGCTCCGTTCAGATGTCTTAGTTTTTCATTCAAGTAAGTTTACTTCGATTCCTGTTCTTCAAATAAACACCGAGCATTGCCCGCTCCATAGCTTCCTCAGCGACCTTGAATTAGTAGCAAACGAGTCCTGGAAGACGTTCCGTTGGAAGGCCTCCCACTAGGTGGACCGAACACCTGGTGAAGGTTACGGGGATCCGCTGGATGCGAGTCGCACGGGACCGATCAATGTGGCGACACTTAGCCGAGGTCTATGTCCAGCACCTACCTGTCTGTACCTACTTTCATAGCAAATAAATTCTGATTCTGATTCAGCAGTGGACGTCATTCGGCTGAAACGATAATGATGTGTCCTGGTATAGAGACCCCGTATCGGCAAACATGACAAGGTGGCTGAGTCAGACTGGGTGCTGCAGGATTGGCACAGCTAAGGAGGAGCCTTTGTCTAGCAGTGAACTGCGATAGGTGGAGTTGAAGTTACCTTGTACTAAGTTGAGATAGCTAAGATGACCGCATCAAACTGCGGTCCTACCAGTTAAGTTATCCGTGGTCAGGCTTGCGGGCCTTACCTTCGATTTTGGTAATAATTTCAGTATGACGATGGTCTTCTTCTTTGAATTTATAAGTCTAATCTGGACGTACAATAATTATGTACCTCATATCTCTTTTAGGACATACGTCACTAAATCTGGATAGATTCCAGTACATTTTCCTTTAGTAAAAGCTTTCTCAAAAGAGCCACATCAAATATACTCTGGCTCCCAATACTTATTGCCAAATATCTTTTCCTCTTTCAGCAACAACGCACCTCCAAAGACAGATAACTGCCTTCTATCAGAGATCCGCCTATTCGATCTTCAGCGCGGAGTAGACTATGTGCACTCGGCAGATGATTGGCTCTTCGCCTTCGACCTGTTCAACGGGCAATGTTGGAGGAAGGTGCATGTCGTGGAGTATGAGTAAGTTGCTAAAAATCCAAGTTTTCGAGACTCAATTTTCAGGCAACAATCAAAGGCAAGGCGTTATTTTTTAACACTCTATTTGGGCACTCGCTTTTAGATACCAAATTCTGTAGACCCTTACCATCTATGGACACCAATTTTTGGACACCCAATGTTTGGAAACCCATTTTTTGTCAGCAGTTTTTGTAAACCATTAACACCCATTTCAGAAAAGCATATTCGGAAACCTAGTTTTTGGAAACCTACCCAGTTTTGGAAAACCTATAGAAACTTATTTTTGGATCGACGCCGGAATGATCTCTTATTAAAGTTATCTCTGTGTTTCAGTGAACCGTCCTCAGAGATCCCCCGCCCTCTCTCCGCGCCACCTATAGAGGAGCCGTACGACGTATCAGGTCCATCCGGCCCGCCTGGACCTCCGGGTATCAGTGGACCATCCGGCCCGTCTGCTCCGTCAGGACCCGGCTACCTGCCAGATCATGATCATAATGGTGAGTTTGATAATACAACAACAACGCATGCCGTGCCCCCCCCCACTTCCCTTCATACCTTAATACCACGTTAAATGGTTGATCCCAGCTGTCATTTGTAAATCCATGACAGTAGTAACGGGTAGTCACAGGCCCGGATGTTTGATAACCACTTACCAGTCTTACCAAGGGGGTGTATTACCCAGAGACTGAGCTATGGAGGTCGCAGTGGTAGTCCTTGTAAAACACTCGATATTTAGCTGCATTTGGTCCCGCTAAAATCCGACATAGTTGTGAAACGTCTAGGCAGATGTTGATTTCGTATAAGACCCGCCCGGGCCGCCGCTGATTAGTCAAGTAAGGAAGGTAGAAAGCATGTTCTCCTCGTTATTGCAATTTTTTTTTTGTTTTGGACCATACCTGGGAACCTTTAGTTACGGAGATATTGAAGGTTAAAGCTCCAACTTTTTCACACTTTTTTACAAAAATAATAGTTTTAGATGTTCTAACTTCACATTAGTCTTAATGTAAAGTTTTTTGCGACAACATGACGTTTTCCCTCAATTTGAACAAGATTAAGAAATGATATTCGAAGCAAAGTTGTACCACCTCAACATGTTGCTACTGTTATTACGCCAGGCGTTATGAATTTGATATTTTTGATAACCCAAATAAAATGGTATACATAAAGGGTGTACTTAAATAGACCCTTAACGAAGCTGAAAGGCACTTGTCCTCCCCGTCATCGCGATTTTACTTTTGTCCTAGACCATACCTGGGAACCTTCTAGTTACGGAGATACTTACCTACATCGCTTAATAAGCACACACCCATCTCCACGCTTGCACGAATACTTCTATTCACGCATCCATTCCATACACACTCGCTCATACGACTCCCCCACTCACTTACACACCTACACCACCCAACCACTTACCCACAATCACTCACAAACACCTACACACCCACAATCACATTCATCCACCCTCACCCTCTCACAACCTCCTACAGTCATACCTAAATATTCTAAAAATTAAAGTAACTTTTTTCCCTTCTGATGGTAAATCGACACAGTCCACTCTATGGTCCACTCATACATAAATCAATTGGAACCTCATTGCGAAACGCTGTCCCTTAAGATACAGGATAACCTAGTTTAAGAGACAGAGTTCAATCTACATGTGTACAGATTTCTAAGCATCCAAATGTTTAAATGTAAGTTCATTTGTTTAAAACTGTTGTAAACTTAAATTAACATACAATTATCTGTATTTTTGGGAAATAAAGATATTTATTATTATTATTATATTGGCGGTCAAAGGTCAACTTTTTCACAAGTTTTTAGTTTATAAGGTTATAACTTTACTTTAAATACCTCCATGACCCATTTACTATTCAATGCATCCATCAGCACAATATCTTGAGTGCTTTACACTGAGTTTTACCATAGAGGAGGAGCTCGTGGCTAAATAATAACAGCCGCTCGGATCGATCTTCAGGTTAAGCCGTGCTTGCCTAGGTTGGTCTGTGGATGGGTGACCACCCATTACATACCGAATTTCCTCCGTGCCTCGGAAAGCACGTTAAGCCGTTTCTCCCGGCTGCAAGGGGTATCGTATTACCTAGTACTAACTGGGTTGTGGAGGTCAGACAGGCAGTCGCTCCATGTAAAATACTGGTATTCAGCTGCATCCGGTTAGACTGGAAGCCGACCCTAACATAGTTGGGAAAAGGCTGGGCAGATGATGATGACACTGAGTTTTACCATAAAACGAGATTTTTCATCCCAAAAGTAAAGTCGTTTCCCAGCAATAATTTTTGCGTAGGCTTACTTAGTTTGATGTACAGAATGCTTGGTTGACGACTTCGTGGAGGGTCTGTTTACACCTTGTATTTCAGGTTCTCATATGTAAATATTTCCCCTTCGAAAATAAAACCTTCGCAACCGGACATGGTCATCGGTAGGTATACTTGGGTTTTCCAAAAAAAAAAATGAATAATGAGTTTACTCTTTTACAGAACCACCATTCATCCCAGCTTCAGGCCCAGGTGCACCGAGTGGTCCCGGATACAAACCGTACTCATCCGGTCCAGAACCACCCGGTTTTAAACCCGGATACTCCGACACATCTGGTCCTGGTTACAAACCGATCTACCCACCGAGCGGTCCACACAAACCTTACTCCGAACCGTCTGGACCGGACTTTAAACCCGGATACCCGGGTCACAGTTTCAAACCCGGATATTCTGATCCTTCGGGGCCTGGTTACAAACCGGATTACCCAGGACCAATAGGTCCTAGCTTTAAACCTGTATACCCGCCAGTTAATCATAATTTGAAACCCGGATATCCGGCTGAACCTAGTGGTCCTAGCTACCAACCTGGGTATCTCCCTGATCGTGATTTTAAACCTGGATTCCGGCCCTCAGCGCCGCCACAAAGACCAGTTCACAGACCAATATCCGGTCCACCCGAGTATTTGCCAGGAAAACCAGGATATTTGCCAGAAAAACCCGGGTATTTCCCAGACCGTAGACCAGGGTATCCGGCACCAAATAGACCGATTTATGATGAGCCCAGACCGGGTAGGCCTGGCAGACCGGGGCTAAAACCCGGATATCCTGATCGAATTGATAATGAACCAAGTAAGTAATCATTAAAATTAATATTAATTAAAAATTTGGGATTATTTGCATTTTTATTAAGAGGCTTGATACCCTTGAAGTAATTTAAGATATTTTCTTAACTTGATTGCGATCAGAATTAAAATATTTCATTAAAAAAAAAGATGGAACACAAAAAAAAAAAAATTATTTCTTTTTTTTTAGTTTTTTTTTTCGATTTTATTAGGAGTTTGTGGACGGTTAATATGCCTTTCATGGGGTAAGGCGGAGGACTCATTAAAGCGGTTAGTCTATAATAATATTCTCCCTCTTTTCCCCCCCAGTTTCAGTATCATGGCGTCACTACACAGTATCTGGGTTCCCATGCCGCGCAGGTACCCAGTGTGCTGAGAACACGGTCGCCGGGCACTGGGCATGCGAGCCTGAAAGTGCAGAAGTTGGTGAGTCACTACTAATTTGCTTATGACAGCACATTGACATAATGTGAATAAATTAATAGTAAGGTAAGAATTTGGCTCTTAAGAGCGTTTATACAGAAAGAAAAAAATTTTAAAAGCGTTTTAAAAACGAAACGCTTTTCATGAAACTTCATACGCATAAGCAGGATACATAATTATGACTAAAAAGCTGACAGAGAACATTTCCGAAATGTCTTTTTAAAAAAAAGATAGCGATTACCAAGCTCATACCAAACAAGGGGACTATGTACTGAAAATTCACAATCGAAAAAAAATTAACTGACGTTCCTTTTCACGTTATTTTTTCCGAGCTTTAAAGCGTCTGGCAGAAATTTTCGTCAACGGGAAGCGTCTGGCAGTGTTGTTTTACCAGCTTCTCATCAACTTTCAATATTCAATAGCTAAATTCTGATACCCATTTCAGGTTCTTGGGACTACTGCTGCTCACCGACACACAGATGTGGTTACAGCGAAGGATTCCATAAACCTTGGTATGCTGCCTTTACTTCACATTTTTCATCTTTACACGAATTTAGTTCTTAAGTTATTCACTTTCATCATCATTTGCCTAGCCTTTTCCCAACTATGTTGGGGTCGGCTTCCAGTCTAACCGGATGCAGCTGAATACCAGTATTTTACATGGAGCGACTGCCTATCTGACCTCCACAACCCAGTTAGTACTAGATAATACGATACCCCTTGGTAAGATTGGTTGTCAGACTTTTTGGGCCACTGACTGCCTAACGACTGTCAAAGATCTAAAATGACAGCCGGGACCAACGGCTTAACGTGCTTTCCGAGGCACGGAGGAAACTCGGTATGTAATGGGTGGTCACCCATCCACAGCCCAACCTAGGCAAGCACGGCTTAACCTAAAAATCGATCCGAGCGGCTGTTATTATTAAGCCACGAGCTCCTCAGTCTTAAGTTATTTACATTATAAGTTATAAAATAATGGAAAAAGCGAAAAGGTCCGTGCAGCTCACAGACAAAGCTGTGCAACAGAGAAGGGTCTTTCGTCTTTCCCAAAAAGCTCCAACTCCTGAAGTTAGACCAAAAATGCGAAGACTTGTGACACACAAATCCACACTGGGCTTTAGCTGTGGCTCACCAATGTCCCAACAGTGTAATAATACAGGCTGATCGTGCTGTCACGCCTAAAGTTTGATAAGTTCTGATTATCTCCCTTATATCAGGTGCTACGTAGGACCAAACGAAGACCAATGGCGGCCGTGCAGCGAGAAGTACTACCCCTACCACCAGCACAAGGTGCCCCATCCTTCACAGGCGCATCAGCATGCACCTGGACATCAGCTGATACCGGGGCATAGAGGTAAACATTACTTTAGTTCTTTAAACTAAATTGTCTTTGGTTTAATGAATGACGAATTTTGACGGCACGGTTGGCGCAGTGGCTGAGCGATTGGCTGCTGCTGCGTGTCGCAAGTTCGATCCACGCACGGAACAAATATTTGTATGATCTACAGATAGCTGTTCCGGGTCTGGCTGTTTGTGTATGTGAGTTTAAATGTTTGTAAACGCACCCACGATACAGGAGAAATTCCTAGTGTGGGGCAACGTTTAAAAAAGATTTTTTTGCATATGTTCGAGCCCCGACGAAGAAGCGACAAACTATTGACAATTCCCGCAAGACATGCCCAAAAAAAGACTGTGTTTAAAAAAGAGTTTTTACCCACTAGTTTTTAATTATTCGCTTTACTCGATAATTGCCGGCAGCGGGGCAGGTGACTTTTATGTGGTGGTTATCCTTCATCCGACACCCAACTTCAGACGATCAATGGTAATACCACCAATAGGTCCTTTTTCATTGCAAGCCTGTTGTTCTTAGAAGCTTTGATTAGAGAAGTGGACATAGAATATAAGGACGCCTTTGCCTCAGACCTACATTAATACTTGGTGTAAACAGACCCTTCACTTAGCCGTCAGCCAAGCATTCTGTACATCAAACTAAGTAACTTTACGCAAAAATTATTGCTGGGAAACGAGTTTTTTTTTGGGGTGAAAAATCACGATTTACGGTAGGACTCGATGGAAAGCACTCAAAGCATTGTGTAGTACGGGGGTCGTGGAGGTGTGTAAAATAAAAAAAAATACATTAAAAACATGTATTAAAAAAAAAAAACTTGTGAAAAAGTTGGAACTTTGACCCCCAATATCTCCGTAACTAGAAGGTTCCCAGGTATGGTCTAGAACAAAAAAAAATTCGCAAAGACGGGGAGAACAAGTGCCTTTCGGTTATGTTAAGGGTCTATTTACACCCTGTATATGACGATCTTACTTTGATTTCCTACAGTATTTGGAATGAACCAGCACATTAGACGTGTGTTATTTTAAACAGCATAATGAATTTTCACTTTTGTTAAAATCAATGTCTGTAATCAGTTAAAAAATTTATTTACTCAAAATTATATAAAAACTTTTTTTTTTTTACAGAAGACCTACTACCACGTCCAGTAACCGCCCGACCCTGGCAAGGAAGACCAGGGTACCCTGACAGACCTGGACCAGGACCTGGACCTGGTCCCATACCTTCAGGACCACCTGGACCCTACCTATCGGAAGGAGATAGGAAGTACTGGGACAATCTGTACAACAATGGACCTCAAGCCTATTATGATAAATATGGGAATCCATTGCCAGGTTTGAACGATTTATTATTTTAGATAGTGTTTACAGTTTTGGTCCTCTTTCCAGTTTTCCTTTGAGTGGTATCTTTGTGATTTAACACGTTCATTGCCACATCAGGCGACGCCGCGTGAGGCGGCCTGTAATGCAATGGCCGTTCACGCGACGTCGCGTGATGGTGCCTTACAATTTTATGTACGAGCCATAAAATAGCGGGCGCTGTGTGTTGGGTATCATATTATAAATATCAGAACCCAAGAAAAAATACATTGAAAAAAAACGAATTTTTTAGTTTGGCCATCTAGGTATGAATGTAGTAAGTTCAGCATTTTGGTCCAGCTTATTAAAATTAAATATTCTAATGTCTTGTCTATGGTCCTTGTAGCTTACAGATAACGATTGACTGCCAAAAAAATTTTTGATTGGAAGACAAACTTTGTAAAATCCTCTGTCTAAAAAATCAGATGTGTTGATGTAATCAGCATCGATCCATCATTATGAGGTACTTGCAACAGATGAAATTGAATAGCCTTTCTGAAATTTTATAATGCTCCTACTAGTTCTTTATCAACTATCAATAACAATACAACATTTAATACTTCATTAACAATCAAAGCATTTATTTCTAGTAGGCCAGTTACAGGCACTTTTGAATTGTCGAAACAAAGACAACAATGAAATGTAGCTAGTCCCAGTCACAAGGCATAAAAACTGTGAAAGTACTGTAGTTTCCCATTACCTAACGTAGATCTCTATGGAGAAGAACGGGCAAGAAACTCGATGGACCTTCTTTTAAATCAGAATATTGTTACAAAACTTTGGTTACATCATTCATGTTGAGATGGTACATTAATTCATTCACACTTTTACCACTCTCTACACATTTTCTTTTCAGGCTACTCCCGCGTCCCAACAGAATCCCGTCCTCACATCAAAGTGAGTCACAACTACCCTCCACGTCCCAGCGGCGGGAACTGGTTGCCTGTGGAACCTGCACTGGGGCCGGGAGGGCCAGGTGGACCAGGTGGGCCAGGAGGACAGGGAGGGCCAGGTGGACCGCCTAACGGACTTGGAGCTCCAAGGTTAGTTGTATTTTCGAAATAACAGTACAGAATCTAGTTCTCAATCATTTATTGCAGTCCATAATGTGTCCTTAGGATGCAACTTTGAATAATGAGGTCATAATGAACTCCGTCGGGCACCAAAAAATAGTGATGATGCCATCTAGCCGATTTTGGCCACAGCGACTGCATTCGTTGGCTTTCTAGGGAGGTTGTCGAGAGCTTTGATGTGCTGCTCTGTCATGTGTTCTGTAAGATTAATGCTATGACCATCATCATCATCTTCCTGTCCTTGTCCCATGTCACTTGGGGTCGGCGCAACACGTTTTTTTCTTCCATTCTCCTCTGTCAACCGTCACGCTATCATTGACTCCTTTATCTTTCATATCATTCCTCACACAATCCATCCATCGTTTCCTTGGTCTTCCTCTCCCTCTCCATCTATCAACATTCATCACTCTTTTAATCACATACGATTCGTCCCTCCTCATCACATGTCCATACCACGACAGTCTTTTACCTTTCAACTTTTCTGTAACTGGCGCAACTTTTAAACTTCCTCTAATATACTCGTTCCCTTATACATTGATGCTATTACCAATTCTGGTTAAATTTATCTTATTCTCCAATCAGGAATAGGTGGTATTTTCTAATTCTTCTGATACTGCTTCCATTTCTGAAGATTGGACATCAAACTGTGGTTTCACCTAGTCATTTTTCAGCCAAATTATCTAACTTAGCAGTTTGTTTTTTTAATTCTAAGAGACTGATGAACTTACACACACAAACGTGATAACACACATTTTCTTTCCAGATACTGGCCCGTAGCGTATCTGCACAAAGGCCCACCCCCAAATACAACATACTTCCGCTACAACGAGTCACAACAACCTCCAACAACAATGACAACAGAACGCTACACAACCGACCAGCAACCACAATCAACCGTCCCACCTCGTCCCGACCATACTGAGAGACACAGAGACGAAAAGAAACGAAACATGAGCGACTATGACGATTATCTAGAAAGTACTACTAGCAATGTAAAACAAACTACAACAGTAACATATAGACCTACTAGTACAACTACTATGCTACCAGAAGAAGTAACAGAAAATATTACAGAAGTCGAATTGGTTAAACCTGAAAGTGTCAAAGTCAATGATAAAATTCAAGGGATTGATGATAAACTAGATGACTTTTCATCTTCCATTGAAGTTTTGGACCTCGATGATATTAAAGGCGATAAAATGTCTGATTTAAAGACTTTGGAAGCTGAGGAACGGCAGATTGAGGAGATTGGCAGGATTTTAGCTTCTAGACGAGGTGGGAAGTTGGTTATAGACAAACGTTCTCAGAAAGATTTAGAAGCGAAGAGTATAGCGATTGACAAAGACTTGATAGATTTTAATTTTGGAAACAGGTTTAATGTGGAAAGGAGAGGGAAGATACAGAAGGTGAGTAAAGATGATATAGAAAGAGAAAGAGTAGATAAGAGTCTAGAAGTCAGCGAAACCTCTTTTGTCCGACCTCCTAGAGTTCTATCAACCACAGAGAATATAAGAAAAGCTATTGTCAATGGTAAAGTCTTCTACGATGCTACTATAAGAGAACAGAGAGATGCATTTTTAACAAATTCTACAAGAAGAAGTAAGAGCTTGAGATCGGGAGATGATTCTAAGATTACAAATCTGACTTCATCTTCTTCTTTTGGTAAGAAGATTATTAAACCGAGGAATGTGAACCCGGTAAGAAGAGTCAGAAGAGTTTATAGGAAAAGATATAATCCAGATGAAGTGAGAAGGAGATTGTTGGAAAGAGAAAGAAGTAAGCAAGAGAGTAGTACAGATAATTCAAAGAAAATATAGTTTTTTTTTAATGCTAAATTTCTTGCAGTTTCTTGTATGTTAAAAGCATTTTAAATTTAAAGTTATTTAAATGTACGATTTAAGTATAAAATTAAAGTAAATAATTTTGTAATATTATTTCGATATTTTTAAGAAAAAGGATTGGTGCTTTAAATAAATTGTCAGTTTGACTTTAAATTATTTTTTTAGGGTTGAATTGACGATGCGTATTCAAAATTTTATAAAAATAATTAAAATTATTTAAATATAATACTTTAATATGGTTGAAAAATACTTATTTTAAGATATCAATGATGCTTATAATTTAAACAATTAATGTTTAAGTAATCTAGACATTTTCTTACTTTTTTAATAGGTTAGTATTATTTAAAAATGTAAGTTTTGAATGAAAACTGTATTTATATTTCTTCTACTTCTTTTATAAACAAAGACTTTTTGTTTTGTATTTAATTATATTTTTGTGATAGATATTTTGTATTTAGTTACCAAATGGAAATAAGTTACCACGAAGAAATTGATTGCGATACTTTTAAAAATTGTAATTTAATAAATAGCACTTTTAAAATTAGTTTACGATTTTTGTAAGAATACAAATAAAAAGCATTTTCAAATAATATTGACTTTTATTTGGCATAACAGATCACCTGTTTTCCAAGAGGGGGTAGGTAGAAGTGGACCTATAATACTGTACACTACACGACATTGATAAAATAACATAACATCACGACTGTAATCCCAGAAGGGTTAGGCAGAGCTGTACCTATTATTACACCCACATTTCGCCAGTTATGTTTAAGTCCCATATCATAGGGGGCGAGCCTATTGCCATCAACCAAGCACAAATCCAGACTCCGTGACTGCTACTGAGAAATTCCTGATGGGAAAACCCTATAACACTTTGCCCGACCTGGGAATCGAAGCCAGGCCCTCATGCTCAGCAGTCGCGGTTGCGAGCACTAGACCAACGTACCAACGACATTGATCTATGGTACTTATGCTCACTCTTCACCAGCCATGCTACCTAAGTCCCACGTAATACGCGAGTCTGCAGCCATCGCCACATTAACAAGTTCAAAACTCCGGCTGAGATATGAGCCATCAGCTTTGAAAGTTTATATTTCAAAAATGTGACGCTCTAGAAGATTTGGTGTCTTACAATACTTGTTTGTATAATTGTATTGATGCCAGCTATTGACTGATACAGGTTCGAGGCGTGGTTTATAAAATCAGTGTTTCACTGAAGGCTAAAATTGTAAAACTTTGACGGATTATATCTCGGAAACGTGACACTGTAGAAGATGTTGTCCAATTTAAAACTTGTTTATATAAGAATAAGAATAAGAATAAGAATAAATTTATTAAGCCATTGTTACAAACATTTTCTTAGTCTAACTTAGAGCTACTATGATATAATCGTAACAAATTTAAATTTAACATGGTAATAAACAGAGGTCCCCAAACTAGGCTGCGCCTGTATCTTGGGGGCCAGATATTGATACCAGCTATTGATTAATGTAGGGTTTTATGAGTGGCCGCTATTTTGAAAATAAAATAAAGTTAGGTTAGGTTAGGTTATACAAAAATCTTCCAATGTTTCATGGAAAAACCCAATAACATTTTACCAGAGCTAGGCTATGAACCTAGGACCTGACGTTCTGCAATCAAACTTGACCAGCGAGAGAACCTTGCAGAACAAAATAGCAACTCAATACCGTTTGTTTTCTTCAACTACGAAAGCTCATAAGCGAAATATTATGTATGCAAACTGGTCTTTGTTCAACCTACTTGACAACTTACCTACTTAAAATGCCGCAGTTGAGGTAAAAAGCCCAAGGGAACACTTTTACTTTAACATTTTCTAAAGTGCACTTTCTCGGTGCAACTGCAGTAAGGCGTCTGTCCCACCGTCAGCGATAAGCGAGTAGAGGTAGCGACTAAAAACGAGTGTTTGGTTTTTTTTTTAGGATGGGAGATCATCAAATGGGGGAGATCCCCCTCTGGGCGGAGTGGAAGGGAGTATCAGACTTGTACTGACTAAAACCCATCTATGTTCCATCTTTGCCCTTTGTGTTCCAGGGCCGCGGTATCTCTTTCGAACAGTCCCGCAGCCCCAGCAGGGAATGTTTGGTTTGTCGATCGCTCGATTGATCGAGAGCTTTTATTTAGTACTCAAAACCAAAACGGTGGAGACAAAAAAATCGTGAGGAAACCGGCAAGCCCCAGAACCAAAAATTCGAAGACATGTGACATCTACCAAACCGCACTGGGCCCGTGTGATGGATAGCCCAGTCCCTCTCATAGAGAGGAGGCCTGTGTCCCAGCAGTGGGAGCGTGACAGGCTGATTGATATTCGTTTATTAATTTTTCTAACTTTCTTTTTACATTTTTAAAAATATTCCTATATAAGATAAGCCATCGGCGGCCAGAGTCAAGCCTTTGATCCAGCTGCCTAACAAGAGCCTCCTCAGGTACTGTTTGAGGCTCTTGGCAATTAAGCCATTGGCTGAAACTACTAGGGTACAATGATCGCTAAGTTCATAGCAAAGTCAAGATAAGCTGATTAAGCTGATTAGATAATTATACGATTTAACTTGCAAAAAACTTGCTTGTTTGTGTTGAACTAAAATTGTTAACGTAGCTACCGATAGATGGCGTTGTTAGTTTAGAGCGATTCCTGAATCTCGCTGTTAAGATTTTCCGCCGCTTGACTAGGCCAATTACATTTGTCAGGCAAAAATGATCTCAATACACAGTTGTAAGGTCAATACCTAGTTGTTTCACTATATCTTCATCCTTGCTAGCGTTTAGAGTGCTGCAGAAGTGTCTATCCGTGAAAGTTTATGACGCCTAAGTATCGGGTTATTCAGTTTGTGAAGCCAAATCTTGCAACCTGAACTTAAACAATCTGGTGACATCCCACACAGTTAAAATTTTACAAATGTTGGTTGAGTTTTAATGGCAATGGAGTTTACACCCAGGATTGGTTCCAGATGAGGGAAGTCCTCAACGATAAACAGCACAGACATAAAATTTTGTGTACGCGTTCAGTTAATTATGATAATGGCCCAGGGATGGGTCCAAACAGGAGATCTTCTCATAGGTAATGAAAGCTATTTATGTATCTCTACACGAGAGCTATAACCCGACAATATTACGTGTATAGTCTCAGTTTTAATAAGGGTTTTTATTATGTATTAGTTTATTTCCTTTATTAATGTCTATTCAAATTAATTACATTTTTAAATATTCCTTAGGAAAAACATTATAAAAAACATTTAAAAATTAAAAAAATGTAGCCCACCGGCATCGGGAACAGGGTCAAAGCTACCGGCGGTCAGGGCTCCAGAGAAAAGAACCTCCTAACAATACGAGCCGTTAGTTTATTATTGTTAAAGATTGTCTTGTGAATTTTATTTATGGGCCTTAGATGCCTGACAATAAAATTATTGATTGATTGATAACCTCTTGTACGTTATTTGAGCGCAAAAATTGTCGATGTGTCGTCGCTCCGCCAGCAGTGGGACAGAAGCCTAAAGGAATACGCTTACTTTGTATCATTTCACTTTCTAGTGTAACGTATTTTGTTTATTTTATGCAATTCGAGTAGGTTGGGCTTGTTTGTGCTGGGGAATTCAATTAGAATGTGGAATAATTTAGGTACTTGTGAGACAGTGGAAAGCAGGGATGCTATGGATCTCCGCAACCGTAACCGAAACTATCGGATATCCGAAATAAAAATATATCCGTATCCGTTTCACAAGTTTCGGATAGTTACTTACCTATATGACTGATTATAATACCAAATGATAACCAAATAAAACCTATAATCTTCTTCTTCTTGTTCCTTCCATATTAGATGGTATTGGCCCAGTAGGTGGCCACGTTTATTGCAGCGGCAGAGGCGCTATTCAGGTCATCAAGAGTGCAGGTAAACGGACACCTGGGACACTCCAGCAGGACCTATGAATAAAACCAAATTATTACATACAATTTCTTACTTCAATCTAATATCCGTAACCAAAACTATCCGTAACCGAAACTATCCGAAACTAACGGATAATCCGAAATAATTACATATCCGTAACCGTAATCCGAAACCGATATAATGTTATTCCTACGTATATCCAAATCCGCATCCGCATCAGAAATATCATATCCATAACATCACTGGTGGAAAGTACCCAAACGAAAGTATAAACTTATAAGGATGAATAGAATCTTCCATCGATTAGAACAGCGAAGGAGCTCGTGGGTCCAGTTGAAAGGGTTCGATATTCAGACGGAGTCGGTCCGCGGATGGGTGACCATTCATAACATCACGTCTGTAATTCCCAAAGGGCAGAGGTGTACGTAATAGTTCCCACATCCACATTTCGCTAATGTTATAGGGGTCGAGCCTATTGCCATCAACCGAAAGATCTAAGCATACATAGGGACAGACAGACAGCGGGAAGTGACTTTGTTTTGGACTATGTAGTGAAAACCGATGTAATAGGAGGGCGAGCCTATTGCCATCAGCCGGGCACAAATCTAAACTCCATGTCTGCTATTGATAAATTTCACCGTGACTGTTAAACATGAGGTCCTGCGTTCAATTCCCGGGTTGGGCAAAGTAATATTGGGTTTTTCCATCAGTAATTTCTTAGTATTAAAAGAAAGCAAGCCCTTTTAACATCAATTAGAAAGAGAAAATAATTACAATAATTATAATTCCCAACAGTATTGTTCGTGAAATCGTGACCGTCAGTGTAAATGTCTCATATTTTAATGACAAAGCAAGTTTTGAATTATAAATTATAATTATTGTATGTACTAGGAGAGAGTGAGTTCATGACCTGACTTAGGTTACCTGGAAAGTTAAGCACTAAGCTTAATTTATTAGGTTCTCACTTAAGCTACAAGTGAAATATAACATCACGCCTGTAATCCCCGAAGATTTTGGCAGAAGTGTAACTATACAGGGTGTAAACAGACCCTTCACACAGCCGTCAACCAAGCATTCTGTACATCAAACTAAGTAACTTTACGCAAAAATTATTGCTGGGAATCGACTTTTTTTTTTGGGGTGAAAAATCACGTTTTACGGTAGGACTCGATGGAAAGTACTCAAAGCATTGTGCTGATGGATGGATTGAATAGTACGGGGGTCGTGGAGGTGTGTAAAGTAATAATCTTACATGAAAAACTTGTATTTAAAAAAAAACTTGTGAAAAAGTTGGAACTTTGACCCCAGGTATGGTCTAGAACAAAAAAGTGATCGCAAAGACGGGGAGAACAAGTGCCTTTCAGCTTTGTGAAGGGTCTGTTTACACCCTGTATTTATTATATTGCACCCATGCCAAGCCAAGGCGGGTTGCTAGTTGAATTATAAATTATAATTATAGTACAAGGAGAGAGTGAGTTCATGACCTAACTTAAGTTATTACATTACCTACTCACAATGGGCAACTACAGTACTTTCACAGTTTTTATGCCTTGTGACTGGGACTGTAGCTATTGTTGTCTTTGTTTCGACAATTCAAAAGTGCCTGTAACTGGCCTACTTGAAATAAATGCTTTGATTTTTTGATTTTTGAAGACCTGGAAAGTTGATAAACTAAGTTTATTAGGCTTTCACTTAGCTATTCCAGACTGGGAGCTGCTTACAAGAATACATCGTGAAGAAACCAGTCTGAGAGATATTTCTCGATGGCATGTAAACCCAAGTCAGAGGCCTATAGGTGGCATAAAAACTCTGACACCAGGTTAGGCACTAACCACAAGATAGATAAAGACAAACCACACGATAGAAGAGTGTCCATGGAGTTTCTTGCCCATTCTTCTCCATAGAGATCTACGCTTTGGAATGTGCAGCAACTACAGTACTTTCTCAAGTTATTATGCCTTGTGACTGTGACTGTAGCTTCGCGTTTTTTTGTTTTTTTGACATTCAAAAGTGCCTGTGAAGGTCTTATTGAAATAAATGCTTTGAGTTTGAGTTTGAGTTTGATATAGAAGAAGAAAAGAATGGAAGAAATTATTACACATCAGTACACAAGTGGTGTACCAGTAGCGAAGGGTCAATGTTTGTAAGAGGTAAGCCGGAGTACATATCTTTAATGTGATTATATTATTTGTCTATAGAAAACCGACTGTGCCATTTTTCTAAGGGAAGCCGGTAGGAATCGAGTTGTATGGAACCTTCGCCACTGCCACTTACATTACACACATCATAACATAGCTATAACTTTGCCAAAACAAGTACCTTACACTAACCCCCCAATTTGTTCCCCATAACATTTCACCATAAGTTATAGACATTTGGCCATAGACTAGAGTGTTATGACGCAAAGAGCATCGCTTAAAACCTCCATACCATAACATAGTGATTGCGTTATAACTGGCCATTACTGCTAAACGATGATATAACGTAAAGCGTGCGCTTTTGTGGCTATTAGATTTGTGTACAGGGTGCTACATTTTAGATTTCACCGATGGATTTTAGATTGGATTTGTTTTCTATTACTAAGCCTACACTGTCCGTCTGTCTGTCTGTCAGCGGGCTCATGATCCGTAACAGGGCAACCGTTGATTTCACAGAATGTGTATTTCTGTTGCCAAAGTCAAAGTTAATTAAAGTCAAAATTATTTATTTGCGGTAAATGTGGTAGAAAAGGTAGTAAAAATAACATAAAGTGCAATGACACATTTCGCCATAAAAATAGCATGCAAATATTAATAAACACAAACATTATTTATTATTTATTTATTTATGTACACACAAAATACTTAATAAGAGAACATTAAATTAGGTAGGTAACTAAATAAAGTAGAATATTACTAGGTTTAATTAACTAACGCAAAAAAAAATTTTGCTGTTAAATACTTTAATAATACGCCGCTATAACAACAAATAATAACAATAAAATGGGGCTCCCCTACTACTAGAGCAAGAGTCCGACTCGCAGTTGGCCTGTTTTTTCACAACTAGCGAAATGTATACCCAATACTATTATGTACACCTCTGCCTAACTTTTCGGGGATGAGCGCCGTGATGTTGTGAATTTATTTGAATTCAGTGTAGTCCCTGTGACAGTATTTCGGTGGACCATTTCAGAGGAAACAGCCATCCACTCAGGAGATATTATAGTGTACAAATATGTTGCTCCATGTAAAATTCTTCAGTTAGACTGGACGAAGCCAACTCCAAAATAGGTGGGAAAAGGCCAGGCCTTACTCGTCTATTCGGTCACTATCATAGTTCCATGGAACGGCAATCATACGACCCGGAGAGAGATCAGCCACTGGACCAACAGCTTAACGTGCTTTCCGGGACACTTGGATATCACCCAGCTATCTTAGGAGCTACCTCATCCAAGAAATACTTACACATTCTTCTAGTTTTGTAGTGTTTAATCCAAGAAACCTTCAAAATGTGGGCCAATGAAGGAGCTTTAGGGATTTTCACATTGAAAGTTCCATATAGCACCAAGCTCACATAATGTACCATCTCAACATGAATGATGTAACCAAGAATTTGTAAAAGTATTCTGATTTAAAAGAGTGTCCATGGAGTTTCTTGCCCGTTCTTCTCCATAGAGATCTATCACTAGGGAATGGGCAACAACAGTACTTTCACAGTTTTTATGCCTTGTGACTGGGACTGTAGCTATTGTTGTCTTTGTTTCGACAATTCAAAAGTGCCTGTAACTGGCCTACTTGAAATAAATGCTTTTTATTTTGAACCTCGCGCAGGGCCATCATCTTTCCTAAAATTGGGGTCGCCTTCCAGTCTTACTGGATGCAACTGAATACCCGTAAATTACAAGGAGCGACTGCTTTTTCTTTCCATCTTGTTACATTCAGCTAAGCTTTTTTCATACCTTTCAACCAATTTATTTTTCTTGCAAGAATTTAAAACAACACCCCGTACATTTCGAAAGCGACATGAACGGCTAAAATCAAAAGCGTAACAGCCAAATATTATGGACCGGCAAAAATCGGATCACCGGCAAACATGGAAACGCGTAATTGGACACAATTGCGTTACCGACTTTCGCTATTTACTTTATAACCGCGAACGTAAAAGTTTTTAACGTTAACTTAAATTTTACGGTTTGCGTTATCGTTTCGCTTGATGTTATTTTGAAAATTTTTATCGGGCTTATCTGTCTTTTGTTCATAACATAACATCACGCCTGTTACTCCCGAAGGGTTAGACACAGGTGTACCTCCAGCCCCCCAGCCCCCCCACTCCCCCACCCCCCTCCTCCTCTAGTACACCCACGTTCAAGTTCCATGTAATAGGGCGAGCTTATTATTATATAGGTCAGATAGGCAGTTGCTCCATGTAAAATACTGGTATTCAGCTGTATCCGGTTAGACTGGAAGCCGACCCCAACATAGTTGGGAAAAGGCTAGCAGATGATGATGACTTCGACCAGACGGGTGTTGTGTCAGGTGGGCCACATCCCGATAGCTGTTGTCGGGTTACCTATAATTATAATATAGCCTTAAGTGGCGGATAACTTTAACTGCGCGATTTAGGATTTTAAAAATCAAAATTCATTTTATTTATTCAAGTAACAAGGACTTATTAATACACACAAAATTCAATATAGCACAAATGATACATTAAACACACACAAAACAATGAACAAAAAAAATCGAAAACAATAATGAAATGTGTGTGTATGAGTTTGTAATGTTAGTTCTTAATTTTTGTCATAGATGGCGCTGTAGTACTTTTTGTACTATGTTGCTGTAGTACTTTTATACTATGTTACTGTAGTCCTTTTTTACTATGTTGCTGTAGTACTTTTTGTACTATGTTGCTGAAGTTCTTTTTTTACTATGTTGCTGTAGTACTTTTTGTACTATGTTGCTGTAGTTCTTTTTGTTCTATGTTGTGTAGTTCTTTTTGTTCTATGTTGCTGTAGTACTTTTTGTACTATGTTGCTGTAGTACTTTTTGTAATATATTGCTGTAGTACTTTTTGTACTGTTGCTGTAGTACTTTTTGTACTGTTGCTGTAGTACTTTTTGTACTGTGTTGCTGTAGTACTTTTTGTACTGTTGCTGTAATACTTTTTGTACTGTGTTGCTGTAGTACTTTTTGTACTGTTGCTGTAGTACTTTTTGTACTTTGTTGCTGTAGTACTTCTTGTACTATGTTGCTGTAGTATTTTTTGTAGTACCGCTATATCATCATCATACTCCTGCCCCTATCCCAATATATTTGGGGTCGGCGCAGCATGTCTCCTTCTTCCACACTTCTCTATTACTCGTCATCTCAGCAGTCACTTCCTTTCTACCCATATCATGTTAAACACAGTCCAATCAGCGCTATCTTCTAAAAGATATAATTAATTAAAAAGCTTACTAACTATAAGCTTAATTGGTATACCAAATTAGTAACTAACCATACTATAATTTTCATTGCTATAAGTTTATTACCATGTCAATTCTTTCCAGTAATCAGTTAATTTTTACTAGCCTTTTTAATTACCGAAGAATGTTTACCTCAAAAGCGAAGATGTAATAAAAGTGAAGATTTTTATTTGTCTTAATAAGGTTAAGGCGTGCTTGCCAAGGTCGGCCTGTGAATGGGTGACCATCATTACATACCGAGTTTCCTCTGTGCCTCGGAAAGCACATTAAGCCGTTGGTCCCGGCTGTCAATTGTAGATCTTTTACAGTCGTTAAGTAGTCAGTGGCTCGAAAGTCTGACAACCAGTCTTACCAAGGGGTACCGTATTATCCAGTACTAACTGGGTTGGGGAGGTCAGATAGGCAGTCGCTCCATGTAAAATACTGGTATTCAGCTGCATCTGGTTAGAATGGAAGCCGACCCCAACATAGTTAGGAAAAGGCTAGGTAGATGATGAATGGTTATAACATTGCAAATTGCCGTAGGGGTTCAATTTGCTCAACAGATATTTATAGGCCCAAAAGGTGAGGCCAACGTAGGTACCACACGGCGACGTATTTTAGCCATTATATGAAACTGAATGCAGCGTAAATTCCGCGACTCATTTTACGCGACACACAGCTCAAAAAATTACGCTCGTTAGGCCTCAGTCAAACACGACACCACCTGTCATCACATCACCCATCAGTTAATATTTAAACATAATAAAATACCTCCACATCATATAAAATTGCACACTTGTCTTACTATCGGGTGTCAGTACTAACTATTACATTTTATAAAATTATCATCTATAAATCTGAAAGTCAGTTTGTTTGTTTGTTTGTTAATCAATCAAAGATACATACATACACTCCAGTGGCGAAGGTTCCTTACAACCCGATTCCTACCGGCTTCCCTTTGAAAAATGGCAGTCAGTATTCTATAGCCAAGAATATTCTATACAGTAAAGACATGTATTCTGGCTTACCTCTAACAAAAATTAACCCTTCGCTACTGATACACTCATGCCTTTTTCCAAATCCTGTTGCTTGTTTCTGATTGGCTGAAACAATGCGTCTTCCGATTCCCTAGCAAACGGCATCAAAATGTCAAAATAGCCAAAAATCTACTTACGTGGCGAACTTAAACGACGATTTGGCACAAAGATAGACCTTGACCAGTGTACGATACGATTTCTTTTCCGGTAGGACGATCTCGTGGGATAATTCCCGACCCTGACGCCACTAAAACTGCGTTCAAAAGCTAATCTTACAAATAAAAAAAAATAAAAAAAAAACGAAAGCTTTCCTGTTCTGTTTTGTTTTTTATTTTGTTGTTTTTGTCTTATGTTTTTTTGTGTTTTTATGTTTTTGTTTGTTTATTTGTAATCAATCAAACATACATTTTTTTGTTTTATAAATTGCGAAAGTTTATCAGGATGTTTGTTCCTCTTTCACGCAAAAAGAGTACAACGAATTTGGATGAAATTTGGCACACAGATTCTTTATACCCAGGATTAACATATAAAATACTTTTTATCCCGATACGGTATCCCGTGGGATAATTCCCGACCCTCGCGCAAGCAAAACCGCGTTCAAAACCTACTGCTAAATAAATAAATAAATAATCAAGGTCTATATCAAATTCGCGAAGTAACCGGGGAAAGTGACTTTCTCGTCTTTCACCAGCAATGAGTAAAAGTGAACTAACGCGGATAATATCGGCTGGGGTCAGTGAACTCTTGACCGACTGCGCGGAGGAAGGTGTGGCGGACCGACTTTTCAAGGTTTGTGTGTTGAAATTATGTGTCATGGATGCTAAGGTGTTTGTTTTTTTTTTTTTTGTTTTTTTAAATTGTGTGTCATTGATGCTTTTTTTTATTTATTTTTTTTTCTGGTGGGAAATCATCAAATGACCCCCCCACTCTGGCCGGAGCGGAAGGGAGTGTCAGACTTGTACTGACTAAAACCAATCCATGTTCCTTCTTTGCGCTTTGTGTTCCAGAGCCACGGTATCTCTTTCGAACAGTCCCGCAGCCCTGTGTCATGGATGCTAAGGTGTTTTTTAGGTATGGGGTGGACAGAAGTGTACAATATGTTAAATGATGGTAGCTGGGTACGCCTCGTTGGTCTATTGGTATAAAGCGCGACTGCTGAGCATGAGGTTTTGGGTTCGATTCCCAAGTCGGGCAAAGTGCAGCATCACCGGGTCGGGTAAAGTGATGGGTATTTCCATGTGGAATTAGTCAGTAGCAGCGACGGAGTTTGGATTTGCGCCCGGTTGATGGCAATAGGCTCGCCCCCTATTACATGGGACTGGAACATAACTGGCGAAATGTGGGTGTACTATTAGGTACAGTCACGAGAACCTTATAAATTTAGAATCTAGACGCACGTGCGAGGTGTCCAGAGACGCGTCTCCGCGCGGACTAGCGATCTACGCAATAAAATAGGGTATGTGCCGAAGAAAAATCTGGAGTTTCGGTCAAAAAACCAGTTTTTGAGTGATTTTTTTTTATTTTAGTTACGGAGATATTGGGGGTTTCAACTTTTCACAAGACTTTTTTATAAATTCAGGTTTTTGATGTTATAATGTACTTTAAGTTCTGGAGTGGCGGCCGCGAACCGAAAGAGGCTGCGTTGGAAGGCATCCCACTAGGTGGACCGATGACCTGGTGAAGGTTGCAGGGATCCGCTGGATGCGAGTCGCACGGGACCGGTCAATGTGGCGACACTTGGGGGAGGCCTATGTCCAGCAGTGGACGTCTTTCAGCTGAAATGATGATGATGATGATGATGACCCGTTTACTATTCAATGCATCCATCAGCACAATGTTTGAGTGAGTCACATTGAGTCTTACCGTAAAAGGTGACTTTTCACCCCAAATATGTCGTTTCCCAGCATTAATTTTTGTGTAAAGTTACTTAGTTTGATATACAGATTGCTTGGTTGACGGTTTTGTGAAGGGTCTGGGGGCTTAGACAAAGTAACAATTTAAAAACGATAACGAAGTTAGAAAAGACTAAAATGTATGGGATTGATTGTTTACACCTTGTTTGTAAAATATTGTAACTACACTGTATGCGGTCAACTTGGAAGTCACCTTTAACATGAGAACAAGGTCTAGTAAACATTTGTGGTTTACTTCAATAGTACTTAGTTGTAAGTTCAAAACACACCTGTTGAGGTGCGGTTCGAACTTACGACCTCTGGCCATCAGTCCGACAGTTAAGCCGATGGGCATGCCAAATGACTGTTTCATTTGTAATACTAAAATTCATCGGACCTGCTAACAGCTTTGCTGGCGCTCCAACATTTTTACCATGGCTAACATGGAATTTGTGTCGAGGAGAACTGTATGCTGAATAGCGAGTAAAGTCGGGCTGTTTTCATTTCATTATTAGTCTCCTGCTCTTATCCCAATTTCCAGTCATTACTGGGTAATAGGACACCTTGAAAAAATAATACTAGAAACGGGATATTTACCATGTTTACTGTTTTCTACAAGTTCCCGATATCGAGTTGCGAGTGCTGCTGTCTGCTCATAAACACCCACCCGCAATAACTTCAGTTTATCCGTGATCATGGTGCTTGCAACAGCGACGAAATATCGGGAACTCATAGAAAACAGTAAACATGGTGAATATCCCGTTTCTAGTGTTAATAATAATGTTAGTGACCATGATAGTTTAAAATCTTACGACTGTCAAAGATCTAGAAATGACAGCCGGAACCAACGGCTTAACATGCTTTCCGAGGCTCAGAGGAAACAGTATGTTATAGGTGGTCACCCGTCCACGGACCAACCTAAACAAGCACGGTTGAACTTAAAGATCGACCCGAGCGGCTGTTATTATTTAGCCACGAGCTCTTCTGAACAAAGAAGTTGGCAGATTCGTCTAAGTTACTAGTTTTTCTTGTTTATCTCACTTAACTTTATAAAGTTTAGTATATGTATTTGGATGTATACAAGGTGTTAATAAATTAACCCAAAACCTGTTAGGTGGTAACTCGGACCATGAAACTGAATAACTTTCATTATGGGACCAACTCTGAAATCGCGAAAAAAAATCTGCTGTTTCATACATTTCGGGTCAGTAGGTATTGCACTTTTGTATGGAACAGCTGATTTTTTTTCGCGATATCAGAGTTGATCCGATAATGAAAGTTGTTCAGTTTCATGGTACGAGCTACCACCTAAGGGGCCGTCTCCACGAGCAAGAGAATCGCGGCGATATTATCGTCGTGTCACGTATAATTCTATACACTCTCTTAAGGACCGTCTCCATGAGCGAGAGAATCGCGGCGATATTTTCGTATAGAAATACGTGGCACGACGATAATATCGCCGCGATTCTCTCGCTCGTGGAGATGGCGCCTACAAGTTTTTGGGTTAATTTATCAATAAGTAATTATTCTTATATATTTTAGTTATAAATATTTTATAGTCTTTTTTCTGTTATTGCAACTACTGTATATTGTCTTTGCATGACCCTAAGGTAGACTGGTAGAAAATGCCTATGGCATTAAGTCCGCCTTTTTTTTTTTTTTTTAAAAGTGGTAAAATCATCAAATGAGTCCTCCCACCCAGGGCAGAGCGGGAGGGACTGTCAGACTTGTACTGACTGAAATCTACGGTGTCCTTCAGTAGCCCTTTATGTTCCAGGGTCACGGTAATTCTATAAGTCCCGCGACCCCGGGCGTTAAGTCCGCCTTTGTGCAGTTTTGTTACATGTCCATAAAGTTTTAATAAATAATTTTGGCTGATGATCCAAAAAGCAACCTAGGACATCATGGTAATGATGATTATTAGCTTTTTTCAATAGTACGTTCTGATACTAGAAAATAAGTTGGTATCACCTGTTAACACACTTGTATAGGGGCCGTCTCCACGAGCACGAGAATCGAGGCGATATTATAGTATAGAAATACGTGCCACGACGTTAATATTGCCGCGATTCTCGCGCTCGTGGAGACGGCCCTAAGAGGGTATATAGAAATACGTGGCACGACGATAATATCGCCGCGATTCTCGCGCTCGTGGAGACTGCCCCATAGGGATAATTTACTTTACAAGTTTACATTAATGAGGAGGTCATTAAGGATACAATCAAAGCACTTGGCAGGTAAATAGCTGATTATAGGACGATTTAATTAGGACACAGGTGGTCACTACTTTCTAGACTATACGGCCGCATCCTGAAACGTAATGAGCTTTCGAGTTTTCATCATTCCCGATAGCAAAGTCTAGTCTTCAAGAAATAGACTATGTTTTGAGCAGGGATGTTATGGAGCTCCTTAACCGTAACCGAAACTATCGGATATCCGAAATAAAAGTATATCCGTAACCGTATCCGTTTCAAAAGTTTCGGATAGTTACTTACCTAAAGGGTGTAAATAGACCCTTAACATATACGAAAGGCACTGGTTCTCCCCGTCTTTGCGATCATTTTTTTCTTCTAGACCATACCTGGGAACCTTCTAATTACGGAGATATTGGGGGTCAAAGTTCCAACTTTTTCTCAACTTTTTTTTTAAATACATGTTTTTAATGCAAGATTTTTACTTTACATACCTCCACGACCCCCGTACTATTCAATCCATCCATCAGCACATTGCTTTGAGTAATTTCCATCGAGTCCTACCGTATAACGTGATTTTTCACCCCAAAAAAAAAAGTCGTTTCCCAGCAATAATTTTTGCGTAAACTTACTTAGTTTGATGTACAGTATGCTTGGTTGATGGCTATGTGAAGGGTGTGTTTACACCCTGTATATGACTGATTACAATACCAAAAGATAACCTAGACTAGATAAAACCTATAAATAAAACCAAATTATTACATACTATTTGTGTTTATATTTTACTTCAATCTAATATCCGTAACCGAAACTATCCGAAACTAACGGATAATCCGAAATAATTACATATCCGTAACCGTATCCGAAACCGATATAATTTTATTCCTATATCCGTATCCAGATACGAAATATCATATTCAAAACATCTCTGGTTTTAAGCCCCATTTATTAGGGAGCGACCCTATTGCCATCTACCGGGCACAAATCCAAACTCCGTGGCTGGTACTGAGCAATACGTGATGGAAAAATCCAATAACACTTTCTGCCCGATCTGGGAATCGAACTCGGGACCTTATGCACAGCAGTCGCGCTTGCAACCACTAGACCAGCGTGGCAGTAGATCTTGTTGCAAGCCTCCTTTTACCATTAGTAAGTAAAAAGTTTATTGTAAGTCAATCTAAGTTCGTAAACACGCCATCCAAGGAAAGTGCGACAATCTAAGTATGTTACAGCCCAGACATTTGTTGACACATAAGGCAAAAAAACTACTTTGAGACTTTCGTCGCAAGTCGCAAGTGTGCGTTGATTCTTAATAAGCTATTGTATTGGAGAAACTTGGGCCCACGGCCTTAGGTTAACTCATTCCGTCCGCGTTCAGTTTTAGGTTAACGGATGCGGGTTACATGTGGAAAGGTTACAACTAACTGGGAGATTTATGTTTGGTGTTTAGACTAACGATGTTTTTAAGCAAACTGTTGGTTTAGTGCTGTTAACCGCACGTTTGTGGTTATTTATACTACGTAAGCCACAGCACATGGTTACACTCGTATTGGTATGGACGCATCTTGTGCGATTGGCAGGTTTTTAAACTTATTGTGAAAGAAAATTATATATAATATTAGACTCACGTCATCATCATCATCATCATCATCATTTCAGCCGAAAGACGTCCACTGCTGGACATAGGCCTCCTCCAAGTGTCGCCACATTGACCGGTCCCGTGCGTCTCTCATCCAGCGGATCCCTGCAACCTTCACCAGGTCATCGGTCCACCTAGTGGGAGGCCTTCCAACGCAACGTCTTCCGGTTCGCGGTCGCCACTCCTGAACTTTTCGGCCCCATCGGCCATCCGTTCTGCGAGCAATGTGCCGCCCTGCCCACTGCCACTTAAGTTTGGCTATTCTTCGGGCTACGTTGGTAACCTTGGTTCTCTTGCGGATCTCCTCATTTCTGATTTGATCACGCAAGGAAACTCCGAGCATAGCCCTCTCCATTGCCCTTTGGGTGACTTTAAGCCTTCTGATGAGGCCCATTGTGAGCGACCACGTTTCGGTCCCGTATGTAATCACTGGCAACACACACTGGTCATAGACTCACAGCACATAACAAAAAAAAATGGCTGAATCCTTATCCTTACTTACTAATATTATAAACGCGAAAGTAAGTTTGTTTGTTTGTTACTTTTTCATGCCTCAACCACTGAACCGATCATCCTGAAATTTTGTATATACGTTGTCAGGTGTACAGAAACGGTCATAGGGTACCTTTCATCCCAAAAAAAAGTTCTGTTCCCGATGAAAACAACAAAAACGTTCTTACGATAATAGATGGCGCCACGTGTCTTTTGAATCATGATTGGATAATATTACAAGCAGAGTACAAGCCAAAGAAACCTTTGTGTGCTAGAGAGAGACAAACAATCATCAACAAGAAGTTTAGTTGTCATTTCGGGAGCTGACTGTACTGTACAAAAAACAGTTGTTTATGGTTGACGAAACGAGACTCAATGTATGAAGATTAAAATAGTTACGAAAGGGCACTTTTTTCAAGTCTTTGGTTTAGTTGGCGAATCGGGAAGTTACCAAACGGGATGTACCCGCTTTTAGGATGCATTAAAAAATCGGTTGTCTGTAAAGTCTTTACTGACGATAGTTGAACGTGACAACGTCATAAGAAAATACTGATGGAATGGTTGCATTTTTCAAAAAATGAATGTGCTTTGAGCAATTGTTTTATGGAACGCCTCAGAGCGAGGTAACGCCGCATACGTCATGTTTTTTCGTGCGTGCAGCCGGCTCCATCGAAATATAAGACGTTGTCACGTCAAAAACCTTTGAAGTAGTTCGAGTACGACGGTCAGTCAGCCATTTCATCATCCTGGCTGACAAATAATTTCACCATGACATCATCAGCTATTCTCTGTATAGCATAATGGTGCAAATTATTTCCTTTCTATGATAATAAATGCGACAGTTTATTATGCATGTTGCGATCGCATTTTCCAATTTTATACACTTTCGCTGTCGTTATGCGTCAGCGATCGAATTAGATACAGTTGTATTTAATATTGTAGCTGTATTCATTTCTTTTATTGTCATAGCGCTACGAAAATAACTCCGTAGTGAATAGATAGTAACTCAGGTTCTTGTATAAACGCGCGACCGCGACGTCCCTAAAAGTAACGTAAATTCGAGCGTTTAATCCGCGCAATCGAGGTAGGCCTACAAGCGATTCGTATTATTTCGAGTTTCAAAATATATCAGCACATGACAATTTTTTTTTTTTGATAGCTAATTTCAGTTGCCTGAAAGTCTGACAACTAGTCTTACCAAGGGTACCCACTGCTAACTAGGTTGTGGAGGTCAGATAGGCAGTCGCTCGATGTAAAATACTACATGGAGCAACTGCATATTCAGCTGCATCCGGTAAAACTTGAAGCCGACCAAACGATTTTGACTCTTCCATCAACGTAATTGCTGATTAAACATTACTTTACGCACTACACACAGCTTCAAACATTTCCATGACTTTTTCAATAGTACTTGTAATTCTGAAATTAACTTAATAAACATAAAACTAAAGTCGATATTCATTTAAGTGAAAATTACATCAATTGGAAACACGTATTTGAATAGACTATTGTTGAATCATTCGCAAAACAAATTGGTGGAAAAGATTAGTAATACCACAAATATTTCGAGTTACGAAATAAAAGAAATTTTCAACGGTGCTAAGTGTGTTTACGCGAAAGTAAAATGTCATTTTAGATGATGTCATTATGGTAATGTCAAGAAAGAAAAGAAAGACCGTAAAATCATTTTATTTTGCTCCAATTATCATTACCAACTACTACAAGAAAATACTTATAATAAAAGTATGTAGTAATAATAAAAAATATTTTTTTTAATATTTTTAAATGTTTTTATATTGTTTTTATTTTAAGAAATATTTAGGAATGTAATAGATTTGTATGAAAATAAAAAAAAGCAAAAAAAAAAAAAAATTAATGAAATTAAATTATTATTTTAATTTACTTCATTAAAATTTAAAGTAAATATTACTCTAAATTATTTTTTATTTTATATGTTTTTTTATGTTACTTTGTATAGAAATATTTAAAAATGTAATTTAAATGTGTAAATACGAACATAAACGAATAAAATTACTAATATTATAAATGCGAAAGTAACTGTTTGCTGCCGTTTCATACCTTAACCGCTGAACAGATTTAGATGAAATTTGGCACTCGGATAGACCAGAAACTGGGTGTGTTACGTCAAAGGCATCCCGGTAGTATATTTCCGTGGGATAATTTCAGACATTCACGCGAGCATAGTCGCGGGAATAAGCAAGTCCTCCACAAACAATGGTAAACCTTTCATCTTTCGCCGTAATCTCTTGCAGGTGATAGGCTACCACCTGTGCATATGATGATCGTGTGACAGCATCAGTGGGTGGGGTTCCCGAAGCTGAATATCAGGTCAAAAAAAAATTTGCCTCGATACGCTACGAATATGAAGAACATCCTAACTTCTTATCCTAACTAATATTATAAATGCGAAAGTAAGTTTGTTTGTTTGTTACCTTTTCACGCCTAAACCACTGAACCGATCATCCTGAAATTTTGCATATATGTTGTCAAGTGTACAGAAACGGACATAGGGTACCTTTCATTCCGAAAAAAAGTACTGTTCCCGAGGAGAACAAAAAAAAACGTTCTAGATTATGATAATAGATGGCGCCACGTGTCTTTCGAATCATGATTGAATTATATTATTACAGAAACTTTAGTCGTTTTTTATGAGTTAAAGGGTCAGTTCACACCGAGACGTGACGCGACGCGACGCAGCGTGCACTCCAAGCATAAAATGGCTTGACAGTGACACGGCGGCGCGTCGCGTCGCGTCACATCTCGGTGTGAACTGACCCTAATAATCAAATACTAAATTAACGCGAGCGAAGCCGCGGGCACAAGCTAATTGATTTTAAAACCAATTGCATCGAGTAAGAAGATTCCGCGTCTGCTTTTGTAATAATCACTAACGTCTCAAAGCGTCACGGTCACCCATCCATTTACCAACCGTGGTCACAACTGCTTAACCACACACAAACCGAGCTTGTTATTCAGTTACAAACACCTCCATTTTGCATATAAACGTTCGTTTTAACATGCGAAAGTGATATTTTGTGTCTAAACGGCACAGTGGAGGAATGGCCACTTTCTACTGCGAGGGTCGCGGGTTCAAATCCCACCTGAGGACAGATGGCCTACTGATTGTGTCGAGTCAGGGTGTTTATGCATAATTTATTATTAATTGTGGAGATCTTGGTGTGGTGTCTAACATAATATTACGCTTTTACTTCCGAAGCGTCAGGTAGAGGTGTTTCAGTGAGTCCCATATAATACACTAGCTGTGCCCCGCGATTTCACCCGCCGCTTCTGACTTCTTTTATTTTTGCTCGGCTCCTATTGGTCATAGCGTGATGTTATATAGCCTATAGCCTTCCTCGATAATTGGACTATCCAACACTAAAATAATATTTCAATTCGAACCAGTAGTTCCTGAGATTAGCGCGTTCAACCAAACAAACAAACTCTTCAGCTTTATAATGTTAGTATAGATTACATACATCAACATATAACATCACGCCTGTTAACCCCGAAGGGTTAGGCAGAGGTGTCCCCAATTATAGTACACCCACATTTCGCCAGTTATGTTTAAGTCCCATGTAATAGGGGCCGACTCTATTGCCATCAAACGGGCACAAATCCAGACTCCGTGGCTACTACTGAGAAAAAATACCTGATCGAAAAACCCAATAACACTTAAGATTAAAGATCTACAAATGACAGTCGAGGCACGGAGGTAACTCGGTATGTAATAGGTGGTCACCCATCCACAGACCAACCTAGGCAAAAGCAGCTTAACCTGAAGATCTACCCGATCGTCTGTTATTATTTAGGCACGAGCTCATCCGAGCTGCTACAACATGTATGACACGATGTTTTACGGACATCAAACTGTAGTCTATTGCAGAGATAACGATGTTGTTCGCATTGTCATCTGAATATTTTATTGTCTTTGGGCAGCTCCTATTCAAGTTAAGAAGAGAAATCGAACCATCTTCTATGGTCTATGCTTTCCTAGCAGAATACTAACTCCGGTATTATCCCGACATTACTTTAACTTGACTATACTCTCTACCTAACTCTCTCTCTACTCTCATCATCATCATCATCATCATTTCAGCCGAAAGACGTCCACTGCTGGACATAGGCCTCCCCCAAGTGTCGCCATATTGACCGATCCCGTGCGTCTCGCATCCAGCGGATCCCTGCAACCTTTACAAGGTCATCGGTCCACCTAGTGGGAGGCCTTCCAACGCAGCGTCTTCCGGTTCGCGGTCGCCACTCCAGAACTTTTCGGCCCCATCGGCCATCCGTTCTGCGAGCAATGTGCCCTGCCCACTGCCACTTAAGTTTGGCTATTCTTCGGGCTACGTCGGTAACCTTGGTTCTCTTGCGGATCTCCTCATTTCTGATTTGATCACGCAAGGAAACACCGAGCATAGCCCTCTCCATTGCCCTTTGGGTGATTTTAAGCCTTCTGATGAGGTCCATTGTGAGCGACCACGTTTCGGTCCCGTATGTAATCACTGGCAACACACACTGGCCATAGACTTTCGTCTTGAGACACTGCGGTAAGTTGGACGAGAAGATACCACGCAACTTCCCGAACGCTGCCCAGCCGAGTCGGATTCGACGATTGACCTCTCTACTCTAACTCAAGTAATTACTTGAGTTCAAGTAGTTACTTGAGTTCAAGTAATTACTTGAAATCAAGTAGTTCAAGTAGTTACTTGAAATCAAGTAGTTCAAGTAGTTACTTGAGTTCAAGTAATTACTTGAAATCAAGTAATTAAGCAAACATTTTTACGCAATAGACAAGAATTTAAACGAAGTAAGAACCGTCAGGCCCAGAAGGAGATGACGAGACGAACTCGACTCTTTTCACAAAGATTGGCGAATGACAGCACTGGATAGGGGTAAGTGGAAGGAGGGAAGGGAGGCCTCTGCCCTGCAGTGGGACACAAATGGCTGCCAATAAAAATAAGAACCGTCAAAGAAAGCAAAGCTAACAATTCTAAATTTTGACAGTTCTAACTTCAAGCAATTATTAAACTCATCATTTTCCTGCCCTTGTCCCATGTCACTTGGGGTCGGCGTAACACGTTTTTTTCTTCCAATCTCCTCTGTCAACCGTCACGCTATCATTCACTCCTTTAACTTTCATATCATTCCTCACACAATCCATCCATCGTTTCTTTGGTCTTCCTCTCCCTCTCCATCCATCAACGTTTATATTCATCACTCTTTCAAGCATCACTCAAGCAATTATTAAACTACAGAATAAAAATCGTATCTTAAATAACGACTTTTATTCAAGTAATGACTTTGACTTGTTTATAGATACGGGTGTAAGTGACGCAAACGGCTCAACAAAAGAGGTCGCTTCGGTCTGAGGCGTGCGATGTCAAAAGATCAGGTAGCTGTCACATCGTTTGACATTTTACGAGTAATATCTGATTCTGATTTCCCTCAGCAGATTTATGATATAGCTGATATTAAAATTAACCTAGAGTCATCTTTACTAATATTATATTGGTTTGGATGAGGGAGAAGTCTTTCTCTGACGGAAAGAAGAAGAGAAAAGAAATATACAAGGTGTAACATAATAAACGCAAGACCTCCCGTGTGGTCTCTCGCACCATGAAACTAAACATCTTTTGTTCTACGAGTTCTTGAAATTCGCAAAAAAAAAAACTTTTTTAGGAACGGACGCAATTCAGCTGATCCACATGTATGGTAAAACTAAAAAAAAAGTTATGAATTTTCAAAAGTCATAGAACAAAAGTTGTTCAGTTTCATGGTCTGAGACACCACACGAGAGGTCTTGCGTTTATTATCGTTTATATCTAGACTAATATTATAAAGCTGAAGATTTTGTTTGTTTGGTTGAACGCGCTAATCTCACGAACTACTGGTTCGATTTGAAAAATTATTTTAGTGTTGGATAGCCCATTTATCGAGGAAGGTTAAGGCTATATATAAAATTTCACACGGACGAAAGTCGCGGGCAACAGCTAGTATACAATAAACATAATTATAAAGCAAAACAAATTAATTTAACAGGACGGAACAGTTGTAGGTCTCTAGGTGGTAGGATCTGTGTAAACGCTCCTTTACACCTCAGTGTGAACACACCGTAACGATGCATTCAACCTCCAATACCTGTCGCCTATTACAATGTTACAATAACGTACCGTCCGCAAAAAAAGTCAGCCTTTAATATAAAACATTGTTACTTGTGGTTTTAGCGTTCAATGGTACGGATGGTTAGCAAAAAATGGCCGTGATTGGAAATATTAGTTTTTTTTGTGGCTGTGGATTTTACAGTATTTGTTTTATTGATGAAGCTGGGTCAGTAGTCAGTTATAACAGCTGAAGGGAAATCCCGGTGTTATTAAATGAAAAAATCAATAATACTGGTGAAATGTGGGTGTACTTTTAGGGACACCTCTGCCTAACCCTTCGGGGATTACAGGCATGATGTTATGTAAATCAATAATAGAATGTCCTGGAACCAGAATTATGAAGACTAGTGACGTCCACAAACCCGCACTGGGCCCTCGTGGTGGATTATAGGTCACTCAATCCTAATAAGATTGGAAACATATACATACATGTATATTAATTAGACAAATTTTTTATGTTATAAATAAGAAGAAAAAAGCAAAAAAGTTAAGCTCAAAACTGTTGTAATTTAGTTTTTTCCATGGTCATTCTAACAAAGTCTTTTGTGAAATCTAAAATGTTTTGCAGCCCGTTGTAGTCATCAACATGCGGTTTATGATCTTAAAACTAATCTCAAGAACAAACATGATCACTTTCTTTTTGGCACTAGAAAACTTGTGTGTTTTTCTCACAAAACATTAAATAAGTGTTTATCTGCTTGGTTATTATATTTTCATGTGCATTTACATCTTTATAATTTCTAGTATGTTTATTCTAGTAAATTTTATAGTTTTAATGTTTTGTACAGCTATGATCATTTGTTGGTACACAATTAACACAGATATTAGACGAATTACAAATTCGGAGTAGTCTTCTATAACTAAAGTGAAAAGATCTCAAGATTCCAATCTCGCTAGATGGGGTATAATCGACCCATCACGGACTCAATGCGATTGTTGAGCCCTAACACACGATATGCCATAACTTCTCACCTGCCCGTCGTGCACAACTCAACTAATTGCACCCACTAGGACTTGTATGCAGCAAACGACAGGTTATCCAGGTGGCCTATCATGACGTCTTATAGCAGAAGTAATTCCTGTATGGGAAAGAGATGGCGCTAGACGACCTGTATAGCTATGTCTCTTTCCCACACTGGAATTACTCATGCTTTAAGACGTCATAGTAAACCGCAGGTCGCCACGTACTGAGGCCCTGGTACGAGCGCACGGTGTAAACGTAACGTAAATGCATCGGTTTTTAAATTAAGAATATGTTACACATAATATTGTCATAATCTTAAGAATTTATTAATATCTACGGATCATACTGATTTTGCTTATTGCAAACAATTTTGATTGGAATGCTATAGGATAATTTTACATTCGAAAAAAAAATCGACGTATTTACGTTATTATTGTTCGGACAAAATCTGAGTCATCGATCCCAGAAAAAGAAAAATAACCGAAATCAATCAAAATGGTGTTTCCTGTCATTTTAATGTAGTTTTTAATACAGTTCTTAGTGAATGTACCAATACAAATGCCACAGGAAGCATTTATCTCATATTCTCCGTATTTTTAAATACACTAATCGAACCCCATTTACTACCAAATACACCAACGTTTATAAATGTATTCTTGTTAAATCCTAAACGTCTACACGTAAATCTTTTTTCTAAAAGCCTCCTCAAATTCAAAAGCTATCCCATTCAAGCAAACACAAAAAAATTGAACAATTATTTACCCTTTTTTTGCTGACGCTACGTAAATATCGTACACAAATAAACTTTCTATTGTGTCGGGCTGTGTCGAATACTTTATCGATAATAGCTAGTGATGTGCTTGTAGTGATTTATCGATATTATAATAGTGTTTTATCGTGGGATGAATGGTATTTTGTAATTTATGGGTTTTCTGTTTCATAACTCATCGGTGAAGATGGTTAAGGTTTGAATGGAAGGAATAACTGAGTTAAGGGCCATGTTGAGGTAGGTTATTTTTTTTTAATGGAGTATTTGAATATTCTAATAATATTTTCTTTGTTTAGTACTTTTTTATTTAAAAGTTTAGCTTGTTTAATTTTTGCTAAATAATAGAGCTACGAGACGTTTAACTATAATTTGTGTTTCGAAAAACCACTTTAATACCCACACATAAACTTCTGTGTCAACTACAACTTCAAAAATGTTTAGGATATTTACAATACTGTTAGTAACGCTGCAATCAATTTAATTTACACCAGCATGTCATTTCTTTTAAATAGAACAAACAGAATTTGAATACTTACAATCATTTTAACTGGCTAGCAAATTGCATACTTACAATTTTACTGGCCTTATTTTATTTGTATTTTTGATACTATATAACTAACATTTTTTCTAATTCGTCGTAAACCAGAAATTGGCAAAAAAGAACACGTGAAGTTAACTCATATTTAAAAGTCGATAAATCAACATCGATATCAACACGGCACATCCCTATTCACCTAGACGTGACCTCCAAGCGAAAGTCCACGCTGTCAAGGAAGCTAGTGATGTGCGTTATAGTCGGTAAAATCACGCATCGATATCTTACGACAAAAGTTTTAAACCATTATATTGACACACTTATAATCAGAAAATGAAAGTTGATAAAGATACTATACATTTAAATTATAAGAGTTAACGGTTGATGAGTCAGGCTTATGTGTTCTGAATTCGAATGGCAGACTTTTTTTTTAGCTGTGTGTTTAATTAATGGCCTATATTTCAATATTTATGAAATCATTCAAAGCTAACAAATTACATTAAATAAAAAACCACTTTTGAAGTTGTTTATTAAATCTGTAACTATATTTTTCACCTATGAAATCTACGTGATACGAATCTAGAAATCCATTGTGTATTTAATACAATATACAAAGCAAGGCAGTCACATTCTACCTATCACATAGGTACCGCTCTCAAATCCTTTGCGGGATCAGTTGAAACTTCAGTTTTTGTGTCAACAAATTTCTTTGCGTTTTTAACATCTAATCAGCCACCCATCCGCATGTAACTTGACCTAAAGTTTAGGAACAGTTTGTGTGTTAATGATGTAATCGATGATTATTGATATTTTTTTGTTATGTTTTTATTTTTTCAATTAAAGGGCGTCAAAAAAACTAGTAAATTACGATCGTTGTTACCTATTCAACTAGTAGAAATTCAAAGAAACTTTTTAACGAAACATTATTTCCGAGAAAAATTACACATTATAAGGCAGGATGTGTTTTTCATGTGGGCGAACTCGCGGGTAGATGGTAGTTTTTTTTTTTATTTTTTTTAAAAAGGCGTTGCCCCACACTAGCAAGTGGGTGCGTTTACAAACATTTAAACTCACATACACAAACAGCCAGACCCGGAACAACTACTTGTAGATCATACAAATATTTGTTCCGTGCGGGGATCGAACCCGCGACACGCAGCGCAGCAGCCGATCGCTCAGCCACTGCGCCTACCGTGCCGTAGTACTTGTAATATGTTAAAGACTCAGGCAGTTGTAATTTGCAGTTATCTGCAGGGACCTCATATGACCTGTGTGTCGGAGATGGTCTTTTTAGGAAAAAACCACATATATTTGGGTGAACTTCCAGTCAGTGCACGCATATTTGTCAGTTATCTCAGCTCAACTCAACAAAAGAAGTTAATTAAATAATATAATTACTCATGAATCGTACGACAGAGATTCAATCAATTCTGTTCATTTTATGTGTGAAATATGATTGAAAATGTTCAAAAGTAAGTTGATTGTAAGAGTGTCAGCATAATGACGGGGAGAAGCCTGCCGGGGTCGTGGGACTCATAGAATTACCGTGACCCTGGAACATAAAGGGCTACTGAAGGACACCGTGGATTTTAGTCAGTACAAGTCTGACAGTCCCTCCAGCTCTGCCCTGGGTGGGAGGACACATTTGATGATTTTACCACGTTAAAAAAAAAAACAAAAACAAAAAAAAGGAGTTCAAGGAATGAAATATAGTGACGGTCTCCAAGTCCAACGGAAGCCACCGGTGCCCAGCGTATCCCGGAAAAAAACAAAAGCTGTAACAGCCATAGAAAGTGACGACACTGATCGACTATCAGCTCAAGCATGAAAATAAAAGAAAAATGCCGTTGTTACTTCATTGCCTGATCCAATAAGATAAAGATAGAAAATATTCATTAGCCACATGATTATTTTACCGTTTGCATTGAATTAGCTGCGTAAGGAACATGTCCCGTAGCTAGAGGAAGCGAGTAGCTGTTGACTTCTTCTAGCTCAAGAAATGTAGAAAAGATTGTAGGTCCCAGTGGCGAAGGTTCCCTAGAACTCGATTCCTACCGGCTTCCACTTTAAAAATGGAACAGTCAGTATTCTATATACAAATAATATAAACACATTAAAAATATGTACTCCGGCTCTCCTCTTACAAAAATTGACCCTTCGCTACTGGTAGGTTCCCTGTAATAAAAGGATATAACATCATGCCTGTAATCCCCGAATGATTAGCTGGAGGTGTACCTAATAGTACTCCCACATATTGCTTAGTATTTTTTAGGATCCGTGTAATAGGGTACGATCCTATTGCCATGCAAAAGTCCTGATTCCGTGGCTGCTACTGAGAAATTCCTGATAGAAAATCCAGAATACTTTGCCTGACCTGGGAATCGAACCCAGGGTCTCATGTTCAGCTGTAACACTTGTGACCAAGTGACGAGGCAGATTGGAGATCCTGTGTAAGTTTTTGATGTTCATACCGCCGCACCGCGCCTTTGAGTAGTCGTTTGTTTCAGCGACAATAGCTGTCAAAGAGTACTCGCTCAATGACACTCGCTTGGCGAGCAGAACTCTCGCTGAAAGACTAGCTTGGTATATACCCATAACATCGAGTAATCGTCAGTCGATGTAGCCAACTCGCATATAAGGCAGTATAGCCCACCGGTATCGGGAACAGGGTTCAAGCTACCGGTGGTCAGGTCTCCAAAGAGAGGAACCTCATAACAATACTCGCCGTTTTAAAAAGTACAGCCTTCTGAATCCGGCCTAATGAGAGCCTCCTCATGTGTTGTTCGAGGCTTTTCGCAATTAAGCCATTGGCTGACACGACTATCACTCAATGATTGCCGAGTTCACATCCCGCACGACACCGACAACCGCGTGGGTCCAGTGCGGGTTGGTCGATGCCACATGGCTTCGAATTTTTAGTTTAGGGACAGACCAGTTTCCTCGCGATGTTATCCTCTGAGAGCTACCTCTTTTCTCAAATCGCTTGCAGTATGACGGCTGCCTTAGCCATCATTTCGCCGCTGGAGTCGATCTACCATGGAACGACGCAATGCTAGATATATCGCTGTCTCTTCTACAGGTACTGGTTTGGAAGTATATTCTGTCTCGCTCTGAACAGTTAATAGGGGATTAATGAAGTTAGTTTTATTGATTTATTTAAATGCAGATCTAAATGGGAAATACATCCTAGAATTCCTAGGCGTTGTAGTTTCCTTATTGCTTAGTCTGAGGAAGTCAGCGATAAACCAGATTTTTCTGTACTTATGGTATTCCATTTTTTTTTTTTTTTTTTAACGTGGTAAAATCTTCAAATAAGTCCTCCCACCCAGGGCAGAGCGGGAGGGACTGTCAGACTTGTACTGACTAAAATCCACGGTGTCCTTCAGTAGCCCTTTATGTTCCAGGGTCACGGTAATTCTATGAGTCCCGCGACCCAATGAGTCCCGCGACCCTATGGTAATCCATTAATAGGTTTTTTAAGAAGTGAACTCACTGACTCATGAAGAAATCTTCATGAGTGATTTGAATTAAGCCAACAAAAGCGAGTGTTTTTTCCGCCAAAAAGAATGGATGGCTCCGAAACCAGTCCCAACTGGCTTGGCTTCCACCATAAATTCCTGGATGATTGCTCGTGTTAAACCAGTTGTCAGAATTTCTGGATTTGTATACGGTACCAGTAGTAACATCAAGCCTGTAATCCCTGAAGGGTTAAGAAGAGGTGTACCTAATAGTACACCCACATTTCGCCAGTTATGTTTTAAGGCCCGTGTAATTGGGGGCCAGCCTATTACCATATACCAGTATATGGTACCGGTAGTTTGATGCTATAAACGCAGAGTTCTCGCTGACATGAGATTAGACAACACATAGTATTCTTTTTAGTTTTTTTTTATAAAACTGACCTATTAGAAGATCTATCGCATTCTCAGCTTATTCTTACATCCGTATCTACAAACAAGTCGAACTGACTACTTGAGTAAAATTTATAACTTAAGATACGATTTTTCTACAGTTTAGTAATTGCTTGAAGTTAGAACTGTCAAAACTTAGAATTCTTAGCTTAGCTTTCTTTGACGCGTTCTTACTTCGTTCAAATTCTTGTCTATTGCAAAAAAAATGGTTGCATAAGTAATAACTTCAGTTTAAGTTATTACTTTAACTTGACTATAGATACAAGTGTTACATCCGACAGACGAGAAACACTTTGCAAGACCTGAGCCGAACCCTGAGCCCTGATCTGAATCGAACTCAAGACAGGTCAGCAATTATGCGCCTGCGACTGTTAGACCAATGAGCCAGTCAAATCTATCAGTACCTAGCCAGGTGCAATGACTATTAAAATCATAGAAAAATGAGTATGACCTACATCTTTTGCCCTCAATAAGTATAAAGAATCTACAATGGTATACATATTGTTGCAAACCTACATACGACTTCATTGCTATCATCCGCTGTAGTAGGTAATCATACAAAACAGTTACGATTTCTTTTTTAAATGTATAAATATATATTACAATCTACTTTTTGATCTATAAACATGTTCAATGTGATCTAAGAGAGATGTCGGTCCAAGACTAGATTTTTTTTTTTCTATAATTATGTCATTTGAAGATTTAAAAAAAAAAAATGATATGATGCCTCCGGCGTGTCTTGTTTGTGCTGACGCTACTTAAACTTTGAACTGGACGGATTTGAATTTAGAAATTTGGAGGGAGAAGAATAGTTTTCATTTGTTTTTTTTTTATTCGAATGTTGCTTTGGGACTTTTGTATACTATATTATGAGATAGTTTGTCCACTAGTACAGCGTAATTTGTTGAAACAATTTTAGTAAATAGTTGTTGGAATTTGGATTCATCTTGATCCAGATCATTAGAAAAAAAATGTTTTGAGAAAGGCTGAGTTTTATTACTGATGTTGATTTTTCTAACATTTTTAATAAATAACTAAAATTAAAATTTCTTTTGCCAAACGATGACGATGATGAGATTTTGCAAGTTTGTATCTTAATAAACTTATAAGGAATATGACCACCTCTGGTGTAGCGCATGTTTTTTTTGGGCTTTCAAAGACTTGTTCTGTTTTAAAAATGGCATTGTCAGTAACTCTGTATTTAATATAGGTCACTTAATTAGTACAACATGATTTTTCTTATAATTTACTCAATAAATAAAGAAAGAAAGAAAAAATATTCATTGAGCACAGGACAAAACGAAATAATTAAATAAAAAATAAAACAAAATTATATTAAATTAAACAAAAGAAAAAAAAAAATAAGATAAGACATGATACATTAGACTAAATTGCTTCTGTACGAGGCCGAAAGGATATCTAAAAAAAAATAGAAGTAAGTACCATAAAGATGATTTTAGAAATCGAACATAAGTACAAACCGAAACCAATACTCCACCGGGCATTGCATGAACCCTGTAATCTTTGACCAGATAACAGACCAGGATACCATTATCTTTGATAAATACCTCATCGATGATCAGACCACATTTCTAAAGTTCTCAGTTTCACCAGCTGAACCATAAAAAGAAATGTCTATCTGTCTCTTTCACACATATGTCTATCTCTCACAATTTCTCATTTCACCGTTCACTTGGTTAGCGAGTCGGTACTAAATGTGACCGAGTTGTTACTGGTGCAACGGGACAAGATATTTTATGTCTAGACATTAGAAAGGTAGGATTGAGTTTTGGGTGGCAAGAGAAAGTCAGATGGGACTTTCTCAAAGTAAATTGTTGCTAGTAATATGTATGTTTCTTATTTTACAGTGTTAAGTTGGTCAGTTGGGTAGTAGGTTCGCAGTTCTGACGACAGACAGACGTCTCGATAACTATTAAAAAAAATATTACGAAAAACATGTCGAGAAAATCTTGTGGATGCCGCTAAAATAATAAAATGATTTAAAAAGATGTGAATGTGATTTGAAAAATCGAAAGTCAAAAATAAGATTCGATTTTTTTTGCGCGCGCGAATTTAAACGTCAAAATGACAGTTCGAAAGTGGTTTAAATTTGGAAAATCTTTGCAGAGTAGTGATGTGAAAATGTTGTTTTTAATTTTAGTGATACTATCTGTTCTGGACAATTTGCCCTTAACTTGTAAGGGGGAAGCTTATGACAGAGGTAAGTTAATTTTGCTATTTAGGTATATTATCATTTAATTATATCAACATAATTTATGTAAATGGAGCTCGACCTGATTTTTGAGTCATTTAATATTATTCCACTTAAATATCTTAATGAAGTCCAACGCAGTTGTTTGTCATTATTAAAAACATCAAAGCTAATCTTGAACTTTACGTTATTTAATTAGAAAATATTTGAGCCATTTCATTTTAAAAAAGTCACTTCCTAAACAACCGATTTTAAAACAGCTAGACAAGAAAACAGCTTAAATAAAAAAAAGAACCACGATGACCTAATAAAACGAAAAAAAAACTGTTCCAAATTCAAACAAACACACGATCATGATAAAAAACAAAAGAATCTCGCTGTCATGCTGATAGTAAAAAATCCATAGACAAAAATTCATAGAGTAATACCTGTTTTATCATGGCGCGAAAGTTGTGACCGGCGCGTGTGGGAAATATGTCACTGTTACGCTAGTCACAGACTAGCCATCTTTAATAATTAATATTTATGCACTTTCTTGTAGCCTGTATAATACATGCCTACATTGCTGTAATTCATATACCTAAGAAGCGTTTAGATACATATCCGGCGGTTTCTGAATTGAGAACTTGAAGTTGTGAACCTGTCAAAAACATTTATCAGTTTCATGTGAATTTATTCGAAATTCAAAATTTATTGCATTTTGAATTTGACTAACTAATTTAAATGTTCGGTCTACAAATTATAAAGTCGAGTTTTCAATGTCGTTCTGTGTGACCGTGTTCTTCTTTCAAACTTTGCAACGAATTTTTGGCTTTTGCCATAATTTAGAGAATTTTACATACGTAACATAACATAACATCACGCATGTAATCCCCAAAGGGTTAGGTAGAGGTGTTCCTCATAGTACCTACACCCACATGTCGCCAGTTATGTTTAACTCCCATGTAATAAGGGGCGAGCCTATTGCCATTAACCGAGCACAAATCTAAACTCCGTGGCTGCTACTGAGAAATTCCTGATAAAAAAACCCAATATCACTTTACCCGACCCGAGAATCAAACCCAGGACCTACCTCATGCTCAGCAGTTGCGCATGCGACCACTCGACTAATGACGAAATAGTCAATCAACTTGCATACCATGTGATTTGACAGCATCAAAATCAACTAAGCTTTTAAAATCCAAGGAGTAACTTCGATAAATTAATCCAAAAGTATGGTGGACGTACATAGATATGTACGACTAGCATTTGCTTGCGGTTTCGCTCCCGTTATGTACGGAAACAACCCTCAGGGACGTTTTAAATGTAGCCTATGGCACTCGGGGATAATGTAGCTCCCAGTTAGTGAAAGAATTTTTGGAATCGGATCAGTAGTTCCGGAGATTACTCCCTAGAAATATAAACTTACAAACAAATTTTACCTCTTTATAATAATACGAGCGACCCGTTCCGGCTTCGCACTGGTGCAATATATATAAACCTTTCTCTTGAATCACTCTATCTATTACTGAAAACCGCATCAAAATCCGTTGCGTAGTTTTAAAGATCTAAGCATACATAGGGACAGACAGACAGCGGGAAGCGACTGTTTTATACTATGTAGTGAAGTATAGATGACCACCGTAAGAGTAGATTTATCCAATAGGCAGTGTTTGTAGAAAGTGACCTTGCACTATGGTATCTGAACACTTTTTATTTGGACATCAACATTACATCGCAGCATTGTACACCACTTTTGTTGGAGGATCCCTAATAATGAATACTGTATTATGCTTCTTTGTCGACACATTATTTTGAATTGAAATTATAACAGCTTCATTTATACTTATAATATTATAAAGCTGAAGAGTTTGTTCGTTTGGTTAAACGCGCTAATCTAAGGAACTACTGGTTCGATTTGAGAAATTCTTTTAGTGTTGGATAGCCCATTTATCGAGGAAGGTTATAGGCTAAAATTACACGCGGACGAAGTTCGCGGGCAACTGCTAGTACTTAATAAAAATGGGAGAATGGTGGTGAATGTGGCCGAGGCAAAAAGAGTATTTAAGGATCGTAGCAGGTGGCGCTGTTGTTTCTGCCGACTCATATGGTAAAAAAGCGTGAGTTTATGTTGATATACACGGTGTAAACAGACCCTTCACATAGCCGTCAACCAAGCATTCTGTACATCAAACTAAGTAACTTTATGCAAAAATTATTGCTGGGAATCGACTTTTTTTTTTGGGTTGAAAAGTCACGTTTTACGGTAAGACTCGATGGAAAGCACTCAAAGCATTGTGCTGATGAATGGATTGAATAGTACGGGGGTCGTGGAGGTGTGGAAAGTAAAAATCTTACATTAAAAACATGTATTTAAAAAAAAACTTGTGAAAAAGTTGGAACTTTGACCCCCAATATCTCCGTAACTAGAAGGTTCCCAGGTATGGTCTAGAACAAAAAAATTATCGCAAAGACGGGGAGAACAAGTGCCTTTCGTTTATGTTAAGGGTCTATTTACACCCTTTATGTATGGAAGTGACTAGCGAAAATGATTAAAAAATGTTACGGTCCCAAAACATAGGCATTTTAACCAGCCACCAGAGGACTAAGTCAAGCGAAAATTGCTTTCGTTTCGTATTTCTACAATGACGAATTTCAACGAGCTCTTCGGTAGCTTCATCATAGTCATCATTTCAGCCGAAAGACGTCCACTGCTGGACATAGGCAACCCCCAAGTGTCGCCACATTGACCGGTCCCGTGGAACTCGCATTCAGTGGATCCCCGGTTTCGATAGCTTGTGTCAATTTAATACATTTTGGATTGTTCCATCATTAATATCAATGTCTTATTATTGTTGTCAACTGCCTCGTTGTCTAGTGGTCGCAAACGCGATTGCTGAGCATGAGGTAATGGGTTCGATTCCCGGGTTGAGAAAGTGTTATTGGGTTTTTCCATCAAGGATTTCTCAGTAGTAGCTACGGAGTCTCGATTTGTGACCGGTGAATGACAGTATTACCTAGTACTAACTGGGTTGTGGAGGTCAGATAGGCAGTCGCTCCATGTAAAATACTGGTATTCAGTTGCATCCGGTGAGACTGGAGGCCGACCCCAACATAGTTGGGAAAAGGCTAGCTTAACTTTATCTCGATACAAGGATACTCCTATCCAAAAATTGTGATAACCAGTTTATTTGGGCAAATAATTATACACCGTGACTTTTAGTTGTCTTACAACGTCAGCCCACTTCATGTATCCAATGACTACTAATCATTCATAAAATAAATGGTATTTATAAGATTTTAAATAATTTAAAAATAAAAATACTAGTCAGTATTATGACGCATGACGTAGATAAAACACCCTGTTGCGAGCGATGAACTACTGTAGTCGAGCGCTGGGTAGGTATGTTCTCCCGTTTTACACGTAAACATCATTAACAGGAAGTTTCATAATTTTATTGTAATGTATTATTTATTTTTCTCTATATAATGGCAGGTAAAAAAAAAAAACGCACCTAGAGCTATTTTATATCGGGTACATTGAGTGGACCACTTTTATAAGACGACTAAAAAGTCACGGTGTAAAACAGTTTCTTCTTAAACATTGACACGTCAATCTTTTCGCAACAAAAAGTCCCCATAAAATGAAAAGTCACCCATTATAATCACGATAAAGCACTAAAGAGGATACTAAAATATTATGTATACAACATTATTTTTAGTCTATGCGAAACCTGAATATAGTTTGTTCAGAATAAGTAACTGAATAGATTCCAAAATTTTTAAACCATGTTATATTTTTCCCCAAAAATATTTAAAAAAGTTAAAACTTGGACACCGAGCGACTTTAAGTACCTATCGCAATAATTTAGGTACCTACTGCCAAATTATTATTATCAATGAGCTCAAGACGACGCTGGAGGCGCGCGCTGCGTGGTGATCACGTTTTTGTGCGGACAACTAGGTAACAGAACAAGCTTATAACTTTGTGATTTTTAATGATACAGTTTTGTTTGTACATAGATTCTTTACATAAAAATACAAGACACGTGTTTCAGGTTTCTTATATACTAAAACTAATGTTGTATATACACAAAGAGGTTTAATTCCACTGACAGACAATTAACTAGTTGTATCTGAAAGGCAGAACCGCAAAACGGTACATAGTCTTGTGGTTTACCAAGCCCATTTAGCATATAGTGCGCTTTGTACACTACCAACCACCATATTTGAATTGTGATCATGTGGGGCCATTAGAAATGGTGTAGAGGCTGTGGTTACCAGATACTGACAGTGAGGTTGGTTACGGGACTCCACGGGTCAGGGTATAATGTCCTTACAGACATAATAATTATTACGCTAATTACAGATAACAGACTTAACCTTTTCACCGCCACGGACTTCAATAGAAGTTCCAGATTTCCGTGCCACTAGCGCCCACGACTTCATTAGAAGCTCTTAATTTTTAACTACCTATAAAAAAATATAAAAGTACTGTATTTAAAAGCTTCGTTTCATTTTATTATTTAATATAACACGGCTTTTCCACACAAAAGTAGCCCTTATTTGTCTTAAAATCGGCAAAAACATTTATAGCTTGGCGCTGGCGAGGCTTCGCGTTCTGTGTACGTTGCCGGTGAAAAGGTTAAAATGCCAAATAATAAAAATATGTACATGAGGAAATCCGCAAAAGAACCAACGTTACCGACGTAGTCCGAAGAATAGCCAAACTTAAGTGGCAGTGGGCAGGGCACATTGCTCGCAGAACGAATGGCCGATGGGGCCGAAAAGTTCTGGAGTGGCGACCGCGAACCGGAAGACGTTACGTTGGAAGGCCTCCCACTAGGTGGACCGATGATGATCCGCTGGATGCGAGTCGCACGGGACCGGTCAATGTGGCGACACTTGGGGGAGGCCTATGTCCAGCAGTGGACGTCTTTCGGCTGAAATGATGATGATGATGATGATCAAAAACAGAAAATAATTAAATCTAAACTAATATTCTACAGAGGTACTTCTTTTGTAAGTTTGTATGTAGGGGATAATCTCCGGAACTAATGATCCAATTCTAAAAATTCTTTCACTAGCAGAAAGCTACATTATTCGTGGGTGCTATAGGCTATAAATTATATTTATATCATTCATATTAGCCGAGCTATTACAATTTTTGCGGACGAAGTCGCGGGCAAAGTGCTAGTAATACATAAAATAATAAGGCATAAGAGGAAGTCTTGAAGTGGCGCCGGTGACTGAAAAGTTGTGTGGTAATCGGTTGACGTGGTATGGACATGTGATGCGGATGAATGAGGAAAATGTCGTGAGGAAAGTTTTGAGTATGAATGTGGGTATGAGAGTAGAGGAAGACCAATGAAACGATGGATGGACTGTGTGAAGGATCATATGGCAAGAAAGGAGGTGTCTGATGAGATGACGAGTAATAGAGAAGTATGGAAGAAGAACACATTAAACACATTACATATTAAAAAGCTGCGTTAGTACATACTAAGTTTACATCCCACAAATAGATTCTTAGCTTTTCCCATTGAACTCTAAACCGCGACGGCATAAACGATATTGAGGACTTAACTATACAAGGTCTAAAGGGTGTAAATAGACCCTTAACATAGACGAAAGGCACTTGTTCACCCCGTCTTTGCGATATTTTTTTTGTTCTAGACCATACCTGGGAACCTTCTAGTTACGGAGATATTGGGGGTCAAAGTTCCAACTTTTCCACAAGTTTTTTTTTAAATACATGTTTTTAATGTAAGTTTTTTACTTTACACACCTACACGACCCCCGTACTATTCAATCCATCCATCAGCACAATGCTTTGAGTGCTTTCCATCGAGTACTACCGTAAAACGTGAATATTCACCCCAAAAAAAAAAGTCGATTCCCAGCAACTATTTTTGCGTAAAGTTACTTAGTTTGATGTACAGAATGCTTGGTTGACGGCTATGTGAAGGTTATGTTTACACCCTGTATGTAAGGATCGTAGCAGGTGTCGTTCTGCAGTTTCTGCCTACCCCCATTTGGCAAAAGTCGTGAGTTAATGTATGTATGTTTGATTGATTGACAGCTAAAAAAACAAACTGATTCTCACATTCTAGCGTCCGCCTGTAGTTATTATTTAAAATTGTCAATTTTGTTTTTGTACGGAAACCTAAGTCTTTTTCTAAAATAAAAGAATGCTAAGTTACGCCATCAGCTATCTGCCAGTAAAAGTCCCGTGAAAATCGGTAAAGCCGTTTCGGAGTTTAGCCGGAACAAATCGACAGCCACAAAATTTTTAAAAATAGTTCGGTGAGTGTGCCCAAGAGCTCCACGTGCTCATTCCACCATCTCCCTTCTACAATCGGGAGTCCAGGCGCACTGCAGGTTATCACCCATATCTTGTCGATGTTCCACACATTCGCATGAAGCGCTTTGCTACATCGCGCAATGCCAAGGAGTGGAATTCCCTGCCTATCGGTGTTCCCAAGTTCATATGACCCCAATCTATTTAAGTCGCGAGTTAATAGGCTTCGTTTGGGTTGGCTCGTTGCATCTTCGACCTCATCTCTGTCCTCAGGACTAAATTAAGGTCAAGAATTAAGCCCTTGATCCAGCTGCCTAACGAGACACTCCTCAGGTATTGGTCGAGGCTCTTAAATAATAATCTCATAATACTTTTCCTTTACTAATTTTTTATACATATTTTATAACTTTTTTAAAATTTCTTAAAAAAAAAAACATTTAAAATTATAAAAAATGGTAGTCCGCTGGTGCCGGGAGCAGGGTCCAAGCTACCGGTGGTCAGGGCTCCAGAGAGAGGCACCTCCTAACAATACGAGCCGTGTCCAGGAGTACCGCTTTCTGAATCAAGCCCTTGATCCAGCTGCCAAACGAGACACTCCTCAGGTATTGATCGAGGCTCTTAAATAATAATCTTATATTACTTTTCCTTTACTCATTTTTATACATATTTTATATTTTTTTCAAAAATTTCTAAAAAGAAAAAAAATATATATAAATAGTAGTCCGCCGGTGCCGGGAGCAGGGTCCAAGCTACAGAGACAGGGACCCTAACCACTGGTAGTACTTTTATTATTATTAGGTTCCGGTTCATTGGATAGATTTTACAATGAGTCCAACCGTAAAACGTGATTTTTCACCCAAAAAAAAAGTCGTTTCCCAGTAATCATTTTTGCGTAAAGTTACTTAGTTAGATGTACATAATGCTTGGTTGACGGCTATGTGAAGGGTCTGTTTACACCCTGTATAGTAATACTGTATAGTAAAGCTGTGAAATTTTCCCAATCAATCTTGAACCTAATACTTAAGGGATAAAGTTGAGAATCTATTAAATTTTGACAGATTGTAGTAACTCGATGTGCTAGCGTCTGTATCTTCACATATACCACATTTGTTGAGTGAGTGTGTAATATGTTATGGGCCTTAGTCGGCCAGGGCTGCGGGACTGTTGAAAAAGAGATACCGTGGCCCTGGAACACAAAGGGCAAAGAAGGAACATGGATGGGTTTTAGTCAGTACAAGTCTGACACTCCCTTCCGCTCAGAGTGAGGGGGAGTCATTTGATGATATGCAGAAAAAAAAAATGGGCCTTAGTCTAATAGAAGAACTTTGTATAAAGCAGTCTCAGAAAAAATAATGCATCAGTACCCCTGAAAAGCAAAAATAACTCCACAGAAACAATTTGACCCATAGACACCGTCCCATATACCATAATGCATAAACGCATCAACTTGCTAGCGAGGAGAAAGTGCCAGTTTTACCCGTAAATCAACCGGTTAATCAGCAGCTATAAATTATTAGTGCCAGCCTTTATAGGGTTATGTGTCAATGTGGCACTTAATTGACATTTAGTTAATGTCAATTGTTAATTTGAGTTTTTATGTATGAACTTGGTTGATAGCTATGATTTTTAATCCATACAAATCAATAAAATTGAAGTTTTGTTTGTAATTTAAAAATGACAGGTTTTTATTGAATGCATATGAAAGTATATACGGTACTAATAACGAAAAAACGATTTTTTTTTAATATTAATTGGGGTAGGCCCAATTATTTTTTTTTTTTTTGTATTTTTAAATGTTTTTATATTCTTTTTTTTTAGGAATATTTGAAAATGTAAATAATTTGCAGAAAGATAAATAAATGTAATCATTAAAACAGTCAGGCAAGAATAAAACTAAAACTAAAACAAAAACAAAAAACACTAAAACAAAACACTAAAACTTAATATTATATTGGATACAATATAATATTAAGTTTTATTCTTGCAAATTCGTCAAAACTCGTCAAATGAATAATAAATTTAAACCGAAAGGAAAGTGTTTAATTTGCATTAATTTGCTAGATAACAAGCCTATAACTGATGGTCTCGACTTCCTAAACAAATTGCTGTGAGATTTATAGTGTTTATTAATAAAATAGTGTTTCCGCGTTTAATTTTAAAAGTAACTTTCACATAACATAACATAACATAACACAACATAACACAACATAACACAACATAACACAACATAACACAACATAACATAACACAACATAACACAACATAACACAACATAACATAACATAACACAACATAACATAACATCACGTCTTTTACGTAAGGATTAGGCAGAGGTGTACCTAACAGTGCAACCACATTTCGCCAGTTATTTTTAAGTCCCATGTTATAGGGGGCGCGCCTGTTGTCATCAACCTCCCATCATCATCTACTGAGAAATTCCTGATGGAAACACCAATTAACACTTTGCCCGACTCGGAAATCGAACTCAAGACCTTATGCTCAGCAGTCGCGCCTGCGACCGATAGACTAACGAGGCAGTCAGGACATCTAATGCTACTTAAAAAAAAACGGTGGCACTATGACTTGGTAAGACTGGTACCAAGGGGTATCGTATTACCAAGTACTAACTGGTTTTGAAGGTCAGATAGGCAGTCGCTCCATGTAAAATTCTGGTATTCAGCTACATCCGGTTAGACTGGAAGCCGACCCCAACATAGTTGGGAAAAGACTTGGCAGACAGATTACGTGGTACTATGTCTCCCAAGAATGGTGATAAGGCACTAATACTAAAAAACACTTTCTCCAATTTCATCCAAATTCGTTCAGTCGTTTCGGAGTTATTGACTCACAAACGAACTTTCGTAGTCACAATACTAAGGATGTTATTAACAATAATCAACCGTTACAAACGCACTATAACTAACCGATAATTAGAGTTTCTCTATCTCTTTAATTGTATTAATTAAATAATATAATTACTCATGAATCGTACGAGAGAGATTCAATCAATTCTGTTCATTAGTTATTATATTTTTGTTTTATGTGTTCACACATATATGATTGAAAGTGTTCAAAAGTTAGTTGATAGTACGGAGGTATAATTTTAAATGTGTGATTATTTCTAATTTTTTTTTTTTGACTTTGCCAATTTAATTTGTAGTAGTAATGAAAGTGTGTGTTGTGTTTTGTCTTATTTTATTTATTTTTCTAACATTTTTTAATTATTTTTTTATTAACTTATGCTTTAATTTAATTTTATTTAACTTATGCTTTAATATGATCCAATTGATGTTTGAAATAAATTGAATTAAATAAAGCCCTCGGGAGCTTCGGGTTCAAAACCTTTAATTTTTTATATTTCAGGGTTCCGTACCACAGTCGGTAAAAACGGGACCCTTATAGGATCACTTTGTTGTCCGTCTCTCTGTCTGACCGAATGTCAAGACTTCTTTTCTCAGGAACGCGTAGAGGTATCAAGATGAAACTAATATCAAATATAAATAAAAAAAAAAAAAAAATATCAAATATATTTATTGTTTGGATTTTTATGGATGACACTTATTGTGTTTGTTGAAAACAATTTAACTAAAATACTATATGATAAAAAAAATCGACGTTTCCAAATTCCAATCGTACAGTCCAAAGCCGCGAACATAAAGTGAGCAAGCGTGAAAACCAACGCTTGTTCCCTCTGTATTTAAGGAGAAGCCTTTGCCCTGCAGCGGTAGATACAATTACAAGCTGTTATTTTTAATTAAAATCATTATGTTTAATTGAAATAATAACCGCAGTCTCAGGAAGTAAAATAATACTTATGTAATTATTGTTAACATACTTTGCGGAACAGTCAACTTTACTTACTAATATTTTAAATGTGAAAGTGAGTTTGTTTGTTTGTCGTGTCTTAACGTCTTAATGGCTGCACGGATTCCGATGAAATTTGACATACGGATAGACCATAACCTTGGTTAGGTTTGAGGGTACTTTTTTCCGGTACGATGTTCCCGTTGGATAATTTTGATCTTTCACTCGAACGAAGCCGCGGGTAAAAGCTAAGAAGTGATAGTTGTGCTTTAAAAGGCATTAATTACATGTAAACTACTTTTTACTATGAAAGAAATCTATCGAAAGCAGAAAAGCAGAATTATAATAAGTAAGTTTATAGTTAAATGATTATATTGAAGTAAAAAAAAAAAAAAAAACTCTTACTAAATATGATACAAAAATAAATAAATGTTGCAAGTGCAAAAATAGTAAGATTATAAACTTCGTCGTACCGAATAGTCACATCACTATTCGGGCCGCGTTACCAAAAACCCGGTCAGGTGCGTACCGAAACTGGTAAACTGGTATCGGTACCGACCGGTCGCAACACTAATGGGGCTACTTTTTCGGTGGCCCAAAAAGAGGTTGATTAATTCGAGTTAAGGTCGCATCAGACGGTAACGGATTGGCTGCGTGGTATGATACAGCTGTTTTTTTTTTTGTTTTCTTTTTTTTCACTTTATGGCAGTAAAATGCTGAATAAAAGTGAATTGTTAGATTTATAACGGTCGACTCAGTGACGAGAATTGTCGTTTCAACAGTTTATTGACGTGACAACGTCTTATAATTCGATGGAGCCGGCTGCACGCACGAAAAAATGAGGCGTTACCTCGCTCTGAGGCGTTCCATAAAACAATTGCTCAACGCACATTCATTTTTTGAAAAATGCAACCATTCCATCAGTATTTTCTTATGACGTTGTCACGTTCAACTATCGTCAGTAAACCGACTTTACAGACAACCGATTTTTTTTTAAGCATTCATTAAGGTGGCACCTATTAATTTTCTTGCGTTGCATTTAATTGCACTTTATTCTAAATAAAGGCCACTGACTCTTGCTCTCTAAGCTCGTTTGCTAACCTGCTTTAAGTTTTATTTTTGTAGTAATTATCCTTTCATAATGGATCTTTAAATAACATAATTACTCTAGCATAACTGCCATTTACATAAACGATATAATTAACGTTCGGTTTTCTGAGATTAGCTGCATCTACCGCGCTGGCTATCGGGCAGTTAGCCTGTCAGTCATTCAGTCAGTCTTATAACAGTACTACAAGGATAATTTGGCTCTTTAATGACAGGGTGCGTTGTTAGTTGTCAGTGTTGTCACTTATTACTATAAATAGGATCATAATAATTCCGGCACATTTCATTTTTAATAATAAACAATGTGGCAGGGTTATTTCTGACTTTTGCCATGCACGAAAAGATCCTTATACTTTTAGAGGGATGATGTAGATGATGGTACTTTCTGTTATCTATTTGCTTGTGACTGAAGAACAAACGAGCTCTCAAAGGACTTAGCCAAGTGGCAATCATTTTCAAAGATTTTCTTAATAATACAAAGCCATACAACAGGTCTTTCGGTAGCGTATGACAGGTGACACTACATTTTTAAAGTTTCCTTTAATTTCCAGAAATCGTAAGCACTGACAGATTATCATTTTGTGTCACGGCATTAGCGAACACAAGAGAAAACGTTGTATAAGGTTAAAGCAAATTACTTACTGTACAAATGAAATGGCACCGACAGCACATCATGCAATCAAATGAAATAATGCGAAGTGAAACGTGTGAACCGACCTTTATGACATATAAACATAATGCTTGTGTATTTTGTCGCCAATTTATTGTCTTTGTTTTTCGTAATTATCGGAAAAATAACGGTTTTTGGTGAGAAAACGGAGTTCAACTGAGATTGATTTGTTGTTAAAATATATTACTTTGTTCTATGAAATTCTCTCTTCTGGAAAAATTAGGAAACCAAATTGTCAACGAGGGACACACTCACACTTCGACCCAAACTGGAATATCCGTTCCTCACGATTTATGATTAAAAGAACAGTTCTTTGTGCACCATCTTACTCGTGTCTTTATCCCAGCTGATGTATAAAGGGTGTAAATAGACCCTTAACATAGCCGAAAGGCACTTATTCTACCCGTCTTTGCGATCATTTTTTTGTTCTAGACCATACCTGGGAACCTTCTAGTTACGGAGATAATGGGGGTTTTTATTACTCCACATTAACATGAATACTAGAAAAAAAGTCGTTTCCCAGTAATAATTTTTGCGTAAAGTTACTTAGTTTGATGTACAGAATGCTTGGTGGACGGCTATGTGAAGGGTCTGTTAACACCCTGTATCTATACTATACTATTACTATCTTGGTCATCACTGGTATTGGTGAAGGAAAACAGCATCAGAAAAACTGAACTCATATAATGACAAGCCTGCTGACCAATGGTCGTGACTTTCTGTGGGAAAAAAATCGGTTGTCTGTAAAGTCGGTTTACTGACGATAGTTGAACGTGACAAAGTCATAAGAAAATACTGATGGAAAGGTTGCATTTTTCAAAAAATGAATGTGCGTTGAGCAATTGTTTTATGGAACGCCTCAGAGCGAGGTAACGCCTCATTTTTTCGTGCGTGCAGCCGGCTCCATCGAATTATAAGACGTTGTCACGTCAAAAGGTCCTTGCCCTGCAATAAGAGAGTTCCAGCTCCACATTATCATGGTTATCAGGCTCTGGTTGTCAGACTTTTTGGGCCACTGACTACCCGTAACGACTGTCAAAGATCTACAAATGACACCCGGGACCAACGGTTTAACGTGCTTTCCGAGGCACGGAGGAAACTCGGTACGTAATGGGTGGTCACCCATCCACAGTCCAACCTAGGCAAGCACGGCTTAACCTAAAGATCGATTCGAGCAGCTGTTCTTTTTAGCCACGAGCTCCTCACTATATTAGTACTATCAATAGGAAATCTAATAACAGGCAGCAACATAATCCATTTCACTTTTTAACCAGACCAAAGTCACGAAAAGAAATCAAAATTTGTACAACACGGAGTCAATAAATTAAAGCGTCCTTTTGAGGTCAAAATACAGTTTAAAAACATGGCCGACATACCTCAGTTATCTCGATCGCCCGTATTTTAAACTGACTCATGTGGTTAACGATTTATGAGAACCGATAATGAGTTTAACTACCCTTTGTTGGTATTTTTGGGATTGAATTTTCGGATTTATGTGCGTCAGAATTGGAAAAGAAGAAATATGTGGTATTGTGCATTTAAATCTGGTGGTTTTCCATGATAATGTGGAGCTGGAACTGTCTTATTGCAGGGCAAGGACCTTTTGACCTGACAACGTCTTATAATTCGATGGAGCCGGCTGCACGCACGAAAAAATGAGGCGTTACCTCGCTCTGAGGCGTTCCATAAAACAATTGCTCAACGCACATTCATTTTTTGAAAAATGCAACCATTCCATCAGTATTTTCTTATGACGTTGTCACGTTCAACTATCGTCAGTAAACCGACTTTACAGACAACCGATTTTTTTCCCACAGAAAGTCACAACCATTGCTCAGCAGGCTTGTCATTATATGAGTTCAGTTTTTCTGATGCTGTTTTCCTTCACCAATACCAGTGATGACCAAGATAGTAATAGTATAGTATAGATACAGGGTGTAAACAGACCCTCCACATATCCGTCAACCAAGCATTCCGTACATCAAACTAAGTAACTTTACGCAAAAATTATTGCTGGGAATCGACTTTTTTTGGGGTTTTACGGTAGGACACGATGGAAAGCACTCAAAACATTAAGCTGATGGATGGATTGAATAGTACGGGGATCGTGGAGGTGTGTAAAGTAAAAATCTTACATTAAAAACATGTATTAAAAAAAAAAACTTGTGAAAAAGTTGTAAATTTGACCCCCAATATCTCCGTAACTAGAAAGTTCCCAGGTATGGTTTAAAACAAAAAAATGATCGTAAAGACAGTAAGAACAAGTGCCTTTCGGCTATGTTAAGGGTCTATTTACACCCTTTTGAATTTTTTATACTATTTGAATACAGTAGACATCTAGACACTACGTTGTGCCTTGTACCCGAAGGGAAGCTGGCAGGAATCGGCTTCTTCGGTGCCTTCGGGTCTGTACTATTAGTTTTCTATTAAAAATCGTCCAGGCATAAAACAATAAACAATCAGAGAATCAATCTAGACAGTTAGAAATCTAGACAAATGGATTGATAAATGATTCGATCATGATATTGTCCACTTTCCATTTTCTAAAGAAAGTGATCTTGATACTTTATGTTAAATGCGTAGACGTCCAATTACGAAAGTTTATGAGAATGTTGAGGTGGATGTGTGGTGTGACAAGAATGGATAAAATAAGCAAAACCTATATGGAAGAAAGAACGAAGAAGAAGAAAAAAAAAAACTAAAAGAAATGAAGAAAAAAGAGATGAAAAAAAAAAAGAAAAAAAAAAAAAAAAACTGTTCTGTAAAGAGATGAGGTTTGAAAGTTGCGCCAGTTACAGAAAAGTTGAAAGGGAATCGACTGTCTTGGTATGGACATGTGATGAGGCGGGACGAATCGCATGTGACTAAAAGAGTGATGAATATAAATGTTGATGGATGGAGAGGGAGAGGAAGACCAAGGAAACGATGGATGGATTGTGTGAGGAATGATATGAAGGGAAAAGATGTAAATGATTGCGTGACGGTTGACAGAGGAGAATGGATGAAAGAAACGTGTTGCGCCGATCCCAAGTGACATGGGATAAGGGTAGGTAGATGATGATCCAATTACGAAACTTTAACCACCTCTATGGTCTAGTGGTAAGACCACCTGATTTAAATCCAGTGGTCCCGGGTTCGTTTGGTAGTAGGCAGTAGCTAAGGTTCAATTTTTGTAAGAGGTAAGCTGGAGTACATAACTTTAATGTGTTTATATTATTTGTCTATAGAATACTGACTGTGCCAAAGGAAAGCCGGTAGGAATCGGGTTATATGGAAACTTCGCCACTGGTAGTAGGCCTTGTTCTAAGTTCGCCTGCCTAGCTTCCAACATCTTATCTAAGTCTGTCTTTCGGCACTTAGAGATAAGATTGCCAGTTCCTCGGTGGTTGAGGATTTCTGTCTGTCTGATCATCACTTACCATCAGGTAAGATGAAGGCAAAAAATTCCGTGTTGTGATGTAAAAAAAATTAAAGGTAAGTCACTGTTTGACGTCCTTATATCTAAATTATTCGGCGCTTAAGTCTTCTAAATTCAAATTCAATATTTTTTTATTTTTGGAATAAACATTTTGAATTTGAATTTCAATGATTTTTGAAGATATTATTCTTCAGTTCATGTTTTTTTAATAAATGGAATATTTGAAAATGTAAGAAGTAAGTGCCTACTATAAATGAAGAAATCACCAAAAAACAGATGCTATTAAAGCAAAACTCTTTTCACGTCTCGTTCTTCAGTATGGAATTCTATTCCAAAAACAAACCTTAGCAAAAACAAAACACAATCAAATCTTTAAATCGAATCAGATCACAAACTGTTCGTCGGTACGGCACTCGAAAGTAAGCGCGCGGGTCAAAGAAAGTGAAAACCGTCATAGAATAGAACGAGACAGGTGTGCAGGTGTGTAACTAGGTTTATAGAGGCGTTTGTGGAGTGATTTTTAGTAGGTTATGTAAGGTTTTTGAGGTCAAGAAAATTAGGTTAGCAATTTTAAAGGTTCAGATTTTTTTAGAAAAAAGAAAATTATTTAAAAACGATTATCGAGGTGACTGCTAAGATGACGAGTAATAGAGAAGTGTGGAAAAGGAAGACATGCTGCGCCGACCCCAAATAAATTATGATAAGCAGGAGAGTGACGACTGATGACATCATCATCTGCCTAGTTTTTATCCAACTATGGTGGAGTTGGCTTCCAGTATAACATGATGAAGGTGAATATCAGTATTATACATAGCGACCGCCTAGCGAGCAAATAATCTTTTATCATAACAATAGTCGATCTGCCTCGTTGGTCTAGTGGTCGCAATCGCGACTGCTGAGCATAAGGTCCTGGGCTCAATTCCCGGGTCGGGCAAATTGTGATTGGGTTTTTCCATCAGGATTTTCTCAGTAGCAGCCACGGAGTCTGGATTTGAGCCCGGTTGATGGCGATATGCTCGCTCCCTGCTTCATGGGACTTCAAATGAGGGTGTACTATTAGGCATGGCTCTGCCTAACCCTTCTAGGACTACAGGCGTGATGTTATGTACGTATATCGATCTCGAAACGACAGTAAAACATGATCATCATCAGCCTATAGCAGTCCACTGCTGGACATAGGCCTCCTCAATCGCACGCCATTCAACTCGATTTTCAGCGACTCTCATCCAGTTGCTACCAGCCACCTTGCGAAGATCGTCAGTCCACCGAGCCGGAGGGCGTCCCACCTTACGTTTGCCGATTCACGGTCTCCACTCAAGAACACGTCTACCCCAACGGTCATCGGTTCTACGGCTAATATGACCGGCCCATTGCCACTTCAGCTTACTTATTCTGTGAGCTACGTCGACAACTCTGGTTTTCTGTCGGATCACATCGTTTCGGATGCGATCCCTCAGAGAGACTCCAAGCATAGCCCTTTCCATAGCTCGCTGAGCGACCTTAAATTTATGTACCAGTCGTACTGTGAGTGTCCACGTTTCGGCTCCGTAAGTCATAACAGGCAGGACGCACTGGTTGAAGACCTTAGTCTTTAGGCTCTGTGGAATACGCGACGAGAAGACCCGGCGAAGCTTCCCAAATGCTGCCCAGCCCAGCTGGATTCATGATGAAAACATGATCAGTAAATCGATAAATTGTAATCAAAGTCTTTAAAATGTCACGCCACATTTATTCAGCAAAAAAATTAAAGTTTTAATGCCGTTGCTTTCAAGAAAAAAATATATCCATAAATCAACTGGTTTCTTTTATTAACAGAGCCTTAATTTCTTTTCCTTTTATCCGTCAATCTTGTACGGTTGCCGCGGAAACCGGCCGGAATTAGGAACTTTCTCTGAACAGTTGCATTCCATGAACATTTGTCATGCATGCATCATGCATGCTACCTGAATTGGGGTGACTGGTGAGATTTCTAGGGCATTTTTATAGCAAATTGTGGCAGCTTTTATGTACCTTTCAAGAATCTAGAGTACCAGCGGTCACTGAGCCCCAAAAATCATATGTACTTTTTCGTCATAATAATACAAGGTGGAGACGACAATACGACAATTTTGGCCAAGGTTTTTGAAGTAGCGAGTTAACAACATGTGTTTAACGTTTATACCGATGCGGGATTCGTTAACCTGTTTGCGGTAGCCTATTATCTACACTATGTAGAAAATGCTAAGAATGAAAAATAACGTCCTGTGAATAAACTGCATACAAAATTCAATCGAAAATATCCAGTAGTTTTCGATTGAATTTTTGTATGCAGACTGGGAACGTCATGAGTTACATACAGTTTAATTTATTGTCGCATTGTCGTCTCCACCCTGTATGTTTCGCTATCGAGACCCACCATGTTTTTCAAATTTTTCTATCTAGCTTATTATCACTCTGATATCATCATCTCCTGCCTAGCCTTTCCCAACTATGTTGGGATCAGCTTTAAGTCTAACGGATGCAGCTGAATAACCAGTATTTTACATGGAGCGACTGCCTATCTGACCTCCACAACCCAGTTAGAACCAGGTAAAACGATACCCCTTGGTAAGACTGATTGTCTGACTGACCTGTAACGACTGTCAAAGATCTACAAATGACAGCCGGGACTAACGGCTTAACGAGGAAACTGTAAGTAATGGACGGTCACCCATCCACGGACCAACCTAGGCAAACGCAGCTTAACCTAAAGATCGACCAGAGTGCCTGTTATTATTTAGCCACGTGCTCCTTTTGTCTCACACACATATGTAGATATATGCGTGTATATGTGTGTGTAAGTGTGTGTGTTCTACCAAAGTTCAAAAAATACCAACCAACTCACTTTTAACACTTCTTTTGTAAAACACATTAGTTAAATGTTACCACATCTAGTGACAATGAAATGTTCATTCACTCAGTCACTCACTAATTACGTAGCCATTCATTCATTCATTCCTCACATAGTTCGGCCACGCGACTTCTCATTTGTTTTTTTTTTTATGTCAACTGTTTCACTTTGTACATTAGAAAAAGAATTTGGTTTTGTTGCACTAAATGACATGTGGGTCAGGTGCGTAGTACTTGCGACTGGCGTGCGTGTATGAGCAGATGTATGAACGTGGACGAGGTGACGAGGAGTATGTAAGGCGCGAATTATACAAAACCGGCGTAAGGTGAATGCGCAGCGCAGGCGCAGTACAGGCATGATGCCACTTCAAAACGTTTTCATACAAAATGTGCGTAGGCGAAGTGTCGTGAATTACACTCAAGCGGCGCGACACAGGCACGCCGTTCTTTTATTTCGTTACAAATTCCACGCCTGCGCCGCACCTTCACCTTACGGCGTCTCTGTATAATTCGCGCCTAAGGATCATAGCAGATGACATTCTGTAGTTTCTGCCTAACCCCACTAGAAAAAGGCGTGAGTTTATATATATATGTATGTGAAAAGTTTCTAGTTATTAGATATGTATCTATGATAATAAATAAGACTAGCTTTTGATTGCAGCTTTGCTCCTGTTATGTACGGAAATTAACCCGCGGGAACGTTTTAAATGTGCCTATGTCACTCGTTGATAATGTAGCTTCCCGTTAGTAAAAGAATTTTCGGAATCGGATCAGTAGTTCCGAAGATTACTCCCTACATACAAACCTACCACCCTACATATACAAACTTGCACCTTTTTGTTGACTTTTTATATGTGCCCATCTAGGCCTATGTGAAATAAAATACTTTGTTTTTGATTTTTGATTTCTTTCAAACAATTTTTGCCTTTTTATAATATTAGTATGGATATAGATCTTTAATTCTTATCATAAACTAGCTGTGCCCCGCGGTTTCACCCGCCGCTTCTGACTTGTTTTCTTTTTACGTAGCGTGATGGTATATAGCCTATAGCCTTCCTCGATAAATGGGCTATCCAACACTAAAAGATTTCAATTCGAACCCGTAGTTCCTGAGATTAGCGCGTTAAACCAAACAAACTCTTCAGCTTTATAATATTACTATAAGTAATAAGTATAGATATACTGTTTTCGGGTTTTCTATTATAGGAAAAATCAATTGAAAAAAGAATTTCTATATTTTTCTCAGCAACCATTTATGACAAATCAGGCTTGCTATTTTGCATGATAATTTTGAAAATCTAGTGTAATGTATGTTACACTAAATGTAACTTAGGCGCCATCTTCACGAGCGAGAGAATCGCGGCGATATTATCGTCGTGCCACGTATTTCTATACGAGAATATCGCCGCGATTCACTCATGGAGACGGCCCTTAAGAGAGTGTATAGAATTATACGTGACGTGACACGACGATAATATCGCCGCGATTCACTCGCTCGTGGAGACGGCCCCATAAGTGTAGTAACTGTTACATATTTTAAACATCAGATATTTAGTCCAATCGGTATTTTAAACTAAGGTAATTCGTAGGTAGGTGTTAGTTGCTTAGGTATTTAAAAACATTATGTATTTAGATTTTAGGGAATTTGATTTTGTTATTTTACGTCAGTTCTTTTTATTGCAATATTTACCCAGTCATGCCTTCTAGGTAGGTACAAGTAGGTATTATTTATTATTATCAGCCATTTGTGTCCCACTGCAGGGCAAAGGCCTCCCTTCCCTCTTTCCACTTATCCCTATCCAGTGCTGTTATTTGCCAATTTTTTTGAAAACAGTCGAGTTCGTCCCGCCACCTCCTTCTGGGCCTGCCGCGTTGCCGTTTCCTGCTGTTTGGGACCCATTGTGTTATTATTTTAGCCCATAGCTCCTCCGGCATGCGACAGATGTGGTATTAGCAAAGACTTTTACATTTCTAGTAAAATAAAAAAAAAATCATTTAATTCAGATAACATGATCCATTCAGTGAAATTAAAAAAATAAAATAAATTATCACAAATATAAAAAAATCAAATAAAGTACCATCAATTATTAAAATCAAGATAAAATTTAAAATTCCTTCACAATTAAAATAAGATAAATAAAACAATCAATTTAAAATATGATAAAATAAAAATTAAAACATTCAAAATACAATAAGATAAAATAAAAATTTAAAAAATTAAATTCAAAATATTCAGTTATTTTTAGAGAACCAAATGGCCATTACAACGGTTTCATCGATAAAAACCTTCCTATCGAGCAAATATGAAAAATCGCACATTTTTCTATTTGTCTTAAATCTAAACCGTGCCCACACGTAATTAAACAGTACTACTTTTGAAAGGAAATTTATTTTGGAAGTAACGTGTGCTTGACGAATTTCTAATAATAAAAATTCCAAAAAGAAATCTCAGATTTCTTAAGTACAGTTCATACAAATATTAAATTCAATGTGGGAAACGAACCTCCTACACATTGCGAGCAAATCTATAGCTCAGTCCCTGCGCCATTATCTTGCTAGAATAACTAAAAACATCTTTATTCTTTATCTTTATTCTTTAGTGCACACAAAAAAAATATACATACAAATTGCAACAATATAGCTTATGTACAATGGCGAGCTTAACCCAGAATTGGAAAAAACCAAAAACATTAAAAAACAAAAAATTAAAAATAAATTTAATTATTAATAATTATATTGTTTTATTTATAATTATTAATATAATTTTTTTAAATGAAAAAAAAAAAAAAAATCTTTTACTTTTAGTCAATTGTTTCAAAATGGCAGAGAAAGAAAGAAAACATATTTATTTATCGCAGGGACATGACGTGCATCATACAAAATTACAAAAAAATAAAACAATAAACTATAAATTCAACAGGACGGAACAAAAATAGGAAAAAGCTAGCACATCGTGACTACAACAAGCAGGTTACCACTCAGCATGATGCTATGCTATGGGGGGCCCACAGCACAGCGCTGGTTTTCAGTGGTCACCCATGAAAAAAGTACGGAAGCCTAAAAAAATAAATAAAATATATAAATATAAAAAAAATATATAAAATTTTTTTTTTTTTTTAGTGCGCTCGCTTGGGTAGCCTTCGAAATTCAAATTTTCTTACAAAAAAAATCAGCTGTTCCATACAATTGACGTGTAGGTATTGCACTTTTGTAGGAAACAGCTGATTTTTTAAAAATAACCTATGAATTTCTATGTGGAGGGCTCAGAATGATGTACTGAATACGTGGTAACCATTTTCGCGTCGGTGTCCCTTCCACCCCGTATAGCAGAATTGGATTATCTTACATCAAACCTTACTCGATTGCGAGATTTGCAGATGACTATGATTATTGTAAAACATTATCAATCAATCAATCAAAAAATAATACAATAACAATCAACACAATAAACAACCCCAACAACAATAACAATAAACAACAACAACAACAACAAACAACAATAATCAACAAACAACAACAACAATAATAATCTTGTAAAATAATAAACTAATACATACTACACTACACACACACTCAGTCTGTGCTGTCACACAGTCGGGTTAAACACCTTAAGTAGGTAAATCTTTTGTTTCAAAAATGAAACTATAATCATTTACCAGCCCATTACATTAACCGCTAAAGAGAGCAAGAAAAAAAGGCTCAACTCCATTTACGCACATTTCGTAAACATTACACAAATGTCATGTTGACATTTATAGCAAGCCGACCGCGTAGTTATTTACTTTTGGCTTCAACCAGTGAAAGTTTAGAAAATGTCGTTTACAAATTGAATTACCCACTACTATGTGCACTCGAATTACGACAACTTTCCTTGTTACTCAAGTGTGGAGAAAATGGGAGGTCATGCGTTTAACTGTGTGTCTGTGTGTGTATTTTTTGGAGATAGCTGACGTTTTTCTTTTTTTTTCATGATATTCAATGTCAATCAAGCATTCCTCCCGTCTGATGGGAATTGATCACCGATTCCTATGGCTATCAGAGACATCGCAGGTACAGTTAGTGTCCATCAATAAGTGACCCCTCTTTCCCTCTTCTTTAAGTTATAGGCTGGGTCAAGTAGCGTTGGCTGTATACGACAGACACTTGCGATGTTTCAGCCTTTTTGCAGGCATAGGAAGAAATATATCATCGTTTGCCTAGCCTTTTCCCAACTATGTTGGGTCGGCTTCCAGTCTAACCGGGTGCAGCTGAATACCATTATTTTACATGGAGCGACTGCCTATCTGACCTCACCGAGTTAGTACTGGTTAATACCATACCTCTTGGTAACAGTACATCATAATTCTGAGCCCTCCACATAGAAAATTTTCATCGGTTTTTTAAAAAAACATCAGCTGTCTCATACAAAAGTGCAATACCTACACGGTGAAAATGTATGGAACAGCTCATTTCGGGGCTCAGAATGATGTACTGAATACGTGGTCACCGTTTTCGCGTCGGTGTCCTTTTCACCCTCTACTCGACCATATTCGACCTCTACTCGAGCGAATCCGTGGCCAGTAGCTAGTCTTTCGGGCAGGTCGCTGACATCTGAATTGGACTATTATAACTTTCAACTGTTAAATATATTTTAGTTACAGTTTACATATAAGTACTAATAATTGTATGAGAAATAATACTACTGCGCCTAAATGTACACCTTTTGTAATACTTTTTTAAAATAAATTATTCTTATTCTATTCTATTTTATTCTTTAAAAAGGGCGTTTCTGTTTGTCTACCACTTCATTAAAACAAAAGAAAATGCTTTCATAAACTTGAATTAATCGTTTGAGAGTTGAATTAAGACATTTGAAGGGCGATTAAGTTCAAGATTCCATATTCACAGCAAAAATAAAGCCACTTTTTATTTAAACAATTAAAAACAATCATTCTTTGTTTAAAAACAAATTAATTAATTCCTCAGTTGAGAACTATGTTTCTGTTACGGGTATAGCAAAAAAAAAAATTCTCATGTCTATACAAGACTTCAATGTAAGCACGACGGCCCATAAAGCTATACAAAACCAGTTTATGCTGATCTCTTATTGTATAGAAAATCTATACAAAGCGAGGCCAAGTTATACTGGAGATGTACAGCTTCATGTGCCGTCGTGTGTACTTGGATAGCAATAAAAAGTACTCCTATTGTATTAGACCTCGTTTAAATGTAAAAGTAAGTGGGTAATTTACATAATTCTCATGTAAATTGGTATTAGATCTTCATACATACATACACTCACGCCTTTTTCCATGGGGGTAAGCAGAAACCACAGAATGCCACCTGCTACGATCCTCACATACTCCTTTTGTTTTGCCCACGTTCATATATAAAGGGTGTTAACAGACCCTTCACATATCCGTCAACCAAGCATTCTGTACATCAAACTAAGTAACTTTACGCAAAAATTATTGCTGGGAATCGGCTTTTTTTTTTGGGGTAAAAAATCACGATTTACGGTAGGACTCGATGGAGAGCACTCAAAGCATTGTGGTGATGGATGGATTGAATAGTACGGGGGTCTTACATGAAAAATATGTATTTAAAAAAAAACTAGTGAAAAAGGTAGTCAGTGACCCAAAAAGTCAACCAGTCTTGCCAAGGGGTATCGTATTACCTAGTACTAACTAGATAGGCAGTCGCTCCATGTAAAATACTGATATTCAGCTGCATCCGGTTAGATTGGAAGCCGACCCTAACATAGTTGGGAAAAGGCTAGGCAGATGATGATTCGTACATATCTATTGATAAAACTAACTTAACCCAATGCCTCAACTACACAATTATGATCGTATCGTGAGACTGTATCGGGTATGCGTTTCTAGCACGCTCTGATTAGCAAAGAGGCGCACTTCCGTCTGCTGCGAGTAGGGTGGGAGGAACTGTTGTCATCCCTCTGGAATTTATTGTTGGATGTTGAGTTTTTAGCAAAAAATGTCGAGCGAGTAGGGTGGTGTTAAAGTCTGGTTTTTTGCTGTCGAATGTTGAGTTTTTGACAGACAAATGTTTGAAAAATGATAATAGATGTAGTGTTATCGCTCTGGAATTAATATTACTGCAAGTAGGACCATTAATTAAGTAACCATTAGTGAGATGTTTTACCGGTTGAAAATGGTGGTTACTTAGTATATGATCTGGGATTTCCAATTTAAAGGAAGTTGGTCTTAAGGAGCTCGTGATTATATGCCATAAATATGGAATTTATTTGAAAATTACGTGTTTTAAACTTTTTTCAGTTCGGCATTTTTATTAGCCGTCGTCACACAAAACATTTCCTTCCTAGCCTTATCTTAGTAATAACGTGGGAAACCATAGTAAAGAAACCTGAACTTAATGATCTGAAGTCAAAGCGCACTGAGTTAGCGGTTGCAATTGCAGAGTTAATTATGACCACAAAGAGTTTACAAGTCATTACGTTGATTACAGTTGTTTTATCTGAGATTAACGTAGGCAAGGTAATCAAATTATACTGTTCTCTGAAAGTATACGCATAAAATAAGTTTAAAAAAAATGCAAGCAAATTGACTAGGTCCCAACTTAAATTGTCTGTTTATTCAAACCACAACATTCATTCTTTTGGTATAATAGTGCAATTCACAGGGTATTAAAAATTCATTGACTGTACATTTATTGCATTGATTCTAAACTAGATCATTGAAAGCGACGACTTAAAATAAAAAGACCACCCAAGTGCCTAGTAATGCTCTATTTTATATTGTTTTTAAATTATCTGACGTTTACACATGGACGAAAACTGGTGACTTCACCCCACTTTGAAAGATGAATGAGCATGTGCGGATCGCAGATAATACTAAATAGATAAAATACGCATAGAATTTCCTTATCTGTGGTTTCTACTTGAAGAAAATCTTGAACTTGACAGTTTAAGAGCATAAGTGAAAAAAAAAAAATAATAATAATTTGAACTCGGCTATCATTGTGCCGATTGTCGTGTCGGCCAATGGCCTTATAGCCAAGAGCCTCGACGACCATCTTTCGAGGCTCTCCTTAGGCGGTTGGATCAAGGGCCTGATTCAGAAGGCAGTACTCCTCGATACGGCTCGCATTGTGAGGAGGTTCCTGTCTCTGGAGCCCTAACCACCGGTAGCTTGGACCCTGCTCCCGATACCGGCGGACCACTATTTTTTATATTTTTAAATGTTTTTTTTAATATTACTTTGTATGGAAATATTTAAAAATGTAAATCATGTGTAAAGAAAATAAATAAACGAAGATAAATTATTATCTTTTTGGATGTTGAAAGTGGGAGACAGTCTTGTGATGTAGCTTGGAGAGGCCTATTCAAATTCAAAATTCAAATATTTTATTTCAGATCAAAAATCCATATTATTTTAGTAGCAGTATGACTTAGCCTTGTTTAGCAGTGGCCAGCGACAGGCTGAGTCGATTGAAATGATTTAAATTTTTTGAGTTTTTGTAATCATTGAAAGTCACTATTATGCCGGGTACACATTGGTGTAACGTAACGTGAAATGTAACATGAATTAGCCGTCCAGACTTATGCAATGCAACATGAAATGTAACCCAACAACAGGCGACTTTGTTTCAGCGTGTGTTACATTACATGTTACGTTTCACCAATGTGTACCCGGCATTATGTCACACCAAACGCCAATGTAGTACGAGAGGAGCTCGTGGCTAAATAATACCAGCAGCTCGGGTCGATTTTCAGGTTAAGCCGCGCTTGCCTAGGTAGGTCCATGGGCGGGTGACCACCCAGTACATCGCCATGTCAATGACTGTCAAAGATCTGTAACTGACAACTGGAACAAAGGCATTTTTTTTTTTTTTAACGTTGTAAATTCATCAAATGAGTCCTCCCACCCAGGGCAGAGCGGGAGGGACTGTCAGACTTGTACTGACTAAAATTCACGGTGTCCTTCAATAGCCCTTTATGTTCCAGGGTCACGGTAATTCTATGAGTCTCGCGACCCCGGCAGGCTTTGGCCCTCTAGAGGGGGGCCCCGTCATTATGCTGACACTCTTTGAGGCGCGCGTGGAACACAACGCGCCGTCGACCCGGGCATGGTCCATGGTCGGACAGCGAGTCGCCCATTACTCGCCGCCCGCATGCCCGCGCCTACGGTGGCCGGAGATCGTCTGCCGACGTCCGGCGCCGTGGGCGTCTACCACACTGGAACAATGGCTTAACGTGCTTTCCGAGTCAAGGTCAAATCTACCGGATTCCTCCGTGCCTCGGAAAATCAGTAAAACTACTGCACTATCATAACATAACATTTCGCCCGATCCCCGAAGGATCAGGCAGAGATGTACCTAATAGTAGGTACACTCACATTTCGCCAGTTATGTTTAAGTCCCCTGTAATAGGGGGCGAGCCTATTGCCATCAACCGGGCACTAATCCAGACCCCGTGGCTGCTACTGAGAAATTCCTGCTGGAAAAATTCAATTTACCCGACCCGGGAATCGAACCCAAGACCTCATGCTCAGCAGTCGCGATTGTGGCCACTAGACCAAAGAGCAGGTACTATCATACAATCTTTTTACCACGACCAGTCACTACAAAGAAATAAATAACTTACTAATCCACTTTACAGAACAGATTAAAATCTGTCAGTCTAACAAAATTCCTTTGTTTCTCGACAATAATTGTAAAAAAAAAAAGTTGTTACACTTTCCATAGACAAGCTTATCTTTTTACGACAAATACAGTTATTACAACGAAACTTTCATTGTTCATAATTAAGAAAAAAAAGATTCGGTAATTGCTTGTCTATGGTTTTGTGAGCGAGAAAGGGAAACTGTGTCATGTGCTTCTTTTTACTTTTGATTAAGAAAAGTTATTAAAGATAAGAAATCTTTTACGGTTCTTGCAGAGCAAGCCGGTCGTTTTGAGTCGAGAATCATAATCGTGAATAGCCGGCAAATTGTGTGTACTACTTGTTAATAAGATTTACAATGTGGACACTTAAGAGCGTTTACGACTTACGGCATTTCATACAAACTTTCAAGTCATTTGAAAAATAGGACTTGAAAGTTTGTTTGAAATGCCGTAAGTCATAAACCTTACCAAGGGGTATCGTGTTATCCATTAACTGAGTTGTGAAGGTCAGATAGGTAGCCGCTTCATGCTCATTCATGAGATTGACTGTCATTCACTCACACATGAGATTGACTATCAAAAATCGCCTGACTTAAAATAAACATACAATGAACCGCTGGGTCCAGAAGCAAAATGTTTAAGTGGAAAGGCTAGCTGCGCTTCTCACATCTAAACGTAATCTATACGCTCTAAACAGACCCTTCATTAAGCCGGCTACTAAGCATTATGTACAAGTAAGTACCTAACTTTACGCAAAAATATTTCTGGGAAACGACTATTTTTTGGGGTGAAAAATCACGGTTTTACGGTAAAACTCAATGTAACGCACTCAAAACATTGTGCTGATGTATGCATTGAGTAGTACGGGGGTCGTGAAGGAATTTAAAGTAAAGTTGTAACATTAAAAACGCTTTTATTTGAAAAAAACTTGTGAAAAAGTTGGAACTTCAACTCCCGATATTTCCGTAACTAGAAGGTTCCCAGGTATGGCCTAGAACAAAAAATAATCGCAATGACGGAGCGAACAAGTACCTTTCGGTTTCGTGAAGGGTTCGTTTACACCCATTATAATTATCCTTCCTCTAGCATGCCTAAGTTCCAATTTAATCCATAAATATGATTAAAAATTAAATTTAAAAAATACCTTTGTATCTGCGAATCTCCGCTGGTTTTTTCTCTTATGAGTTCCTTTTATTTGAATGGCGTACTATTTGAGAGGCGTATTATTGGCGTATTATGTCTAGCTACTGAAGTGATGTTGATCGAAAACTACAGAAAGATTTTTTTTTAATTCATTTCCTACCGGTCGCGGGACTTATAGAAATACCGTGACCCTGGATCATAAAGGCCTATTGAAGGACACCCTGGATTTTAGTCAGTACAAGTCTGACAGTTCCTCCCACTCTGCCCTGGGTGGGAGGACTCATTCGATGATTTTACCACGATAAAAAAAAAGGTATTTATACCTAAATATAGGAGGTAAGTTAATATGGAAGTTCGTCATTTTTATCGACGGGGACAACGCTCTATCAAACGTGGCCACTTACTAGGACACAGAAAAAAAATTAAAAAAAAAAAAATATAAAAAAACTTTTATTTCGGACAAGCAACATCCATAGAGGGTTAGTAAAATAAAACTTATAAACTATGTTAAATATATGGACAGTAAAAAAAAAAATGTAATGTATGTATGTAATGTGTGTGTGTGTAATGTGTGTATCTATGTTAATATATTTTGTTGTTTAATATAATTATGGACTTAACATCGATACGAAAACAAGAAGTAGCCGATGGGAAAACTCACCGTGCATGTAACAAAAATATCCATTCTCGTAAAATCTATGATGCATCGTATTGCGTGACAAAAATCACCAATATCCGCTATCGATTTCCTTTAAAAAAATCATCCAATAAACGCCTCTTCAAAATTACATAAAACCACAACAAATTGCTCGTTTAATGCGAACGCGTGACTCCGTGAAATTGAGAGTCACTTTCACCCAATGACGTCACTTGCCGTTTTTGTCGATTACTGTTAGGAGACATGTCATCGGTTTTCTATAGTTCGGTTTTAAATTGGTTTAGAGTTATGTCATTCAGTCTGTGTTGTTGGGGACAAGCAGATGAGGAAATTGTGAAAATACCCTCATCGCTCAAAACTGTTGTGTTGTTTCTTTTTTTATGTGTGCCTACCTTCTTCTGTTTTTTTTTATTTTGTACTTGTTATGCTAAAACACAAAAAAAAAATGGAAAAAAAAAAAATGCAAACACTGGTACACAAAAACAAAAAAAAAACAATTACTGGCTGCTGATAAATACTGGTATTCAGCTGCATCCGGTTAGACTGGAAGCCGACCCTAATATAGTTGGGAAAAGGCTAGGCAGATGATGATGACTTGTTATGATAAAACGATGTATGTTAAGTCAAAGTATTATAGTAATGGTATTTTTAAGATGCACATTAGTTTTTGTTTTTATCTACACTTACTGGCAGGTAACATTGTTCTAAAAATATTCATGTTTTCTCTGTAAATAATTCTTTGGAGAAATAAAAATCTTAACCGTAAAATCATTCTGTTTCAAACATTTTTTTACACATAACATCATACCGGTAATCCCCGAAGGGTTAGGCAGAGATTTACTTAATAGGAGATCAGAATTTTGCCAGGTTTGGTTAAGCTCCATTATTTTGTATATTTATTTGAGAAAACATGTACAATATTATAATCAGTGATCGGATAATCGGATGCATATTTGCCTAAAGTTTATTTTTGGTTAGGAAATTATGGAAGCGGCTTCTTAAAACATATTTTTTTTAATATAAATCCCGGGATTCCAGAAAATTCGGGAATTCGAAACTAGTCTATAACATGGTGAGGAAACGTCGTCTTTAGCATGTGGTATTTATTAAAAAAAAAAACAGGGGGATTACATTATTATTAATTGAAGTTAATTTTAAAATGAACAATAGGAACTTCCTTCGGGTACCTGCACACAAGCAGGAATATAATTTGATTTTATTACCCGATTTGATTCTATAATAAAAACAGTAAATTTGTCGATTCCGAAATCGCGGGATTTTTTTCGATACAAAAGTGCATTCCATAATATTAGCCAACACCTTAACCTAAGTAAATATTCCTACACCCGATTTGATTCTATAGTAAAAAAAACTAAATTTGTCGATTCCGAATTCCCGGTATATTTTGATACAAAAGTGCATTCCATAATAGCTAACACCTACACTTTAGGTAAATATGCATCCGATTATTCGATCACTGATTATAATATTGGGAATAGTTTATAGTTTTTTTTTTTTTTTAACTTCGTTCCATGTCTTGGGTATTTTTTGTCTAATTGCACTCGGCTATAGGCAGACGTGTTTCAATTTAAAACACAGCTACTTCGTTTAAGAGTCAACATGTTTCATTTCCACTTGGCCATCACCTGCACAAGATTTTCCGTTGCCAATTAAGAATTTAATAATAATGAGTATTACATGGCATTTCGCCAAAACCGAGCTTTCTCAAAACACATTGAACTTGACTCGATAGTAAATATGTCCGAATACTGGATTCGAAAGTGCGAAAGTGGCTACTCGATTTGAATTTTAAATCGATCATTAATTCGGAACGGAGCCTTGACCTCGAGGTTTTCGGAGCAATGCTTGGCTTGTTGTCAATCAAGGAAGTTTTGTATGCATAATCAGCCTATAATGTTCCCAATTCCCACTGCTGGGACACAGGCCCCCTCTCTATGAGAGGGAATGGGCTATAATCCACCACGCGGGCCCATTGCGGGTTGGTAGATGTCACATGTCTTCGAATTTTTAGTTCTAGGACATGACGGTTTCCTCACGACGTTTTCCTTCAACGTTTTGAGAGCAGTGGTGATGAAATATATTACACAAAGTAATGCGTCTGCCTGGGTTTGAACTCACGACTTTCTGCTCGTAAGTCGGGGCCGCCACCTCTGGGCCACCGCTGCTCGAAGTCTTGTATGTTAAGCCGCAAATGAAATCAAAAATCAATCAAAATCAAAATATTTTATTTCACATAGGCCTCGATGGGCACTTTTAAAACGTCGACAAAAAGGTGCACGGTTCGGGTTGGTCGTTTCCTATGGAGAAGAACCGGCAAGAAACTCCATGGTTACTCTTTTCAAATCATTTGGTGTTCCAATATTATTATGGATACAGCATTTGTACTTAAGTATGGGGAATGCACATAACTACAGCTTGCATGCTGATATACAGGCATCCTCACTGTGAGAGGAACTGGTCTGTGATCCACGAGGCAGGCCCAGTTCGGGTTGGTGGATGTCAAATACTTTTAATTTTTCTGTTTTGGGACATGGCCGGTATCCTCACGTTTCGAGAGCAATGGTGATGAAATAATTAAGACAAATATTATTATTAATACTAGGAACGGCATATTTACAATGTTTACTGTTTTCTATGAGTTCCCGATATTTCGGCGCTGTTGCAAGCACCATGATCACGGATAAATACCGCGCCGAAATATCGGGAACTCATAGAAAACAGTAAACATGGTAAATATCCCGTTTCTAGTATTAATGATAATGTTATCATGTCAGTTTTAAATCTTATAATTAAGACAAAGTCAAGTTCCTGGGTCACCTGCTCTTCTATGAATGATAAAGCATGTGGTTTTTAGACATAACCACCAGGCTATGTCAAAGTTTTTTCGGTAAACAAGCGTTTGCGGTCTACAAGCTAAACATTAGTGCTTATTATGTAAGTAGAATCGAACCTTGACAACAGCGAAGTCAAGCTTGATGGTCAAGTTTACGCTCCAAGTTTATTGTAGGTATACAGACTTAGAATCACAAAGTTATAAAACATAGGCACGACCAGAGCACCTTGGACAGTTCAGCTCTCAACAAGCTGAGCTTGTTTCGTCTTCTCAGAGTCTTCTCCTAGTTGGATAAGAAACACCGGATCCAGCTTAAAAATATGACTGACTAAAAAAATGTTTTTTTTTATTTTTGTTTTATCGGCCTGATCTTCCTGCTACTGGCCTGACACTTCTGGGCAAAGGTTTTCTTTCATTTCTCTCGACGATATTTATAGTATTTGTCAAAACCACTTTAGAAAATAACATAACATAACATCACGCTAATCCCCGAAGGGTTTGGCAGAGGTGTGCCTAATAGTACACCCATATGTCGCCAGTTATGTTTTAAGTCTCATGTAATAGGGGGCGAGCCTATTGCTATCAACCCGGTTCAAATCCAAACTCGGTGGTCTGCTGAAAAATTCCTGATGAAAAAAATCAAATATCACTTTGCCTGACCCGGAAATCGAACCCAGGTACTCATGCTCACCAGTCGCGCTTGCGATCACTCGACCAACGAGGCAGTAAATAAACATAATGTAACATGGTCGCTGCGCACTAGCTACATATTTTTCATCGGCTATTCTCGTTGACACATTGTAATTCATAATGCCATGCCTAAATACGACAAAATAAGAACACTTTCATCTAAAAACAAATGCCGAACGTGTTCCGATTACGAACATACAAAAATTCATGGTCAACCACACCAGTACATGACCCAAATGTTATCTCTTAAAATGCACTAAGATACCAACACCGATTCGAAAGTGTACAACTCGATTAGAATTTGTAATCGATTCGGACGGTATCGATATTAGTATTCGATATGTGTTGTGATCGACACACATTGGGTCCTGATCAGATTTGACGATCCTTCCGGCTACTAAACGTGTTAGTATGTTTTGTTTTTAGAGGTGAGGAGACGACTACGTGACGATTGATAAATGAAGGTCGTAGAAAAGATTTTCGCTGTGATTGCTTCTGGCAAAAAAAAAACTTCTCGAGCCCCCGTAGCATCACCACCGTAGACAAGGATTTCTTTGACGGAACAATCGACAAAATGACAGATTGTGTCGACACAATGACAGATTTCTTTGCACTTTCTGTCATTTTGTCGATTCTTCCGTCAAAGAAATCCTTGTCTACGGTGGTCATACTACGAGGGCAGATGATGGCAACTTCTTCTTTATCGTGTGGTTAGTGCCTAACTTGGTGTCAGAGTGTTTATAAAATGTTTGTTATAATATGTTTGTTGTTTTTATAATAGCAATGATATAAATCGCCAGATGTGTCGGAAATATCGCGCGACAAAGTGAGCACTGAGAAGAGTGAGCTCGCACATCCTGCATAGATACACTTTTTTGTATGAGTGAGCGAAACAATACTATTCAAATGTCATTGTCAACGTAACTGAAGCGTGATTTTTTTTTGACGCATAGCGGCAATCTAAGGGTTTTTTTTTTTGGAAAAGGTTGTATTTACTAGCAATTTATAAGATAAGCTTGTAGGTACGGTACAGTACGGTAGAGTACTGATATGCGAGCGAAAACACTTGAGATACGAAAATCGCCGACTAAACGTTTAATTATTGTTAGCATGAACAATTGGACATGTGGTAATACGTACTGTACGTGAACATACTGCAGTCACCAATTCGTTTGGAAATAGTGGCCATTTTGAATAGAAAACCACGCATGGTAACCTTGAATTACACTTCTTTTCTTTGGGTAGTCGTGTAACAATAAACAAAAGGAGTCATGTGGCGTTGTACAATATACGAGTAGGTTTACATGGTATAGACTATTGAGGCATAATTGTATTTCGAACCCTATTGCCTCATAGCTAGAATTGTTAATGCAAAAAATGTATAATAATTAAACACCACGTGCATGGTTATAAATCCTCTTAAAAAAAGTCGTATCGTCATCGTCTCGTGAGTAGTAAACGTCAATTTTATTAGCCATCATTAGCTAGACGCTGGGTCAAATTCTTGACACTATTCATGTCTTTATTTATATTTTTATAGAACTAATAATTTATGTCACTGCCTATAATAAGACTACCTCTTTGGTTTAGTGGTAGCAAGCGGTACTGTTGAGCTGTCATCCTGGGTTCCATTCCTTGGTTAGGCAAAGTTTTATTGAATTTTTTGTGGATTAGTGCTAGGCTGTTGATGACTGTAGCCTTCCTGATTATGTTGGACTTAAATATAACTGACGAAATGTGAGTGTAAGTAAGTACTATAGATACTACGCTCGCCCTACCCTTCGCTTTTATTTTCGTGTGGTTAGTGCCTAACCTGGTGTCAGAGTTTTTGTGCCGCCCATGGGTCTCTGACTTGGCTTTACATGCCGTCGAGAAATATCTCTCAGGCATGCTGGTTTCCTCACGATGTTTTCCTTCACCGAAGCCAGTGATAATATTGCAATGCGCACATGACTCCGAAAAATCTGAGGTGTACATCATGGGTTCGAACTCGAGACCTATGACTTGGCAGTCTGAAGGTCACATCACTAGGCTATCACTGCTTCCTGCCTACACTTCGCTAGTGTTATGTTGTGTTAAATGTAAAATAATATTAAAACACACAGCCTGAAATAGTGGGTCTAAGAGTTTCTTTTATAATAAAGGCATTATCTATCATGCTGCCAGTCTTCTGGGCACGTTTCCAGATGACAGCGATGCGGTGGAGTACTTTGACGCCTAAATGTCCTATTGTCGTCGTTTTTTAGATGTTTATATTTTCTTACTTTTAGTCTTATTTTTATCATTAGTTTAGTTCTATTTGTAGTCTGTATATAATGTAAATAATTGGTATTTATTAAAGTTAATATAAAATTATCAAAGTATAAATCATGTCCTACAGCGTAAAATTTTGTTATTTTTACCAATGTGAACTTTGATCACTAAGAAATTAATTACCGTAAAATCTAAATTAGTGATGAAGAAGGATTGGAATCACCACTGGCAAGACTCGTTGATGTCATAAATAGCAGACATGATTCAGTTCAACATTCTTTAACGAAATAGAAAGTGGTTGTTAAAAATCTATAAATCATATTAGGCCGGAAGGAGTCGCCATATTTTTTTAATTACGCCACAGACTATACCTTGTTGCTGTTATGTTGATGGATTTATAGATGCGGAAAGTCAAGTTTTACATTGCGCGTGCTATTTAAATTCCGCGAAAATTGGCACTAAATCGATCACTAACCCGTCAATGTTCCAGCTCATATTTTCTTTTAGCGACGAACTGCCAACTTGGCACGTTGCTCTGACGGGAGGCAGACATAGTGAGACAGTAGTGTTTTAAAGTACTTTACCTTCTTTAATTCCAATCACCCATCATCTAAAAGTAATGTATGGGCTAGCAAGGGATCATACATTCTTTTTGGTCCTTCGAGCCGGGTCATACAGGCATGATCTACAGGGCGCTCTATAATTTCGTAGTTTCCTTGGCTCGATTGTTACAATGCATGTGGATGTTCAATTTTCATAAAAAACGCTACAATAATAAGATATCCTTTAGATTACACAAGCAAAAAAATCACATAAGGAAATATTTTAGCGTTGAATCAAATATGACAACGAGTCTACAATGTCTTATATCAGATTGACTGGGACCGTTTTTTTTGCCATTTAAAATTTGATTTTTTTAAATGGATAGATCCATTTTAAAAAATCATATCACGTATTAAGGTGGAAGCGCCAGGGTAGCCTGGCTAATTCAAATTTTCGTTGGTTTTTTTTGCAATTTGCCGTACAGCTTCAGGTTTTATGTTGAACAAAATATGATTCGTGGACGTAAAACGGATGTTTTTACATAATTGTAGGTTTTAATATCATCTATACGACCCGTTTAACTTCGTTTTATCCCATTCAGGTATCTGATGATCCGTGCCCCGTTGATGGCAATAGGCTCGGCTCCTATTACATGGTACTTAAACATAACTGTAGAAATGTAGGTGTACTGCCTAACCCTTAGACAAAACAGGCGTGATATTTGTTATTCTAGTCTACTAATAACAAAAACAGTGCCATGTAGAACACTGCGGTATCGTTTACGAATCTCCATTTTATGCAAAAATTTTCAAATGTAGGAGCTTGGTAACGGTCGACCTCTATACACCGCGAATTTAGGAAGTTAGGTGCGTTGCACATCACGTTCTAGAGGAGAAAGCGATGAGGAAGCTATACTAGAGACTACACAACTACTTAGGTACTATAGACAAAGTGACATTTTACCAGCGATAACGATCAGAATCTTGGGCCACAAAAGGGATGAATGAAAGACATTTGCATGAGTGTTTAGCAGGGCTGCGGGACTGTTCGAAAGAGATACCGTGGCCCTGGAACATAAAGGGCAAAGGAGGAACATGGATGGGTTTTAGTCAGTATAAATCTGACACTCCCTTCCGCTCGGCCCAGAGTGGGGGGGTCATTTGATGATTTACAATCCGAAAAAAATAAAAAAAGACATTATTTTGCATGTGGCTCAGATGTGGTGGAGATATAAGATTTTAAACTATCATGGTCACTAACATTACTATTAATACTAACGGGATATTTACCATGTTTACTGTTTGTTATGAGTTCCCGATATTTCGGCGCTGTTGCAAGCACCATGATCACGGATAAACTGACGTTATTGCGGGTGGGTGTAATATCGGGAACTCATAACAAACAGTAAACATGGTAAATATCCCGTTAGTATTAATAGTAATGTGGTGTAGATGTTACGCGAATGAATAAAAAATGAAATAAGTACATAAGAGGAAGTCTGAAACTGGCACCGGTGACTGAAAAGTTGTGTGGTAATCTGTTGTCGTGGTATGGACATGTGATGCGGAGGAATGAGGAAAATGTCGTGAGGGAAGTTCTGAGTATGAATGTGGGTATAGTAAGTAAGTAAGTAAATCATTTATTTGCGTAAAACATGGTATACATTGATATTAATATTATTACAGTAGCTCAACATGTTTCGCTAAGATAAAACATAGCATGCAAAAATTTATATATATGTATATATTTTTTTTTTTATATAAGAGTAGAGGAAGACCAAAGAACCGATGGACTGTGTAAAGGATGATACAGCAGGAAAAGAGGTGTCTGATGAGATGACGAGTAATAGAGAAGTATGGAAGAAGAAGACATGCTGCGCCGACCACAAATGAATTGTGATAGGAAAATGATGATGATGAACAATAACGATGGAAAAGTCGAAAGTGTGTGGGAATGACATAGGCTACCGAAAAGCTTATGTCTATCATTTTGAAAGTCGTTATACAAGCTGTAAACGAACCATTCACGAAACCGTCAACCAAGCATTATGTACATCAAACTAAGTAACTCTACGCAAAAATTATTCCAGGGAAGCGACTTTTATTTTTGGGGTGAAAATCACGGTTTACGGTAGGACTCAATGTCGCACTTAAAATACTGTGCTGATGGATGCATTAAATAATACAGGGGTCATGGAGGTATTTAAAGTAAAGTTATAATTTAAAAAATAAATCTTTACTATATTCATTATTATAAAGCTGAAGAGTTTGTTTGTTTGGTTGAACGCGCTAATCTCTGAAACTACTGGTCCGAATTGAAAAAATCTTTTAGTGTTGGATAGCGACAAATAGGAGCGGAGCATTTATGAAAAATCCAAACGCAGGCGAAGTTGCGCGGGTCAGCTAGTTAAAAATAAAAAACTTGTGAAAAAGTTGAATCTTTGACCCCCAATATCGCCGTAACTAAAAGGTTTCAAGGTATGGTCTAGAACAAAAAAAATATCGCAATGACGATGAGACCAAGTGCCTTTCGGCTTCGTTTAGGGTACTTTTACACCCGTTATATCGAGGAGCTCGTGGCTAAATAATAACAGCCGCTCGGGTCGATCTTTAGGTTAAGCCGTGCTTGCGTAGGTTGATCCGTGGATGGGTGACCACCCATTACATACCGAGATTCCTCCGTGCTTCGGAAAGCACGTTAAGCCGTTGGTCCCGGCTGTCATTTGAAGATCTTTGACAGTCGTTAGGTAGTCAGTGGCCCAAAAAGTCTGACAACCAGTCTTACCAAGGGGTATCGTACTACCCAGTACTAACTGGGTTGTGGAGGTCAGATAGGCAGTCGCTCCATGTAAAATACTGGTATTCAGCTGCATCCGGTTAGACTGGAAGCCGACCCCAACATAGTTGGGAAAGGCTAGGCAGATGATGATGATATTCGGTAGTGATCGTCACTTTCTCTTGGCCTTAAAGAGTATTGTTCAATTTGATTTATGGAACGTACAAAGCTTTTCACTTCAATAAATTAAAAATTAAAGGGAGCTACGATGGTATGGAACCCATCATGCGCGACTCCAACTCACACTTAGCCGGTTTTTTTTATTTTTGTTATTAACTTATTTAGATAATTATATGGGCCCGAATATCGCAAGACTGGTGCCCTGAAACAGCTAGACGCGGTCGCGGTAGACCGAAGAGAAGATGGCGGGACGTCCTGGATGGCTTCCTTGCGAATTGGCGAAAAGAAGCACACCATCGTGAGAAGTGGAAGGAATGGGGGGAGGATCAGGAGTGGGACAATACGGGATAACTAAAAAAAAAAATGGGTACCCATCTAGTCTGTCGCGTCTCACTCGCTAATTTAATTTGACTCTGAAAAATACATGGATACTAAAAAAACCTACCGATAGTGCTGTTATCTTCTCTTAGCTAGATCTACGTAACAGACTTTACAACGCATTCATTAATACACATACGATAATTTGAACTACACACGATTGATACACATTTCGACGAATTTTTGTTTAATAAGTACATTTAGGTTAGTAGATCGAAGAAGAATACCGCTTAGTGACTATGAAGCAAACAGTTCATGATTATTTTCCTTATTGAAACGTTAAGGCGCAGAATGTCCAATTCGCTGAATGTCCAGTTCGCAGAATGTCCAATTCGCAAAATGTCCAATTCGCAAAATGTCCAATTCGCAGAATGTCTAGTTCGCAGAATATCCAAATCGCAAATGTCCAATTAGCAAAATGTCCAATTCGCAAAAAGTCCAGCGGTCGCAAAATGTCCAATTCGCAGAATGTACCGTTCGCAAAATGCCCAGTTCGCAGAATGTCCAATCCCATCAAAAACATAACATGTACAAAAATGCAAGTCTTGCAAAACAGTTCTTTGACCGTAAGAAGGTGTGAGATCTAATGTCTTTAAATTCTAGGCAATCGATGAGGGCAATGCAGTGCTACAGCGCCATCTATGATACAGACGATGAACTAAACATCGAAATTCTAAATTTTTCTATTTTCAATATGGCACCGCGTATAAAGGGTGTAAATAGACCCTTAACATAGCTGAAAAGCACTTGTTCTCCTCGTCTTTGCGATCATTTTTTTGTTCTAGATTATACCTGGGAACCTTCTAGTTACGGAGATATTGGGGGTCAAAGTTCCATCTTTTTCACAAGTATTTTTTTAAATACATGTTTTTAATGTAAGATTTTTACTTTACACACCTCCACGACCCCCGTACTTTTCAATCCATCCATCAGGACAATGCTTTGGGTGCTTTCCATCGAGTCCTACCGTAAAACGTGATTTTTCAGAGTTCTTTTGAAACACACTCATCTTTATGGTGGAATACGTATGTATTTACAGAATTATAATCATTAAAATAATCAATACAATTCTCTAAGGGGTCATCCGTTAATCACTTGATGGATTTAGCAACTTTTTAACCACCCCATGGTGATAAGTGGTGAGGTTTTAGACTACAAAAAAATCACGTATAATTTTTTGGTGTAAAGTATGCTAAAAAATTCAAAATATTATCTTTAAATACAGGTTAACAGGTAGAATCTAATTTAATTCAGGAAAATTAAGCACCTAGATAAAAATGTCAAGGTCAAGCACCGCTTTTGGTTTGGAAATCACGCGTTCAAAGTAAAAATAAATACACGTGATATCTCACTACACCTACACCTACTGATACTACACCTAGTGATATTTCATGATTTTTTTCGAACCCTCTCCCACCCTTTCGAGTCTCACGTGGTTAATGGACGACCCCTAAGTTCATTTTAATCCTTATGATCCTATTTAACTGATGATTTTATGCCTTATTTGTTACGGTCGCGAATCATGTTTTATTCAACATACAACCTGACACTGACCTGTAAATTACAAAAACCGCAAGAAAATTCGGATTTCGCGGGCTACCTAAACGCCTACTCCTTATGAAGCGATCCTTGTCCAACATCGTCATCATCATTTCAGCCGAAAGACGTCCACTACTGGACATAAGCCTCCCACATTGACCGGTCCCATGTGACTCGCATCCAGCGGATCCCAGGTCATCGGTCCACCTAGTGGGAGGCCTTCCTCCTTGACCAACTAAATTAAATTAGAAACATACAAACCATGATTCTCGCAAGTCATGTAACAGCAATCGATTTGGCTCTCGTCTGGAGAAACTGTGCGAAAGTGTCACACACACGCCTAAGCTACAATTTACTCAGATGGAGAAAACTTGGCAGACTCTTGCGTGCCTAGATTTTAAACACTGTTTGCAGCTTTGTGCTGACAAGGTACTAGATGTATTGAGCTTCTTAATGGTGATTTACTTTGTAGAAACATCATAAAGGTGTAACGTGTTGACTTGGTCCATGAAAGTTTGAGACTTTAGAATTGAAAATCGTAGTTTTAGAATCAACTTTAAAAGTAATGGGTGTAAAAATATCCTTAACGAAGCCGAAAGGTACCTATTCTCCCCGTCATTGCGATATTTTTTTTGTTCTAGACCATACCTGGGAACCTTCTAGTTACGGAGATATTGGGAGTCAAAGTTCCAACTTTTTCACAAGTTTTTTTTAAATACAAGTTTAACCTCCACGACTCCCGTACTATTCAATGCATCCATCAGCACAATGCTTTGAGCGCGTTACATTGAGACCTACCGTAAAACGCGATTTTTCACCACAAACAAAAAGTCGTTTCCCAGCATTATTTTTTGCGTAGAGTTACTTACACCTAGTGTGTTGTTTTTTCTATTTGAAATGACACAAACAGTGAAATAGTACCCTCTTTGACTTGTAGCTCAAATCCAGATGTACTATCGACTGACCATCGTTGGTAGATACTAAAATCAATATTAGCCTCGCGGTTTTCAACATTTAACTCTGGACTACGCTAAACCAGCTCAAGGTCAAAGTGACACAACGATTTGTGGTCGACTGTACCTAAACCAATGAAAAATAAAATTCTAATATTTTATAACGTAATGCCATTAAGGAGCTTTGGTACTCTAAACCATGCCATTTTTAAAACAATTATGCCAATAACTTTACGGTCTTACTTTTATTTAAATATATTGTAATATACAAAGCCGAAAAACTAAATTAATCAACAATCCTTTCTCTCTTCCACAGAATCAAGAAAACTCTTCGGAGGATACCGAATAACCCCCACCTACTGCAAAGCATCGCGCGCAGCGAAATACAACAGAGGAAACACAATATGCATGTTTAATCACGAATGCTACCAACGAGGTGGCGAAGTAGTTGGAGCCTGCATGGATGGCTTCCTCTTCGGAGCTTGCTGCCAACTCAAATCCGACAGCCAATCCCACATCCCGAAAGGGCCAGGAATCGTCATGACCAGTTACCTTGACTACCCAGAAGCAACTGAAGGAGACGATTATGATGCTGAAGAATTAAGCGCATGGCATAACAGTTATAAGCCTGTAGTCACCCCTGGTTACAAGCCTGCTGATAAAACTTCAGCAACAACGTTTAAACCAGAAGATTTGAGTACCGAAGGAGAACATGCTGAGATGATTTCTGAAGGATTGACGCAGATTACCAATACGTTGCTCAGTTCCCCCCCTAAAGATAGTAATGGTGTTATTTATATGAAGCCGAAACCTGATTACTATACGCACAGCAGTATCGACCATGGAGGTCCTGAGACTATACTAGTTCATACCAATGGTTCTGTAGTTGATACTGTAGTCAGACCATCGGATTTCAATATTCAACTGTCTTCGATGCAGACGAAGCCGACGGTAACTCCAAGTACATCAACCACGGAGTCTCAAAAGACAGTGTCAACGCATCGTCCGATCAAGCCAATCTTCAGACCAAAACCTATGACTTCAACTGAGAATTACGTCGTAATTTCTACAGCAACAAAAAATACGCAGAAAGCCCCAGAATTGTCGTCAATTAATAGTATTATTCAGATGCTTAATGATAGTACTCCAAGTATGAAAGAAGATGTGACTCCATCTATTGATGTAATGGAGACGAAATCTTCACCAGCACCTTCATATTCCTACACTTATCCAAGTTTCTCATCAACCGGTCACTATGTCACTCTCAAACCTACATCGTTATCAACATACTTGACGAGGAACCCAGCACCGAGCAAAAAGCCGTCGTACGACTACATACATACGACTCCAAACAGCTTGCCGCAGGATGATAAGCCATCATCTTACTTCTCTTCACCAAGCCCTAGTCAATCAACTAGTCAAGCTATTGATGCCTTCAATAGATACCCTACTGATCCCACTGATTTCGGTGACTTGTCTACCTTCAGTTATGTTAGCTCTACGACCACACAAAGACCCACCCCTCCTAAGAAGCCTCCATCAACCAGCTATGTTACTGGAGCTAGTCCTATTAGAAGACCAGCACTTCCTTCGAACGTGGTGACTTACGATAGTTACGATGCTATTGAAACTGTTGATACTTTTTCAAGTGTCACACCTACTGTCATAGTACTAAATGATTTACACACAACTAAAACACCTCTAGATGCCGACGAACCTCAGTTTGTCGAAATATCTCAAGAACCTTTCAAGAAACCAATCAGTCAGATTACTGTAAACAACCATATTGCTGCTACTAACAATATTTATATGGGAAAACCTTCATACCCATCTACTTCTTCACCTACAGTAGTTATTACACCCAAACCAGGAATAGTAACTACTCCTTACCCAATCAAAGCGTCTATAGGTACACGACCTGCTCCTATTTTGACTAGTCCTATTATGGAATATACTGAAGCACCAACGACGAACAAGCCAGAAATGCAGACATCACCTGATGATTCAATAAACTTCCCACCTGTAAGGAACCCAATGCTGAATGCTTCAGGTTCAAACCCATCTTTATACAACACTAGCATTTCAATGTCTGACAACGAACTAGATATTCTACACGACGTAGAATTCACAACACCAACATGGGAGATGGATGACAAACTGAACGACAAGATGAATGTATTCGTGAACAAAATTGTTGGAAATCTCCAAGGAACATTCCAAGAGTTACATGATATAGTAATATTAGGTAAAAAACCAAACGAGACAATAATAAAAACGACCACGACAAAGCCGAAAAGGACTACGCCAACCACGAAAAGGCCATTTCTGACGACCACAAAGAAGCCAACGAGGATTACCACGGCCAGGCCGACCACGCGAAGGCCTCCGGTGAAGACGACTAAGAAGCCTGTGCGGCTGACGACGCAGTATCGACGGCCAACCACAACCCAACCGCCGACGACCACAACCGCTGCCCCTACGAAAAAGCCGGTAAGAATAATTTTTGTATATAAATAATAAAACAATCTTCGGCTTGAATTGTATTAAACTGAACGAAAATAAGCGCGTTGAAGTCTTTCATAGCACCACGTAGCCAGGCTTGTAAAGCGATCATAAAAAAAAAAATTTTTGTATAAGCCACAGAAATTATATTACTTATCGATTGATCCGAACCTTGCCAGGTAGTTATATAGCAGAGTATACTGCGAACTACATTCGTATTTGTAGCAAAAATGACCAGGACTTGAATGAGACAAACGACAGAGCTGTTTAGGACGCTACGTACTGTTCGGACAAAATCTGAGTCATTTGAATCGAAAAGAAGAATTATAATTAAAATAAAAAACAAGGAAAATACGAAATGCGGCCACTAGGCCAACGAGGCAGTCGGTTACTGCCTCGTTGGCCTAGTGGCCGCAAGCGCGACTGCTGAGCATGAGGTCCTGGATTCGATTCCCAGGTCAGTCACAGTGTTATCGGGTTTTTTCAGTAGCAGCCACGGAGCCTGGCTTTGTGCCCTGTTGATGGCAATAGGCTCGCCACCTAATTACATGGGCCTTAAACATACCTGGCGCAAATGTGTGTATCTATTAGAGACACCTATGCTTTAACCCTTCCGGGGTCAGAAAGGTTTAGCAGCACCTCTGCTGATGTTATGCAAAATGAAAATACATTGAAAACCTCACCCTGATATGACGTCAGTAATACAAATACAATACAAAATACAAAAATGTTTTATTTCATTATTACACGTTATACATACATAATACAGTTGGTGGCGTCCCCTTTTAAGCATATAGATGCCTGTGCCAGGAGGCGCCGCTCCTTATTGCCTTACTATCAGTGTAACATGAATATTAAAAAAAAAAAAAAAAGAAGAAGCTAAAAGTTTATGTAACAAAAAGAAAAAAGTTAAAAGTTTAAGAATTTATTATTTTATTTTATTTAGTCTGTTGGTGTGTGTGTATATGTGTGCGTGCGCGCGTGTGTATGTGTGTGTGTATTTGTGTATGTATGTGTGTGTGGATGTGTGCTTGTATTATACGGAAAGTGTTTTACCTTATATTTAATAGAATATTCTCCACTTCATCATAGCATAATTTGTTAATCCACTTAATCAGCAACAATTTGCATTCTTTATATGGTTTAGTATGTATATCTATTTCTTTATTTATTTTATTATATAAGAAAGATGAGCGTTTGTCGTATTGAATATTTGCAAATTCTGTTCTTACAAAAGGGGTGGAAGCAATGTTATGTTTCCTTCTTCTAGCTAATACGTTAGGATCTAAAGGTAGGGTTTTATATTTTTTTAATACTATGTGAATAATATATAATTTTCGAACTGATAATAGATTAGTAGTTTGGTATTATAGCTCATGGGTGTGAAATGTTCTTTTTTTGAAGTACATTACTTTTATTAATGTCCGTTGCGCTCTTTCAACATCAAGGAAACGTGTTTTACGCGCGCCTCCCCAAATTGAGATACAATATATTATTACAGATTGAACTAGTAATCATTTAGAAGATACATATTCCTATATTCATCCAAACAGGTGCGTCGTCTTTTAATCCCGATACTTTCAGGTGACGACCACAAAAAAGCCGAAGCCGATCAAGAAAGTGACCACGACCACACAAGCAGCTACCACGACCACGGAACTAGCAGATGAGCTGACCACAGAGAACTATGTGGAACAGCCTGTCGATTATAATAACAAGAATTGTGAGTATAAGACCATTAATTATAAAATAGTGGTCTAAGAAGTACAAGAACCCTTGCAGCAGTATTTTTATCCCAATCACTAAAACCTGATGCTTCAAGTCTTGAGTAAACAGATTGGCATCGTTGACCGCATCATAGCATAATTACCATCAAGTTGAAATGTATTCAAATTGGACTCAAAAGAGACTAGGTCTACAAGCAAAGACATTCAAATATTTACGAGCGACAGACGGTAAGTAGCATTCGTGTGTTAGAATCAAAAATGTTCGAAATCAAAATTTTTGTATTGTACTCGTAAATATTTCGAATGTCCGCTCTATAAATGCTTTAAATCTCTATGTCTGGAAGCTTTTAACATTAGCTAGACTAGACTAAGACTGACCGATACAGGTAACAGCATGTGCGTCGTTTAGGCTCTTAAATGAATCCCAAACACGAAATACTCTGCAGCTCCAGTTGTTCACTTTAGTCCTGAATGAAAGCAACTGGAAGACAATCATGAAGAGATCCCAGGCATGATGTAGGACCATTATTGCAGCTCAAAATCTCGATTAACGATTCATATTTTTTGGCTAATGTTTAATTTGTCAATCTTTGTCAGTTTTCCATTCAATGTTTCCAGTGTGTGGCGTCCGTCCCCTCTCAAAGACGGGCCGTATCGTCGGCGGCAAGAGCGCTGCCTTCGGCGAGTGGCCCTGGCAGGTGCTGGTCAGAGAGTCCACCTGGCTCGGTCTCTTCACCAAGAACAAGTGTGGTGGTGTCCTAATCACTAACAAGTTCGTTACTACCGCCGCTCATTGTCAACCTGGGTGAGTTTGGTGATTTATGCTTTAGAGTTTAGAACACATTGTTTGCAAGTGATCATATTAGTACACGCAGTCCCAGTTACAGCATTATGAATGCCCAAATCAATAAAAATTTTGGGTTTAACAAAGACAGTTGTTGTATCTCATACTATGTTTAATTTATTTGACCTGCATAACGAATGCTTCCGACACATCAGAAATTATTAATAAACCAAGAAGGAAACTCATTTTTTATGTATGTAGACTCTTTTATGCAGCAGGAGGTGATTGTGGCCTGAAATGATGACTTTGAGTCAATTCAATAAAAAAAAAAACATTGAAGAACCTCCTTGTTAGGCTGATTTGGATTCAGGTCTAAACCTAGCGCTAGAATTCAGTAATACTGGATTGGTGTTTGACCAATGTAAGCACTTTCGACGTGACAACGTCTTATAATTCGATGGAGCCGGCTGCACGCACGAAAAAACATGACGTATGCGGCGTTACCTCGCTCTGAGGTGTTCCATAAAACAATTGTTCAACGCACATTCATTTTTTGAAAAATGCAACCATTCCATCAGTATTTTCTTATGACGTTGTCACGTTCAACTATCGTCAGTAAACCGACTTTACAGACAACCGATTTTTTAAACCAGTCCGGCTTACAGTGTTCTGGTGGCCTACTATGACGTCAATTTTAACACTAATTCCTGTGTGGCAAAGAGACAGAGCTATACAGGTCGTCTAGCACAAACTCTTTCCCACACAGGAACTACTCCTGCTTTAAGACGTCATAGTAACCGCCCAGGGCCGGATTGAAATACAGAAGGCGCTAAATTAAAAGTCGCTGTTGAGTTGTTTTTGACGCTAGGGTAGCGGCGATTTAGTCGGCCAGATGTTCTTTCTTTGGTATTGTTCGTCGTGTCATTGAGCTCCTTGGATCATGAGTTGAGCTACACGATCACTGACAAATGCTTGCACTGTCTGGACAGGTCCACTCAAATCTGTGTGGTTATTTCTTTAAAAGACCATCTCAGACATTAATCTACATGGTCCTCATACGACTTGAGCAATGTCTGGACTTTAAAAGAGACGGTGACCTCTGAGTTTGTTTCGGATGTTTCTTCTCAGAGTAGTCAGGTACGAAACACCGGCCCCATCTAGCTTTAAAACAAAACATGACATGTTAAAAAGTTTGGTAAACCTAATTGCAGAAATAAATATGATTTATGATTAAGATGTAATTAACTTCTTGAAATTGCAACCAGCTTTCTCAGCCAATGAACTATCGACTTTACTTACAATATTTTTTGAATACTTATTCCTTCTCTCTCTATTCCAGCTTCCTAGCGTCCTTAGTAGCAGTATTCGGCGAGAACGACATCTCCGGAGACTTCGAGCCAAAGAAGCCGGTATCGAGAAACGTGAAGAAAGTCATCGTGCACCGATCTTATGACGCAGCCACCTTCGAGAACGATCTCGCGCTGTTGGAGTTAGAAGCGCCGATCAAATTTGATGCTCATATCGGTAAGTTAGAAAGGAGCCGAACTCTTCGCCAAATTCTGGGCCGATTGAATTGTCAGACGAAGAATATTGATTTGATTTGGGAGAATTTTGCAAACTGTTTGACAAATTTTAACGGAAGTCTAGTGAGAACCTCATTGCAGGTCGTCTAGTGCTTAGAATAGGTATGCTAGCCACTTGAGAGCTTATGACAGAGCAGCACACCAAAGCTCTCGATAACCTCTCTAGAAAGCCATCAAATGCAGTCGCTGTGTCCGAAATAGGCTAGATGGCATTCATTCATTCATTCATTCATTCATTCATTCATTCATTCATCATCATCATCATCAGTGTCTAGAACTGTCTAGTAAAGCAGTAATTAAGTCTAAAAAGGTAGACAGAACTTATTAGCTTGTCACTGAATAAGATAGGATTGATCAACAGTTTAGTGTCATAGTGCTTTTAATGACGAAAATGCTGCTGGAAAAAGTTTTTTTTCTTTTTCTTTTTTTTTTTAAAAAAAAAACGTTGCCCCACACGAGAGCAGCGGTGGCCCAGTGGTGGCGGCTCCGACTTACAAACAGTAAGTCGTGGGTTCGAACCCAGGCAGGCGCATTACTTTGTGTAATTTATTTCATCACCATTGCTCTCAAAAACGGTGAAGGAAAACATCGTGAGGAAACCGGCATGTCTTAGAACCAAAAATTCGAAGACATGTGACATCTACCAACCCGCACTGGGCCCGCGTGGTGGATTATAGCCCATTCCCTCTCATAGAGAGGAGGCCGGTGTCCCAGCAGTGGGAACATTATAGGCTGATTATGCTATGCTATGCTATGCTATGTTGCCCCACACTAGGAATTTCTCCTGTATCGTGGGTGCGTTTACAAACATTTAAATTCACATACACAAACAGAAAAAAAGTCAAAGTTAAAAGTTTCGAACGCAGAAGAAATGTTTGTAAAATTAATAATGTTATCGAAGTTCAGATTTCGAGTGGACAACCTTACTTAGACATCAGAATTCAAATCCATCATGATGATGTTTTTTTTTTCGATAAGCGACACACCACGCTAAAGCCGAATGCAGGATCAAAGTGAAGAGTAAAGGATGGTGGCTTACAATTCTTTTCATATGCTTTCCAGTGCCAATCTGCATGCCACCTGATGAGGCCGATTTCACGGGCCGGGTAGCGACCGTCACGGGCTGGGGACGGCTCAAGTACGGCGGCTCTGTACCGGCTATATTACAAGAAGTACAGGTAATGACATGTTGGATTACTTTTGATTTACATATCTCTTAAAATTCAGCAAGCATATGAATGGAAATGATGAAGAGATGCGAGGAACAATTATTGACAGAGAATCTTAGGCTCAACTCACACCGAAAGAGCGGCGAAGAGCAGCGAAGCGCAGCGAAGCGCAGCGAAGCGCAGCGAAGCGCAGCGAAGCGCAGCGAAGCGCAGCGAAGCGCAGCGACCCGCTCGGTAGAGAATAGATTCGCCGGAATTCCCGCGGCGCCGCGGGCATCCGCGCGACTCGTTCGAGTTTCTCATGCGATAATAAGTATTATAGTAATGAAAATAAAGTTAAAATTAATATGACACTGAAACTGCGCTCTGCTTCGCTGCGCTTCGACGCTCTTTTGGTGTGAGTTGAGCCTTACGTTGTCTTGTTTTGATGTTAGTCTTTGAATCTAATAAGAATCAATGGGGGAGACAGACGTCTTCCTTTTTCGACGCATGTCTTCGCACCTGCGCTGTTGATCACAGAGCTGAATTTTGAGTGAAACATATTTGGATCTTGTGCTATCTAGTCGCTAAAAAGAAGATTGCTCTGCTTAATCTTTTTCTATTCTTCTAATTATGTAACCTGGCCAAGCATTCTGACTCCATAGATTGCCAACATTTCCAAAACCATGCAGATTCCTTGATGATTAGATTTATAAGTAGGTAGTATGAATGGAATGGTTCTTATGACACTAATATCATTTCCAGGTGCCTGTAATAGAGAACAGTGCTTGCCAAGACATGTTCCAGACCGCTGGTCACTCTAAGAAGATCCTCAACTCTTTCATATGCGCGGGATACGCTAACGGACAGAAGGATTCTTGTGAGGTAAGTATCGGAAGAAATCGTTGTTTTAATATGGCTACCATGGTCATTTAATGGATGTGACAACCATTTGAGCACACCATAATTATCTTTTAATGGGATGGCATGTTAAGCCAGCATGTACCTGTAAAAGCACTACCTTCAAGCAGGAACACGGTTGTTAAGCTAGGTATACTTCGGTGAGTGTGCCCAAGAGCTCCACGAGCTCATTCCACCATCTCCCTTCTTCTATCAGGAGTCCAGACGTATCCATCGTCATCATCTGCCTTGCCTATCCCCAACTTATGTTGGGGTCGGCTTCCAGTCATAACGGATGCAGCTGAATACCAGTATTTTACATGGAACGACTGCCTATCCTACCTCCACAACCCAGTTAGTACTGGGTTATACCATACTTCTTGGTAAGACTGGTTGTCAGACTTTCGGGCCACTGAATACTCAACGACTGTCGTAGATCTACAAATGACAGCCGGGACCAACGGCTTAACGTGCTTTCCGAGGCACGGAGGAAACTCGGTATGTAATGGGTGGTCACCCATCCACAGACCAAGGCAAGCGCGGCTTAACCTGAAGATAGACCCGAGCAGTTATTATTTAGTCACTTATGTATGCTTTCATATTTCCAGGGTGACAGTGGAGGCCCCCTAGTCCTCGAACGCGACGATGGTAAATGGCAGCTAGTTGGCACAGTCTCCCACGGCATCAAGTGTGCAGCTCCCTTCCTTCCAGGAGTTTATATGAGGACCACCTTCTATAAGCCATGGCTAAAAAGTATTACTGGTGTTCATTAAATCTTCAGCATCATTATCTGTTTAGCCTTTTCCCAACTATGTTGGGGTCGGCTTCCAGTCTCACCGGGTGCAGCTGAATACCAGTTTTTAAAATGGAGCGACTCATTGTCTGACATCCACAATCTGAATTTTGAAGGATCAATTGGATTTTGAATTTGTGTGTCTGTGTGCGATGTTTTGCGTTTGTTCGACTTTTGTGTGTGTGTGTGTGTGTGTGTATGTGTTAGTTGTTGTATCGGTATACGAAATAAATCAAATATGAGTGTTCGTGGAAGAATTATTGTTAGATATTCTATTCACAATTTAATAAAAATTACAATATCTAATAAAACCACTAAAAAATATCATTTTTTTTTGTATTGTTAACTGTAAGCCAGCCAAACACAATAAAATAAAAATAATAAATTAATAAATAAAACAGCCGATCAATTTTTCATATATTTTTTATATGTTTCATATAATTTATTTGTGTTTCTGTGAAATGTAAAAAATTGTTTTTTTTTTGTAATCTGTCGTTTGAAATTTAAATGATTTAAAACTCCTTTAACCTTTTCACCGCCACGGACTTCAATAGAAGTTCCAGATTTCCGTGCCACCAGCGCCCACGACTTCATTAGAAGCTCTTAATTTTTAACTACCTATAAAAAAACATAAAAGTACTGTATTTAAAAGCTTCGTTTCATTTTATTATTAAACATAACACGGTCTAATACCCTGTGTTTTACTTTTCCATACAAAAGTAGCCCTTATTTGTCTTAAAATCGGCAAAAACATTTATAACTTGGCGCTGGCGAGGCATCGCGTTCTGTGTACGTTGGCGGTGAAAAGGTTAAAAATGGTTAAAAATTTTGTTTATCAACTTCATTTACAATTTTTTTTCCTGAATTAGAACTACACGTTTTCGACTACCAATATTATTATTTCTGTCTGTTACTGATATTAATTAGGTACCTATATCATCCTACTGTGCAGTGTAATTTGGTCTTAAAAATGTTTTCAGTGTTTATAATAAATTGGAATTTGTATAAATGTTACTGCTCTCTATTGAAAAAATGTATAATAATTGTAATTCTGATATAATTAAATAATTTTAATATTGTTTTAGGTTACAGTCACGCCCTGATTTAATATAAAAAATAAGTGGAATGTATATTCGTCAATATTGGGTAATAATCGACATTACCCATCTTAAAAAAGAAAGATTTGATGTGACTTACGCCATTTTCAGTTTGGCGCCAAAAATCCACAAATGGTGTTAAAAAATTAAATAAATTTTGTATATTGTCCTAGTATAATAATGATGTAAATTATTAAAGAAAATGCATTTATTTATTGTTATTAAATATAGATTTAAAGTTAGCATTTAAGACTGAACTGTAGAAATTATAAATCATTTGTTATGATTAATTTATATTAATAATTTTAATGAGCTTTTTCGTATATTTTGCTCTATGAGCTTAGTTCTGCTAAAATGTACCAACCCACATAAAAATATCTTCCCTTTAACGAAGTACTTGAAAAAAATACTAAGCATACAGCTTGGAGAGATATGGGACTGATTTTACTGGACAGTAAAATACTACATTTAGAATGTTCGATTAGTTATCCATATTTATCTAAATTATTAATATATTGTGGGTTGAATCATATTGACAGGACTAAGTCCGCAAAGTACTGTTATTGATTACCATGATACGGGCAAGTTACGCTAAAATATTTCAAGCATTTGATCTTAAAATAATTTAGGCTTAAGTAGTGAAATTATTGCATACACACTTATATTATTTGCATTACATAAATTCTATATATTTTTTAAGAGCATATTTTATATTTATTTATTTAATAACTTACCTGTTGTGGAATATGAGTTACCTATGTTTTTGAAAATTAGATAATTCTCACCATTTTGAGGTTCTGCTATTCTTACACATTTTTGCTTGATTTCTATTTATATTTATACTTATTTAGCCTTCCTTTCCACTTCAGGGTCTATAAAGGGTCAAATTGAATTAGCTAGCGTAACTTGACAAGCGTCATGAAAATTGTAATTAAAAAAAAAAGATTTTCATAAAATCCTACTTAAAGTTACTTTTGCCTCGTTGGTCTAGTGGTCGCAAGCGTGATTAACAAACATGAGGACCTTGGTTCGATTCCCAGGTCGGGCAAAGTGTTATTGGGTTTTTCCATTAGCAATTTCACGCCCTCCTATTACATGAGACTTAACTGGCAATATTTGTGTGTACTTTTAGGTACACATCTGCCTAATCCTTCTGGGGTATACAGGAGTGTCACTTAAAGACACAATTTTTGTTTAAGTTTCACTAGATAATTTAAATTGACCTTGTCAATTCGTACAGACAATATTGCTTTGCATTTTAACCAAGATTTATGATATTGCTTTCGACTACACACCCAGTCACTATTCAGATTTCTAGCGAACTCTGCCCGTAACAACCACGAAATGTAGTAAAAAAATATAAAATAAAAATGCTCAAATAAAATAAGTAAAATGTTAATACGGACGGTTATGTATTTATTAAACATTTTAAAGTATTATTGTGAAGTTTTCTTTTACCTAGACACAAAAATTCCTAAATATATTACACCTCAAACCGGTGAAAAAAAAAAACGCTAGGAATCAGGAATATTCCAGAATCCAAAAAAATACAAGGCTCATACGGAGAAGAAGCATGGGTCCCAAAAGTGGGAACATTATAGGCTGATTAGGTATGTATTCAATAAAACCACATAAGTCAATGCCTCATAACATATTTATTGCACATAAAAATTAAAGCTAAAATACATTATTTTTCATACATTTTGTGTCTACTTGCCTACAGTCTAAGAGTACGTATATTACAGTAGGTTTGAATTTAATATAAAGCTAAGCGAACAATATTTAAATAGAATATCAACATAATTTTAACTCCTAAAATTACAGGGTGAACTTAAATTTTCATTACTATTTTTGAATTATCCAAGAACATTTTTAAAAGAGATCTTTTTATGGTTCCGTAGCCTAATGCGGAATACGGAATCCTAGTATTAAACTTTATATTAACATTTTACAATACAAAATAATAACAATTACTTCGGAAAATATGAGATAATTATTTTGTTGTGAGTTGGTACATTTTCGCAGAACTAAACTATTTTATATTATGAAGTACAAAAATTAAAAAAAAAACACGAAACGATCAGAAAAAAACTATATTATAAATATATTGCGATTTCAGACCCTAACTACATATTTTTGATTAATAGCAAAAAATATTCTTTTATATTAACTTTATATAACATTAAATATATTTATTATATTTGATTGTAACATGAATATAACTTTTCTAGTGCATTTTTTAAAGCGAGCCTTTACATTTTTATTGATATTGCACAGCAGTTTTTTTTTGATTATTTTTATAATAATATACTATACTTGCAGATACATTATATAGTTTTATTTGATACAAACTTAGATATCTTTATGCTTTTATATTTCTTTTAATTTAGTACGATTTTGAATTTCGTAGATATATGATTGTATACAATATCTTTTCAATTGTTTCTTTATACAATACTAGCAAGCTTTAGAAGATTAAACCTTTTTTTTTCGATTAAAATGAGTCACTATTAATAAGGACCTACATAATAATTTCAATTGTAGTTTTGTTAACGAACTTATTTATCTACTATTTTTTATAATCTAATTTACCCTACAAGCAGAAGTCATGGTGGTTTATATTTTAGGTATATTTTTTACGTTTTTCAGTTATTATTATCTATACTAAACACCTAACCTCCATATATTTTTTGTTGATTTTTTCTTAAATAAACTTAAAATAACTAGTAACGGTGTAATAATATTTTACAAAACATTTATTTTAGTATATAATAAGCAAAGAATTGTGCAGTAACTTAAAATACACTTAGCCAACACCGTTTTTTAGGAAATAAGACGTTTGACAATTATGATAAACTAAAAATTAAATAGTTAGACCATAATCGAAGCTGCCCAAAGCGTTTTATCAGTTTTATGTCAAGCATATTAGGATAATATGAGTTTTCTTAAAAGAATACAAAGGGTGTAAAAAGACCCATTAACGAAGCCGAAAGGGACTTGTTCTACCCGTCATTGCGACCATTTTTTTGTTCTGAATTATACCTGTAATCCTTTTAGTTACGAAGATATTGAAGGTTAAAGTTCCCACCTTTTCGAATTAAAAAAAATACAAGTTTTCAATGTTATAACTTTACTTTAAATACCTCCCTGTACTATTCAATGCATCCATCAGCACAATGTTTTGAGTGCGTTACATTGAGCGCTATGTAAACCATGATGGTTCAGACCAAGAAACTTGGTAGTAACTGAATGCTCGGTTGACGGCTTCGTGAGGGTCTGTTTACACCTTGTATGTATAACCTACCAAGTATGAGTAGGTACTCATATAATCGTAGTGCCTAAGTTTTCAATTTAACACACATTTTTTTCATACTTGTTTAAACATTTATTTGAGAAAAACGGTCTGAAAGAGAGAGCTTTCACATTTATGCAAAAAGCACAATATTTTCCGAAAAAATTACGCATAGAAATTACAATATAAGAAACATTAATGCAGTAATGTTTACGCAGGTATAAGTACATTCCATCTTGAAGCGTTGTCTTACTTAGAAATCTTCCCCTTATAATGCAGACATTTTTTACAAATGGCATCAGCTCTATCCTTAATCGTTTGAGCAGGAGTGGCCATAGCCCTATCAGCTTCAGGCTTAGCGTCCTCTGCATCGAAAGGACCCTCACTAAACTGCTGAATCAACTTCTTAATATAACTCCCAGGACCCCGAATCGTCAATTTAGTATTACAATCTTCGGTTTTCTCAACGTTATTCTTATATTCACTCAACATTTGCAAGCCATCTTGGAAATTTTCAAAAGCTTGAGTTATTTTGTCGCCAATATTTAATTTCTCTTCAATTTCACTAAAATTCGATTTAGAAGAAGACATTTCTGCTGCTACATCTTTGGAACTAGTAGGTGTGATGATAATTTCATTATTTTTGACATCGATAGTGATTTTAGCGTCATCTAGTGACAGCCCGGAGAGTGAAACGTCGACGGATTTCGACCTGTATTGCCTAGATGGCGCTAGTGGGACTTGAAGTTGGTTTGAGTCTGTGTTGTCTTGCTTGATGGTGCCGATAGATGTCACTGGTGATGATGAGAGTGATGACTTGTCTCCCGGGCTTGATCCTGGAGTTTAATGAACTTTGTAAAGGAAAGAGAATTCTCGTTTTAATTATTTATGGTTAGTATAATAAAATATTTACATTGTTATGAAATTGGGTATTTTTTGGGGTTAGTGTATATTTTAAAAGTTAGTTTTTGCCGCCACCTAAGTATTTTGGTTGAATTACCTCTTATTTATAGCATTGGTGTTTCAGTTGCTCCTAAAAACAGATTTTTTTAAATTATTAATTGGTATTACCCTTCCTTACTTCATATTTTAATTACATTCACTTTCTACTTTGTTTTGTGGCAAAGTAGATTGAAAAATTAGTTTTCACACAAATAAGTGAAATAATACACCAAGACATAATGTGACACTTATAACACGACAAATGAAAAAAAAAAATAAAAAAAAAACAAAAAAAAAAAAATTAATGAATGATGAATGAGCTAAACTTGAACCCAACTCCAATAAAAGCAAAAACTGGTTCTTGAAAGCCAAAAAAGAAGGAAAGAAAGAATGTCTTGCAAAGTGTGTGTGTGTCCAGTGTGGGACAGCGTAACATAAAAAAAAAAAAATCTGTAGGATTTGAACAGAATGGAAGTAAAACAACAGCTTTAATAGGAGTACCGGTAGTATTTGTATGAAAAAAAAACAAAGGACGAATGAAAAAACAAAACAGAAACTGAACTACTAAACGAACTAAAAACAAAAGGCGGGATCTATGTTGGATTGTCTAATGTAAAAGACGTGCAAAAAGTGCAGATTATCAGCATGATCTAGGGGCCGTCTCCAGGAGCGCGAGAATCGCGGCAAAATTATCGTATAGAAATACGTAACACGACGATAATATCGCCGCGATTCTCGCGCTCGTGGAGACGGCCCCTTAGAGAGAGAGAGAGATACTAAGAACACAGTGATTTTAGTCACAAAGCAAGCTCATTTATACTCTACCCACCGTTAGAAACATCCTCCCTTTCCTCCTCGCAGCACAGCGGCAGACTCTGCTCCACCATCATGCCCTGCACCATATCCATGCAGGAGTCCAGCGAGAACTTCTTACCGCACATCTTGATGCCCCGGATACGGCGGCGCATTTCTGTTAGTGAGTTAGTTCGTGTAAGTGTGGGGTGCATATGGGGTGTGGGGGGAGCGTGGTTAGTTGGTTAGATGGTAAGATGATTAAGGTGATTGAGAGGAAGATTCTCTAGAGTTATTACCAACTGGTAATTCTCTAGAGTCATTACCAACTGGTAATTCTCTATAGTCATTACCAACTGGTAATTCTCTATAGTCATTACCAACTGGTAATTCTCTATAGTCATTACCAACTGGTAATTCTCTATAGTCATTACCAACTGGTAATGACTCTAGAGAATTGAATAGAGCTGTAGATGCTACGTGCATTTATGATAATAAACTATGCGAGACAAGATTTGAAGTAGACCTAGGTGTAAACTTGACAAATTTGCGATTCCTGAAGAGGAATTGTTTATAATAACATGATATACAAAATAAGAAATGTACATACAAATAAGTTGAATGAGTCATTTCATTTCATTTATTCAATAAACAATTTATATTGTGTCTGAATGTGTTACATAAAAAAGTTAAATAAACACAAAAACGTCTAACAATAAACACAAAAATGATCTTATAACACACAACAAGTCATACAAAAAATAAAAAAAATGTTCATCATTATCATTTCTAAAAAAAAAAATAACCAAAGTCAAAAATTACAATCATAAAACATGAAATCCATTAAAAATCATGTCATAGTAACAAGTAATTTGAGTCTTTACAAAAGTTGGAAGAATTTATGACAACAAATGAAATAATCACCCTGACACTAATGTCAGTGAGTCATGAATTCATCCACAGAATAGAAACATGTTTCCAGTTAGAAGCTTTTTAGATATTTTAAAATAAGGTGGTTTTATAAAGGGTGTAAGTAGACCCTTAACATAACCGAAAGGCACTTGTTCTCCCCGTCTTTGCGATCATTTTTTTGTTCTATACCATACCTGGGAACCTTCTACTTACGGAGATATTGGGGGTCAAAGTTTCAACTTTTTCACAAGTGTTTTTTAAATACACGTTTTTAATGTAAGATTTTTACTTTACACACCTCCACGACCCTCGTACTGTTCAATCCATCCATCAGCACAATGCTTTGAGTGCTTTCCATCGAGTCCTACCGTAAAACGTGATTTTTAACCCCAAAAAAAAAGTCGATTCCCAGCAATAATTTTTGTGTAAAGTTACTTAGTTTGATGTACAGAATGCTTGGTTGACGGCTATGTGAAGGGTCTGTTTGCACCCTGTGTAGCAGTTCTTTTATGTCTTTAGGGAAGCAATTAAATAATTTTACCGTTTGATACTGTATACAATGCGTAACAATATTTACTTTGGGGATTACTTTATGCTTCAAATATTGGTTCCTTGTGCTTTCCCTTAAGTCTTACGAGTCTCGAGTAAAGACTTGAGACCTCTAACAGCAAAGTACGCAGTAGCCTAGTATAAACCTTATGATAATAAGAATAACGATCACTGTGCTTTAACAGTGATGCTAAATCAGAGGAGAGAGAAAATAACGGTGAAAGGTACTGTATACTTTATTAAAGTAACAAACATAATTTGACTTGAGATTTGACAAGAGACTAAGAACTAGGATTTAACCACTCGAACACTTGGGACTCACCAGGGCTATCCTTCGGCTCCATCTTCAACTGTGCGAAGGTTTGTGCGCAGGATGTGAGCAGCTGTTCATAATCGCAGATAGCAGCATGAGTACCGTTCACAATCTTAGGGCTCATGGGACTGTTGGCTAGTAGGAGACTGGTGCCGAATGTTGCGTTTAGCTCGCGTGTTTCTGAAACATTTGCTACGTGAATGAGAAGGAAATGACTAGAGGAGGAGAGAGAGAAACTAATGGAGTTGTGAATGAAAATAATAGTAAAGGAATAACTGCAGAAGAGGACCACGGAATTGTTGGAGTAGTGAGTGAAAATAGTACCAGGGAAGTAACTAGAGAGGGAGACAAATATACTGTTGGAGTAGTGAGGCAATTGGTGATAAAAGTAGAAATATAAGAAGGAATATAAATTTAGTAAAAAGTATAGAGACGAACGATATAAGTTGCTTCAAAGCACAAAAGAAATATACATCAGAGAAGCTCAACGAATAAATTTCACAATCTTAGGGCTCAAGTGACTGTTGGCTCGTAAGGAAATAACTGGACAGGGAGACATCGAAGCTGTTGAAGTAGTGAGTGAAATTAATACCAAGGAAGTAACTATAGAGGGAGACAAAGATACAGTTGGAGTAGTGAGGCAATTGACGATAAGAGTGGACATATTAGAAATAAATCTTATAGAGGAAGCTGATAATAACTCAATAGGTAAGTAGTATAGAGATGAACAATATAAGTTGCTACAAAGCACAAAAAAAAATGTTACTGAGAAGCTCTACGAATAAATTTCACAATCTTAGGTCTCATGGGACTGTTGGCTAGTAGGAGACTGGTGCCTAATGTTGCGTTTAGCCCGCGTGTCTCTAAAACAGTACGTGAATGAGACAGACTGTAATATTCTAATAAAATATACCTTTGAGAGAAATCCTCGGTTTCTTGGGCACCACAATGTTTCCATTCTCGGAGCCGAACACGTCCATCAATATCTCCTTGGCTACCGTCTTGATCTCATTCCAGTCGTCTGTAATGTTAGAAATCGTTTTTATGTAGTGATAAATAAAATGTACTAAAACAAAACAAGAACCCCTTCATCGTTGAAATAGTTTTTATTTTTATCTGGCAAGGTGGAAGATTAGGGATAAGTTTTCGGTAAAAAAAAAAAAAATTGTGGAATTCCAAATATTCTCCGATCAATGCAGCAGCTATGAAATTATAATTTTGGTGTTATGAATCTGCAGCATCTAATTTAAACCAATCTGAGTAAGAATGAAGAGAGACAATCCGATCAAAACTTACAAATTAAAAAAAAATACCAAGTGGTGTCCAACAAAAAATATGTCAAGAATTTTCCTAAACATAATTCTAATATTCTGGTTAAGCTACAGGAATACGTACTAAAACAGGACTTTGATATACTCTCATCAGTTGTTGATGGACACTAATAAAATATTGACAGCACGCCATGTTGGATTGCGACGTTTAGCTTTTTAGCCTACAACAGTCTCCTTACCCAAAACGTCCTGGTTAGTAGTCCTAGACGAGGTGATGGTGAACCGGATGACGTAGATGCCCTTGAAGCAGGCTGGCACAGCGTGGATGAAGCCGCGCGCGTTCAAGCGCTTCAGCAGCCGCTCGGTCAGCGCGTTATCGCCTTTCATGCGGAAGGCAACCATGCCTGGAATATTGAAGAGTGTTCTGTTACTATAAATAGTATCGTAGATAGTTTGACATATTATTGGTTGTAACATAACATCACGCCTGTAATCCCCGGATGGTAAAGGTCATAGCACACATATCAACTCGGAAAGCGATCGTCACCGTATCGCCTTTCGCCTCGCCGTCAAAGAGGCGTCAACCTAACTTAAGCACGTTACCAAATGATGATGCTCTCATGATGCACTAAAAATCGCTTGACGGCCCTGATCCAGGATTTTCGTTTAGTTCAGATATTTTGATTCAAAAACGTGGAGATGAAAATGAGCAAATCGAATTACGTTAAACATTTTATGGATTTGTACTTTGATACCTATAACTAACTTTGGCATAAGATTTAAATGCATACCTATTAAAAAGAATAAGGCAAACCTAAGTTCCTTGGCTGAGGTATCTCAAACCGTTGATCAGCCAGCACTAGAGCTTCAAACTTCTGCGCTAGACGGACGCCCTGAAAACATACAAAATAAGAAATATAAATACGAATGAGATAATCCGACGTATGAATGCTGACGAAGCGAAGGGAATATCAAAAAATAGATAAAGATATATCGATCGTTTCGTGCCGGGCGTTACGTGACGTTAAGTGACTAAAAGAGTGATGAATATAAATGTTGATGGATGGAGAGGGAGAGGAAGACCAAGGAAACCTATCCATGACCTTTCTCTTAAGGTGAATGCAGCTCTGGAGACTTTCCATTCTTGGTTTAATGCAAATATGCTTCTTATAAATACGTCTAAAACCAATATTATCTTATTCAAAACTACTGCGCGTAGCAAGGATATTATGGACATTGAGCTAGACAAAGTTAAAATTGAGCTTGTCAGGGAAGTTAAGTTTTTGGGAATTCATATTGATGATTTGTTAAATTGGAAGAAAGAATTAGCAGCTTTGGACGCATCAATATCATCTGCTTGCTATGCCTTAAGAACTCTTAGGGATGAAGTGAGCATAAAATATCTAAAAATGGTATATTATGCGCTGATTGAGTCCAAACTTAGGTATAGCATACAGTTTTGGGGAAACAGCTACCGCTACAACTGGCACAGGGCTTTCATTCTCCAGAAAAGAGCGATCCGAACTATTGTCCGCATCGCTCAACAAGACACCTGTCGTCCGTACTTCAAAGAACTTGGTATCCTAACAGTGCCTAGCCTTTATGTTGTGGTACTGTTAAACACCTTTAAAAAATATATTTATGACTATGAAACAGACGAGGGCAGGGTGGTAAGAGAAAAAACCCGTAGAAAAGACCTTGCGAACAAAATCACCCCAGCTCTTGGAATAGTGAAGCATAGTCCACAGTATCAGGCAGTCATAATATTTAATAAATTACCAGTAGAGCTAAAAAGCATACTGTACACGGGCTCATTCAAGGGAAGGCTCAAGGCATTTCTATTGGAAAGATGCCTATATTCAATAGATGAAATGTAAATGACGAATTTGAGTTTAAATTGTATGATTTTGTTTTGACATGTTTTTAAATATTCTAATGCTGACATTGTTTTATTATTGTTTTTTTTTTTTTTTTGTAATTTAATTTATGATAGTGATGTGACGTTTGATGAATTTGAATTTAAATTGTAGTTATGATCTTTTTTTTATATATATATTTTTTTGAACATTGTTGATTATTTATTATTTTATATGACATGTTTTTAAATATTTTAATGAATTTATTATGCTGACCTTGCTTTATTATTGGTTTTTTTTTATAATTTATTTTGTGATAGTAATGGTGTGTTTTTCTGTTTGTAATTAATTAATTTATGTATGTTTTTTTTTGCTTTTTAACAATGTTTTTTTTTTTAAATGTAACATTCAGACACAATGTAATTGTTATTGAATAAATGAAATGAAATGAAAATGAAACGATGGATGGATTGTGGGACAAAATTAAATAAGAAATACGAAACAATGAAAACCATAAATAGTAGATTACCTCACGAATATGCTTCTGGATTCCCGAAACTCCATAGTTACGGAGCACGAACCATAACTTCAGCGCCCTGAAGCGACGACTCAGAGGAATTTGCCAATGCTACGAATAAAAATACAAGTATCAAGTTTGGTACAACATTTGTTCATACGATATCATTAGAAGCGTTTAATTCGTTAGTAAAAGCTTTGACCACCACCGCAACAACCACGAGGCGATAAAGAGTAAGAGTCTTTGACCATGAAGTAACTTAAAGAGTCACTTGTCTCCAGTCACTCCAACTACCAGTTCTTCGGACTGGAATCGCTTCACACGTCAACAGAGATATCCTTGGTCAAGAACGTTAGCTTTGTTTAACAATAATTTCCTGCATATGGCTTATTACCACAAGTAAATTATGTCAGTAAAGCTTAAAGTAGCTACAATACACGTTTCAGCAAATTCTTATCACCAGAATTCCCACCATCACCGATAACCATCACCTAATAAAATTCTTACTAATAGCTCTCTCTTATCAGGATCTTCCAGCTGAATGTTTTCACCACATCCTGATGATATTTTGTTATAACCATGGAGGTTACTATCATCATCATTGTATAAATCACCATTATTGAGAACGCCATTTGGTAAATCACCATTAATTTTACCATTTTTGTAATCACCGTTTGGTAAATCACCGATAATTTTACCACTCTTGTAGTCGCCGTTTGGTAAATCACCGTTAATATCCTTTGCAATCTTTGGTTCATCTTTTATAATTATTGGTTCTCCAACATCACCGTTGGCTTTGTCATCACCGTTGGTTTTGTCATCACCATGGACGATGATAATTGGGTGATGAATTTCTTTTAGGATGTTGTTTATCTTTCTCATTGGTTTCTTCTTTATGTAAGTTTGTTTGTCTCCAACCTAATGTAAAATATCAGTTACTCCCTTTTAGTACGAATAAAGAAAATTCATAAAACTTAATATTGTTCTTTTAAAATATTCAATTTGCGAAACCTTAACATAAAAGAAAGGCACTTGTTCTCCCTGTCTTTGCGATCATTTTTTTGTTCTAGACCATACCTGGGAACCTTCTAGTTACGGAGATATTGATTATTGGTATTAGAATTCCCAAATAGTTGCCCCTCAACGCAGGTAGATATGCCAAGCCACTTGAAACTTTGAAAGTGTAATAAGTGAGGTAAGTTCAAGTGTCTAAAAATACTAAAGACGTGAGGACTGCAACAAATAAACAAAAAAATGGTTATGAGTATGATTTGACTAAATTTAATTTAAAAGCACAGTTTGCTAGTACGTAAAATAGAAATAATATAGTCTAGGTAAAAGTCACGTCGTTGGTCTTCAGATTCAGCGGCCACTAACATATTCCATGCTAAATAAGCTCTTGCAGACATTATTTTCGCTTTATTACACTCAAAAACGTATATAATTTTAATGTAAACATGTGTTTCACACGTCAAAATGCTAGTGAGCAACGTAACTACTATCGCAAGCGTATTGATCGATAGCGTCTGTAGAATTAGCGAGTCATGGTACCGTTTTGTATGGCGACAGCTGAAAAACGTTAGTAACTATCGAATAGATTACGTTAGGTTTTTAACCTATCGAAATCTATAGTGCTCGTGGTACGTATTTTAATTCATTCTGTGACCGCTAGGGGCGCTGTACAATATTTCATACAAATAATTTACGGAGACGCTAGCGAGTTTTAGCTGCGTAAACTCATGGTAGAGGTACAGAATGCTTGGTTGACGGATACGTGAAGGGTCTGTTTACACCCTGTATTATTATGCTAAAATAAAATTCTATAACATTATTCTAAATCTTACCATGTAATCAATAGCTTTTCCTGAAACAAAGAAACACAAACAAATCATTAATAATTAGGTAATAATTTATTTACGAAGGTAAATCTCACAGGAAAAAGAATATTCACCTGAATTTTCATGCCTCAAGTAAATGGGGTTCACGTTGAAGGTTCTATGAAGAGCTGTGCTGTCTTTCACCCTGAAAAGTAAAAAAAATAGAATAATCAGAATTAAGCCCGTCACAGACGTGGCTATAATATATATTAATATCAATCATAGCAAGGCATATTATTACGACATAATTTCTATATAAATTTTCGAGTGACCGCACAAGAAGCTATAATATATATTTCTATGACGTCACCAAAATATGTCGACAAATATATCTCAATACATTATGGTAAAGGACGACCGCAGACCGAGTGAGGGCAAAATATACATTGTAGTATAGCTCCCGTGTGTGGTAGCTTGCTATACTTTTTTTTTTTTTTTTTTTGACGTGGTAAAATCATCAAATGAGTCCTCCCACCCAGGGCAGAGCGGGAGGGACTGTCAGACTTGTACTGACTAAAATCCACGGTGTCCTTCAGTAGCCCTTTATGTTCCAGGGTCACGGTAATTCTATGAGTCCCGCGACCCCGGCAGGCTTTGGCCCTCTAGAGGGGGGCCCCGTCATTATGCTGACACTCTTTGAGGCGCGCGTGGAACACAACGCGCCGTCGACCCGGGCATGGTCCATGGTCGGACAGCGAGTCGCCCATTACTCGCCGCCCGCATGCCCGCGCCTACGGTGGCCGGAGATCGTCTGCCGACGTCCGGCGCCGTGGGCGTCTACCACTGCGGCTGGTGTGGAGGGAGGACGCTGTCCTCTCCCTCACGCGGCCCGCCTCCTCCTTCGCGAGCATGACTGCTTCGCAGAAGGAGGCGACCGCTTCCCACTCCGTCTCGCCCCGCAGCATGGCCTCGACCAATGCCGGGCGCGAGAGGGCTCCGCCTATCGCCGCCGTGAGGACACGGCGGTGCTCTGCCCAAGCGGAGCAGTCCTGCACCGTATGCTCCACCGTGTCCTCCGGGCGGTCCTCGCAGTGGTGACACCCAGGCGTTTCCTCCTTCCCCATATGACACAGGTACCTCCCGAAACTTCCGTGTCCGGTGAGGACCTGCGTCACGCGGTAGGTCAGGACGCCGTGACGCCTATCCAGCCACTCCTCAAAGAGGGGTCTTACCGCCGCGATTGCGGCGTGCCCGGACCTCGGTTGCGACAGTCGTTCCCTCCATACTGCCCTGAGATCGCGCCGGAGCTCTTCCCGCCGCGCCTCGACTTGTCGAGGTAGCAGGGATTCGCCCCGGCGCTGCGCCTCCACGCGCCACTCATAGAGGCGCTGGAGGGCAGTCGCCTCCAGATAAATAATATAATATAGCTTGCTATACTATAATATATCTCTATATATAATAGCTACGTCTGTGAGGGGCTTAAGAGTCGAAAATAATTTCATAAAAAACAACCAGTACACTGTAGAAACATCGCGGCGGCTTCTCATTCATTCAAGTTTTCTTTGAAGTATTGTTTCGATTATGCTATTATACAAGGTGGAGACGACAATACGACAATTTTGGCCAAGGTTTTTGAAGTAGCGAGTTGGCAACATGTGTTTAACGTTTATACCGATGCGGTATTCGTTAACCTGTTGGTGGTAGCCTATTATCTACACTATGTAGAAAATGCCAAAAATGAAAAATAACGTCCTGTGAATAAACTGCATACAAAATTCAATCGAAAATATCCAATAATTTTTGATTGAATTTTTGTATGCAGACTGGGAACGTCATGAGGTACATACAGTGTAATTTATTGTCGCATTGTCGTCTCCACCCTGTATTAATCAAATAAAAAATAAAAATCATTAATTATTTCAAACAAAAAAGTCCGTAGGCAAGGCAAGATTGTTACTAACAAGAATTTGACGAATTTTGCTTATAAATAATGTTAGTAATTAAAAAGAACACGCGCATACACATACACAAACTGACATACACGGACACGGACACACGGACATGCGGACGGACACGGACACGTAGACGGACACGTGGACGGATACGGACACGCGGACACACTGTCTACCCCTGCACAGCAGGCTCATTACTCTCGCAACACATGAGCTCAGTGAAATTAAATCCTTCTTACCACATAGCAGTACAATCGAAGTTGACCATCAGCCACTTGGAAGGGTTGAAGGCGAAGGAATCCGCCATCTCCACGCCATCCAGCCAGTGTCTGCAAATATTAACCAGATTTATAATAAAATAATATGGTGCAGTAACGAAGGGTCAATTTTTGTAAGAGGTAAGCCGGAGTACATATCTTTAATGTGATTATATTATTTGTCTATAGAATACTGACTGTGCCATTTTTCAAAGGGAAGCCAGTAGGAATCGAGTTCTATGGAACCTTCGCCACTGATATGGTGATTAATTTATAGGTACAATTTCTCTGTCGTAGAAACAGAAAAGGTGTTATTCCTCAAAGCGCAACTATTTTAAAGCGCAACCAACTAAGCGCAACTAAATTATTCCTCGAAGCGCAACCATTAGTTGCGCTCACAAATTTAAATTAAACCTTGCGCAACCATGACTGAAAAAAAATTAATGAATCCATCATACCTCTCTATTTTTCATCATGGTTGCACTTTGAGGAATAAACATATAATATTTTATATTTGAATTCCAACTCTCGACACCAGGTTAGGCACTAACCACACGATAAAGTAAGAACATTACCTGTATTCAGGGCATGTAAACGCGCTACCAGCATAGGCCGCGTCCACATGGAGCCAAGCGCCGTGCTTTTCGCAGACGGCGCCGATCTCGCGGAGATTGTCGAAGGCTACCGAGCCCGTGGTGCCCAGGGTGGCGCAGACCTGGACAAAAGATTTCCATTAGTAAATAAGCTAAATCGCTCTGACCAATCTGTTAAGTGAGACGCCAATAACGCGTTCGCTCCGCACCTTCATGACCTCATATTTGCTCTTATTGGCTTTTGACCAAGATGTTAATATCAGGTACACCGCAAACCCTGCCAGGGCTGCGGGACTGTTCGAAAGAGATACCGTGGCCCTGTCACACAAAGGGCAAAGAAGGAACATGGATGGGTTTTAGTCAGTACAAGTCTGACACTCCCTTCCGCTCCGTCCAGAGTGGGGGGGGGGGTCATTTGATGATTCCCCATCCGAAAAAAAAAGGTACACCGCAAAAAAAAAAGATTTCCAATACCTGTCATGAAGCAGTAGTCTTTAAAACAGTTAACGTTGACCAGGATTTAACAAAACTAACTTTTAAAAGAAAGTAAGTAACGTAGATAATAAAAACGTGGTTTGAAAAGCAAAACGAGCCCAGCTGCTTGTTAAAGCTATAATAGTTCAAGTTTAGAAACGTTAAGGAAACAGCCACAATAGCTTCAACACACGACACCTTTTGCAGCTAAATACCCACGTAAACTTATACTGTCACTTACGGGATATCTTCCGTGATTGTTCATTATTTTGAGCTCCCGATATTTCGGCGCTGTTGCAACCCGCGATCATGGCGCTTGCAACAGCGCCGAAATATCGGGAGCTCAAAATAATGAACAATCACGGAAGATATCCCGTAAGTGACAGTATAAGTTTTGTTGTAAACCGTGCAAGCTTGAAAGAAATACCCACGTGTCGCAAAAGCTGAAAAGCTGAAACAGCTTTCTGAAGTGTGTCACCCCACTCACTGGCGAGCGGTCTACGGAAAGACTAAAGCTGTGGCGAGGTAGTACCTAACCCATTTGTTCCATCTGCTGAAAATCTCTAACCTGGACATAAGTTACCATGGCTGACCTGGAAGTCTTTAAATAGACTCTGGACCCAGGTTAGCCGCAGCAAGAAAAACCTGCTCAGGTGGAGATTCATTGGTGCCTCTACCCTGGAGGTTAAATGGTGCTGTTCCAGAAACGATGGGGCACTTAATATTGTGTCCAGCGTGTCCTATTGTTTGGTCATTTCAGGAACTGATGGACGCCACTAAAGGCGCCAATTTAGTGGCTCAGTTCTGGGCCGACATAATTTAGATTGCCATCGACACGCTCAGAAGAAGAATTTCTTTCAAGTTCAATAAAACTGAACCAACCTCCTCTACCTACACACACACAACTACACCGTAAAGCCAGTAACTAAGTAACGCGTACACAATCACTATGCACTTAAGAAGGCAATCGGTGGAAGCAGGTGGAGGGCGTTATTAAAATTTGATCGATACTCCACGGTATGGGAGTCGCAGTAATTAGTTGTTAGAGATGTAGGGTTATGCTGGATGAGACATCGACCCGACTGGCTGTTATTATTTAGCCACGTGCTCCATTTGTCTCACACACATTATGTACTTACCAAAGTTCAAAAAATACCAACCAACTCACTTTTAACACTTCTTTAACTGTCTCACATAATTGCGATACTGGGGTTTGCAAGATTTTTGTATGAAGCCTGGCCGGCCTAATTTCCGCCATTTTAATAACATTAACATAACATTATTATTTCCTTTATTTATATTTTTACAAATTGTTTACATTTTTAAATATTCCTTAGAAAAACAATTTAAAAACATTTAAAAATATAAAAAATTGTAGCCCACCGGTATCGGGAACAGGGTCCAAGCTACCGGCGGTCAGGGCTCCAGAGAGAGGAACCTCGTAACAATACGAGCCGTGTCTAGAAGTACCGCTCTCTGAATCAAGCCCTTGATCCAGCTGCCTAATGAGAGCCTCCTCAGGTATTGGTCGAGGCTCTTGGCAATTAAGCCATGGGCTGATACAACTATCGGCACAACGATCGCATAACATAACATATATTATTTTTAGTATATGCGAAACCTGAATATACTTTGATCAGAATAAGTAACTGAATCGATTCCAATAATTTTTAAACCATGTTATATTTTGTCCCAAAAATATTTAAAAAGGTTCCAAGTTGGACACCGACCGACATTAAGTACCTATCGCAATCATTTAGGTACCTACTGCCAAATTATTATTATCAATGAGCTCAGGACGGCGCTGAAGGCGCGCGCGCCCGTGCGCCGCGTGGTGACAACGTTTTTTTGCGGACAACCAGGCAACAGAACAAGCTTACAACTTTGTGATTTTTCTGTTTACTGTAACGACTGTCAAAGATCTGTAAATGACAGCCGGGACCAGCGGCTTAACGTGCTTTCCGAGGCACGAAGGACCATCGTATACATTCTATAATAAAGAGAGTGAGCAATCTTACAGGTGTCAAAACGTAGGCCACATCTTACAAAATAACATCTATGTAAAATCTAGTCGTATAGACTCTTCACATGATAATAATTACGTATTCATGAAGTCAACGGGATTCTTTATCGAATGAACATGAGAGTAAGATTGTTTCATGTTACTAAGTTAAATTATTAAGATTAGCTACTTAATGAAACTCGTGGCCAAATAATCGATCTCCAGGTTAAGCCGTGCTTGCTTCGTGGATGGGTGACCTGACCACCCACATAGGTCTCGTCTGTCAATTGTAGATCTTTGACAGATTTAGTTAAAAAAATATAAATAAAATTTAAAAAAAATCTCAATGCAAAAGTCGAAATCTATCAAATGTAATAGGGCGCCCCCTATTACATGGGACTTAAATATAACTGGCGAAATGTGGGTGTAGTATCAGGTATAGCTCTGCCTAACCCCTTTGGGGATAACAAGCGTGATGTTATGTGTATGTTCAGTCGTAAAAAAATACATAGAAGAAACGCATCTTCCCATTCTAACTAAAAATAAAATATTTAAATTCCTTCGACCCAGATTTAATAAAAAAAAATTTCAACGAACCGAGTTAAATTGCCTGGAATTGGATAGGCCTATATCCAACAGTATAGCTCATTGACGAACTCGTATTTGCAACTAGACTAAGATCAAAGAAAAATAATGTACTTCGAAAGAACAGTTCCATTGCCAAAATTCCACTGAAATAATATTTCCATACACAAGGGAAATTACAATAAGTGAAAGATTTAAAATTGTTATTACAATGAATACTCGACATGATTATTAGGAAGGTTTTAAAACAAGACTCAGGATACTATAAATTGTTGTACTGACAATATGTGTGGTACAAGTAATAGACTTATGCATTTTACAATGCTGCATTGCTTTTGCGAGAAACTTCTAATTAATAATTTATTTATTTATTTGAGAAAACATATACAATATAACCGATAAATCAAAGCTATTGCTCTGACAAACCACAGATTAAAAGAAACATATTATGTATTTTTTTTATTAGGCTAAGTGTTGCCATACAACGTGGCAACGCCGCCAGTCTCTTTGGCACAGCTGACAGCGTTGAGGAGGAGTTTTTTGATGCCCTTTTATAGTTTTGTTGTTAGTTTTCTTATTTTAGGTTATTTAATAGTTTTTAATTAATTAAAAAATGCAAAAAAAAAAGTTAAATTTAAAAATGTTGAATGCTTAATAAATATTTTATTTTATAATAAGGAATGATAAAAATATTAAGTAAAATAGTTTAAAATTTAGATATGTGTGTGTGTTGAGATAATACACTTTCATAAAATTATATTGATTGAGCTCAAAAAAGTCGCTATGTCTATGATTCATCATATCATCATTTAACGTGACATGTAAAATCGCTTAATTCAATAAACATTAAAAGTGTGATGGGAAAGCTTAATAATTACAATCGTTTGTTCTGGTTCAAACCTTCAGTTAATTACTAAAACGCTTTTTAGTTATTGAAGTTCAAGAACAGCTAAATGCAAAAAACAAAACCCTATCACAAAGAAACGCTTCCGCAAGTAACTTCACCGGCCTGTCAAATCGCTACCGCTCATAGCTCAGCCCACATTTTAAAGTCCTGAGCAGCTTCCGCGCAATCTGTGGCAACATCACAAATTGGTCCCACAGCGGCCAATTGGACTTAAAAATGGTCTCTACTAATCTTCAAATAATGACTGTTTTCATTTAAAAGGATGCCTTCATATTTTTCAGGTCTTCAGGGAACTTGGTTGGGTATTATTTAAATTATAGAAAAGAGGAGTAATATAGATTTTAATGAGCTTGAAAGATGGTGGTAGTTTTAAATATGTCTTGGAGATTAGTCCCAAGATTCTTGTCATCTACTGTGTATTTAATCATTTTAAATTAATTTATTAACTAGCAGCGCTGTCGAAACTGGTGATTTTAGAAGCATGAAATGCACAGGAGTTCTTTTTGTAACAAAGGTGAGCACTAAGCAAGGATTTTTGCAAAATTGAAGCTAGGACACAGATAATATAATACTGCGTACTGCGTAGCTAGGATAACCCTTCACGAAGCCGTCAACCAAGTATTCTGTGCATCAAACTAAGTAACTACGCAAAAATTATTGCTGGGAAACGACTTTTGTTTTTGTTTTTGTATTAGAATAAAATTATGAAACTTCCTGTTAATGATGTTTACGTGTCAAACGGGAGAACATACGTAGGTATGTGCTCGACTCCAGTAGATCATCGCTCGCAACAGGGTGTTTTATCTACGTCATGCGTACATAACGTACTGAACAATACATACATACTGAATAATATTTTTATTTTTAAATTATTAAAATCACATAAATACCATTTTTTTATGAATGTTTAGTAGTCATTGGATACATGAAGTGGGGTGCCGTTGTAAGACGACTAAAAAGCCACGGTGTATATCTATTTATAGTTTGTGAATAATGCATATAGTTATTTGTCATTTTAGAATGTGCCATATAAATCTTTTTCAAATACAACGAAAATATTGTCAGACAGATGCATCACACAATGCATTATTAAACAAAAAAAAAATCTCTATCGCTTCACAAAGCGAGTAACTTCCGGCCCCGGACACGGTAGTAATGTTTGAAATATTATGAAACTCCGCAGACGGAATGCTGTCGTTTCAACCCGCTTGCCGAATAATTCCCTAAAGGATGATTTCCACCAAACGGCTCGCGTCGCATCGGATCGGAACGGATTTTACAATCTTTAAACGATATTAGATCGTGTACACAGTATTTAAAGTCTATATTACCAGGCCGCGCGCAGCAGCTTGACCGCGGGCGTCTTCCGCGACACGCGATCGTAGCCGAAAGTATGCTGCGACGCAATCGGCTCAGTTCGTCTGTTGTCGTATCCGATCGGATTCTTTTAAAAATTGGACAAATCAACACGGTAGGAATTTAACTATTTTACTAGGCGCCGAGACGGATAAGTTCACAAGCGACAGAACCGATCATATGCTTTCACATCCTGCCGGCCGCGATCGGCTGTCGCCGCATCCGTTCGTATCCTTTTCGAGCAAATGTGAGGCGAGCCGTTTGGTGGAAATCATCATTTAGGCAACTGTCTCACTGACCGGCGATTAGTGAAAAGCGAGTAGAACGAGATAGAAACGCGTTGTATGAATGGCAGTGTGAACTACTAGTCACTTCCTCGTGGGTCAGATCCCTTTTTTTGCTGTCGAATACCCCACAAATCACCCCACCCCCACCCCCACCCCCTCTGGGCGGAGTGGAAGGGAGTGTCAGACTTCTACTGACTAAAACCCATCCATGTTCCTTCTTAGCCCTTTGTGTTCCAGGGCCGCGGTGTCTCTTTCGAACAGTCCCGCAGCCCCGGCAGGCATCGGCCTTTGCGGACCCCTTCCGATTTGCTGATATCTCTTTGAAGCGCGTGTGGAACACGATCGCGCCTTCGACACGGCCTGTCGTCATAAGACGGACGGACGGCGAGCTAGCCCGTTACTCACCAGCCACAGTGAGTCCCTACGGTAGCCAGGACCCACCCCGTGGCCCCGACGCCCGCGGCGTCTCTAGATCCGTTTTTACGTATAAAGTTACGCCATAAAAACACTATAAACAAAAGCTCTGTTAACTATCACAGACCCCAGGAGGCTCCCACTAGACCCGCAAAATGAATCTTTGTTTTTAGGACAATCCCGCCACACTATCCCGAAACCACTGTATCCCCTGAAAGCCAAATTCAACAGTGGTGACTACCAGAAAAGCGCCGAGACAATGAAGCTCGACAAAGTCCCAGAGAAACAATTTAACTGTCTTGGATCCCGCAACGAAATTAATCAGAAAATAATAGCGGAGGAGTAGGAAAAACATAATTTCTAGTTCCCTCCATATCCTCGCCCGCGAAGTAGATCACGGCCCACTCCTTGTCACGGAGATGTTTCCCACCAGCACGCGCAGCATGGCAACCGTAGAAACGGGTTTTGTCGACGGAAGAATCGACAAAATGACAGATTTCTTTTGTTAATCTGTCATTTTGCCGATTCTTCCGTCGACAAAACTATGCTCATGCTACTCGAGCTGGAACACTATAGGCTGATTATTCTAGGCCGTCCTAACTTATTTGAAGAACAGGCCTAATTTCATCTTTTGTTGACAATTATTTAGTAGCTCTAATATTTGCGGAAGCCTGTCTACGAGAGTTTAGATTTGTGTTGATCTTTGTTTCTATCTTAAATTATTATCTGTTATCTATTAGTTCAACTATCACGGAATTATTTTACGTAATTACATAATAAAATGTATCATGGCTAAATAATAACAGCCGCTCGGATCAATCTTCAGGTTAAGCGGCGCTTGTCTAGGTTGATCTGTGGATGGTTGACGAACCATAACATACCGAGCTTCCTCTGTGTAACATCAGTTAGGGCCCATCGCAGAGGAGACTGTAAATGGGTCTCCCCTAACCCACGTTGTGTACTGCACTATGTGAACATTATGCCATCCTCAGAGGTTTTTTTATGGTTAAAAGGAGTAAGAACATAATTATAGACAATATATTGACTGACTCGGTGGTCTAGTGGCCGCAAGCGCGACTGCTTAGCACGAGGTCCCGGGTTCGATTCCCAGATCGCGCATGTTCTGAGTAGTCATGGCAATAGGCTCGCCCCCTATTACATGGGACTTAAACATAACTGGCGAAATGTGGGTGTACTATTAGGTACTCCTCTGCGTAACGCTTCGGGGATTACAGGCGTCATGTTATGTATGTATGACATAAAGGGTGTAAATAGACCCTTAACACATCCGAAAGGCACTTGTTCTCCCCGTTATTGCGATCACTTTTTTGTTCCAGACCGTACCTAGGAACCTTTTAGTTACGGAGATATTGGGGGTCAAAGTTCCAACGTTTTCACAAGTTTTTTTTAAATACATGTTTATAATGTAAGATTTTTACTTCACACACCTCCACGACCCCCGTACTATTAAATCCATCCATCAGCACAATGCTTTGAGTGCTTCCCATCGAGTCCTACCTAAAAACGTGATTTTACACCCCAAAAAAAAAAAGTCGATTCCCAGCGATAATTTTTGCGTAAAGTTACTTAGTTTGATGTACAGAATGCTTGGTTGACGGCTATGTGAAAGGTCTGTTTACACCCTGTATAGTGGCTAAGGTAAGCAAGACTTACCCAAAACGGGACCAGTCCCTTCTCCTTGTCACTTGCGATGGCTGTCTCCAGTTGTTCTCCACGCATGCTCTGGTGCTCATCAGACTCAATATACCGCATCCGGACCAGACCTGGCCCAAAATTTCATCAATGGAATGAAAAACAATCAAAATACAAAATGAAAACGGCATCCTAAAGTAAATTCGTAAGTTTTGTTTGAAAAAATTATGGGTTGCAAACCCTAATTATGGATGGGTGACCACCCATTACATACCGAGTTTCTACCGTGCCTCGGAAAGTACTTTGAGCCGTTGGTCCCGGGTGTCATTTATAGATCTTTCGCAGTCGTTTCTGGTAGTCAGTGGCCCGAAAGTCTGACAACTAATCTTACCAAGGGGTATTGTATTACCCAGTACTAACTGGGTTGTGGCCGTCAGACAGGCAGTCGATCCATGTAAAGTACTGGTTTTCAGCTGCTTCTGGTCAGACTGGTAGTCGACCCCAACATAATTGGGCAAAGGCTAGCCAGATGATGAGTGATATTAGGGTTATCCATCAGGCACTGCTCAGTAGCAACTACGGAGTCTGGATTTATGTCCGGTTGATTACAAGCAATGATGCAATTTCTTGTAAGATTACCACTTACCAATAAGCCCCGCCTTCTCCACGGAGGAGTGAGCCTGATCCGAACAGTAGCAGATGAGGTGGCCCAGCATCTCAGCTGACTGCACCTCAGGGTTCAGCTTGGATAGCTCAAACAGAGCTCTTGTGCGAGCTGCTAGGAGGCTCACTAGGGTAGCTTCGCTAGCTGTTGTCTGGTTGGAGAAGAAGACATTAAAAATATGGTATCGGTGGTGGAATTACTGCCCTGATCTGAGGGTTTTACAGAGATATAAAGGTCTGCGTTTGTGAGATTAATTGGTGTACGCACAACGCCCAATAAGTTATGCAAAACCAAATTAAGCTGATCTCTCATCGCACGGGAAGCACATACAAAGCGAGGTCAGGTTCTGTTGGATATGTATAGCTTGATGTGTTGCCGTGTGTACTACTTTTTGGGATGAGTAAGACACGTATATGAATGGATTCTCCGTCTCTTTCTTGGGAGAACCCCTTTCAATTCTTGAGGATTCCCTTTTCATTCTTGAGAGGCCAATTGACTGATGCGTTACTTGCATCAGAATCTCATGGTGTGAATATAACAGCATATCGAACAACCAATTGTCAAGATCTCGGTTGATGGTGATTATGGTTTAACCGTTCGTAAAGTAATCTTTGGCAAGCCCAAAACTTTTCAGCTGTCCCATACAAAATTTCAAGAAATACTCGACCCAAATGAATGGGACAACTGATATTTTTCCGCATTTACGATATTGGACCCAAGGAGAAATTGTTTAGTTTGTTCTGTTCCCCTTCTGTTACACCCTGTATAAGTATGAAATGACATTTAATGATAAAAGCGTCCATTTAATAAGCTGCATTTAAAATCTAATAGCAGAAGTTTCCGTGACCGCAGACCTACGTCATTTTATAAAAACTGAAACATTTTCTATGAAAGTAACTTACTAAAGGTAAGAACAATTGGATGTTATGAAAAGTCAGTCATGGTGGCTTTGGCAGATACCAGGTAACAAAGTTGTGCCAAACAGCTGCTAGGTTACGTCATACTATAAAGCGTTTTTTTTTAAATTTTGCATGAGGGCCTAGTATGATGATTCACCTCCTTTACTGCCAGACACTTTGTGTGGGGAAAATAATGTCACATTAGGCAGTTATCAGGTTAAAAAAATGTGCTAAATAGCTGCTAAGTTTACATCATACTATAAAGCGTGATGGTTTTTTACATAAAATGAGGGCCTGGTATGATGGGTCACCCCCCCACTGCCAGACACTTTGTGTGGTGGAAATAATATCCACCACAAAAAGGTACAGTGAAGCAGAGAAAGACACAATTTTAGCAATTTCAGTTTCTATTATATCTTACCTGTATAACTCCACCGCCTGGGCTATCGTTCTTCTCGTTGAGGAAGCAATCTGGTAGACCCAGCAGTTTTCCTAACCAGTTCATTGCTATGGTTTCCAACTCCGTACCAGCGGGGGATGATGCCTATAGGAGGAAAGATTCAGACGGATTTGCTGAGCAGCTTACAAGCACATTTCAGTTACATGACTGAAAAGTGCTTGTCGTTTTGGTAAATAGGACGTAAATGATAACTGTCACTTGCAAAGGACCTATGCGTTACAGATAAAGTCTATACACGACACGACCAACCACAAATAAATATATATACACAGTTTTATGATGCCACGAGTTTTGTTCATTGTTATTGTTATTTCATTGTGCTTATTCTGTCTACTAAAAATGTTTTGTTTATTCTTCGCGTCTACCATATTGTTTACTTTATAATTGTTTTACTATTTTTTTTTTTATTCTGATTTTTATGTTCAACCAATAACTTGTATGTTTGGTGTAAACTGTAAGTATAAGTTGGTTATAAATAAATAGATAAAAATAAATAAATAATAAACAAACTATTTAAGGCGTATCGTATTATCCAGTATCCAGCGCCAGAGTATTGCGTGAAATTGAAATTATGTTAGGTTTTTTACAATTTGCAGGTCAGTGTCCGCCATTGAAATACTGGTACTGTGACATTCTGACATTCATTGATAATTTTAGTTTGTAATACATTACTTTTGAGTAGCCTTTTTTTAAAATAATGCTTCTGGTGTTCTGGATTGTATTTAAAAATACATTCCAGCGACTTTTATCAATATTTCTTGCTCACAAAGACGGCACGGTTGGCGCAGTGGCTGAGCGATTGACTGCTGTGCTGCGTGTCGCGGGTTCGATCCCCGCACGGAACAAATATTTGTATGATCTAAAGGTAGTTGTTCCGGGTCTGGCTGTTTGTGTATGTGAGTTTAAATGTTTGTAAACGCACCCACGATACAGGAGGAATTCCTAGTGTGGGGGAATGTTAAAAAAAAAAAAAAAGATGTTAAAACTCCACGTCGATTAGACCGACCTTAAATTCAATGAATTGTTAAATTAATTTGTTACGGATCTTAAACCCCTTCGCACACGGGTCGTAAGCGTAGTCGTATCGTAAGCGTATCGCTACGACGCTACGTGTTCGAGACCTGCAGTGTTGCTCAAACGAATCGTCGCGTAGACTTATCGTTTTGGATATCAGTTAAAATCATGGCGTCAACGCCACCAGACGTTTTGGGTGTTGCGGATCTTACTTTGTGTTTAGACGAAGAGAATTTTTTTATTGTTTGATTTTGCTAGAAGTCGAAAGCGACGTGCTTATTGGATCCATCCATACATTGGAAATAATTACAGGAAGAGATTATTTGTTGCTGCATTTCTTGAATATTCGCTTAATGAATGATTATACAGCGTGTGGTGTGGTGTCTCAGACCATGAAACTGAACAACTTTTGTTCTATGACTTTTGTAAATTCATAACTTTTAGTTTTACCACACATGTGGATCAGCTGATTGCGTCCGTTCCTATAGAAAGTTTTTTTTTTTGCGAATTTCAAAAACTCGTAGAACAAAAGATGTTTAGTTGCATGGTGCGAGAGACCACACGGGAGGTCTTGCGTTTATTATGTTACACCTTGTATAGACAAGGGTAGTCTTCAACCAGTTTCACGAATTCAATTATTTTTTCAGTCATATTGAAAGTTAAAAATTATAAGAAATTCAAATTCAGTTTAATACAGGTGTTTTTTAAAGAAAATAATAAAAAGTTAACTTTTTACGCTTGTGTTTTTACGCCAGTACGCTACGACTATCGTAATGACAGTAAACACCTCCTACGATTTGTATACGGACTTGTTTGAACATGTTCATGCTCGTATTGCTCTCGTCGTACGCGCGGATAGGATACGCTTACGCCACGTCGACGCCGCCGCCGTGTGCGAAGGAGTTAACATAGTATACTTGTTCCTAGTTGGCTGTAACCAAGGAATATACTCACCCAAGTAAAGCAGAGTACGTTGAGAGCGCTGGACAGCATCTCCCCCATGATGGACGGGTACGATGTCAGAGCGGGGAAGTAGGCGTGCATGTGGGGGCTCTGCCAATGGACCAGCTGCGGACAACAGTATATAAATGCGAAAGTTTGTGAGGATGAATGGATGGATGTTTGTTTACTGTTTCACGCGTAAACTACTGAACGGATTTGGATGAAATTTGGCACATAGATAGTTTATAACCTGGATTAACATATATTATACTTTTTATCCCGGTATGAACCCGTGGGACAGTAACCAAACTTCACGAGGGCGAAGCCGCTGACAACAGCTAGTGTTATGTATGATACAAGAACACATAAAAAGAAATATAAAAGAATGTTTATAGAAAAAGTCAAGACAAATTCTGAACCAATCACCCGTTGACGAACGAACATCTTGACGAACGTTTCTCTTCGATAGATTATAATCTACCGAAAAATAATGCGTTAAATTGTAAGCAGTATGCTACAGTTCACAATCTTTCGACAGTTTACAATCTCTCGAGATAGATTATAATCTAACGGTTTTTACAATTTTTCGGTGACATATATAAAACAAACAAACATCACTACCCATTTTGCCAAACGCGATGATCATAGCTACATTTCCTTAATAATAATCTGTTGAAGTGGTTTTACCTAACCATCAGACATTTTTAGGTTCAAATGACCTTAAGTAAATCTTACCCCAGGCATGATATGCTCCTCTACGTCCTTAAAGATATCGTCCCACTGCTCAGGCATCTGCGGCGCCTCCTTGGGCAGCAACTTGTGCAGATACCCTGGCTGCACGCTGGGGTACACGCGACGGTCTCGAATGTTCTCCAGGTAATCTGCTATGTAGTCTACCATCTCCTTGGCTGGGAAGAAGTAAAATACAGTTTAATCGTAATATTAAACGGGTGGAAGAGAGACCGAAGCTCAAATGGTTACCACTTATTTAGTAGCTACAACATTCTGACTCTCCGCATAAAGAATGTAACAAGACCCTTAACGAAGCTGAAAAGCACTTGTTCTCCCCGTCATTGCGATCCTTTTTTTGTTCTAGACCATACCTGGGAACCTTCTAGTTACGGAGATATTGGAAGTCAAAGTTCCAACATTTTCGCAAGTTTTTTTTAAACACATGTTTTTTAAGGTTATAACTTTACTTTAAATACCTCCATGACCAGTTTACTATTCAATGCATCCATCAGCACAATGTTTGGAGTGTGTTAAATTGAGTTGTACCTTAAAACGTGATTTTTCACCCCAAACAATATTTTTTGCGTAGAGTTTATTGTTTAAAAATAGGCTAAAGTAAATTATCAATTTAGTATCTATTATTCATCGAACAACCTACAATAAATCCAATATAATTCATTTAAAACCTTGAAAAAAAAATCCCGAAACATTTCAATAAGTCTTTCCCCACACAGAATCCGATCAGCAAGTACCGACGTCCCACAAAGAACTCTTTGATCGAAAAGGAACACAATCGGACACTTGTGCCCATCCAATACGCTCAAAGGACTTTAATTGTAAACAAGACACATGTGATTGATTTAGTTTTGTGTCGTCTCTATCGAGAAATCTGAGAAAAACTAATACAGGGTGTAAGGGACAGCCCTCCACAAACTGATGGGGTGAATTCAGTATATCATACTAAGATGACCGGTACAAGAAAATATTTCAGGAATGGTATGGGAATCCAATTAATTTGATTTGTTTTATTTCCTCATACTCAATGTATCGTTACCGTGGCAAAACGCACGTAGCGAACGGCAAGAGCGACGATGAGTTCGATGAACTCTGTAGATAGGCAGGAAGTGAACAGCTGATTTTAGGCGTCGTTCGTTAGAGTAATTTAACATTCATTGTTGGATTTTTTTATATTAGCCGTACTATTTACATAAATGGAGTGCTGCATACAGGGAATGAAATTTTACATTGAAATAAAGGAATAGTTACTAAATTAAAAAATACGATTTTCTGGAAAAAAAATCCGGTGGAGTATGATTCAAAATAAGGAGCTGAATGCACCCTGTCAGTTTGTAGAGGGCCGTCCCTTACACCCTGTATAGCAGTATTTTGTAGTTGGGTATATAGCAGTAGTTTATAGCAGTATTAGATTAACACATAGATTACTTTTTATCCAGGTAGTATGATCCCGTGGGACAATTATCGAAGCCGTGGACATAAGTAGCTTATGCCCACGGTTTCGCCCGCGTGGATTTCAACTACCGGGATAAAAAGTATTATATGTGTTAATCCAGGTTATAAACTATATGTGTGCTAAATTTCATCCAAATCCGTTTAGTAGTTTTTGCGTGAAAGAGTAACAAACATCCATCCATCCATCTCACAAACTGCTGAGCTTCGATTTATTTATTATTAGCTCCTAGGTTCGATTCCCAGGTCGGTCAAAGAGATAAGGTAATAAAAACTATTCAGCTCCAATCAGATCCATATATCTAGTTGATATAGCAGGATCTATAGTAATCTAACTAGCGCAGCAAAAATAATACAAACTGAATAAAACATCGCAAAATCTATTCCTTCGCCAATCCCCGATCTACATTTGTTTCCACCAACTGATATCAATACAGAGACACCCATAAAAGGGATTTACACTAACTGACATAAACCAGTATAGACCGGAATAAACCAGTATAAACTGGTTTACACCGGATCGAACGACTCAATAACAGGACTTGCAAATCCAAATGGGTGTAGGAAACAGTGATTTTTATGTTATTTGGTGTGATAGTATACATTGTGTTGTAGAAGGAAGGATGCTCATTCAGTCGGGAATGAACGGTTTTACGTACGGGATGTTTATTGAATTGAGTCGTAGACAATAACACTGTTTTAATAAACTGTTTTAAGCTTTCACTTACAACCAAACTTATACTGTCACTTACGGGATATAAATAAATATCGGGAGCTCAAAATAATGAACAATCACGGAAGATATCCCGTGACAGTATAAGTTTAATTATATTATAAACTAGCTGTTGCCCGCGACTTCGTTCTCGTGGAAAAATATACATAAAAAAGATAAAATAAATAACAATAATCTCTATCAAAAAAAATTACAACCAACTACAAAAAGTATAATTTTACTGGGGATCGAACTTACGACGTGATGCACGTAAAGCGGTCATGATACCGTTTCTCTGTTTGCTTCGCTGACATATACTTTGAAATAGACGTTATTACGCATATCTTGACTGAAACGATAAACAATTGAATAATACTGACATAATACAATATTGCTCATCCCCTTCAGCAAGTAGCGTGATAATATATAGCCTAACATTTGAAGAAGCCTATTACAGATATCTGTGCAAAATTTGAACAGGATCTATGCAGTAGTTTTTGCGCCAAGTCGGAACATCGGATCGGATTTTAACGATTTTATTATATGTAGAGAAGAGAAAAGATAAAAATCATTGGTTGTCGAATTATTTTTTACAGTGCTTCTTAAAGACTGTATTAAAAAAAACTTGTGAAGAAGTTGGAACTTGGAACCCCAGGTATGGACCCAGGAACCTTCTAGTTACGCATATTCTAGACAATTCTAGAATAGAAAAAAATATCGGAATGACGGGGAGATCAAGTGCCTTTCGGCTTCGTTAAGGGTACTTTTACACCCATTATAATTTATTATTTAGATTAAGCTTAAAAAGCTTATCTTTGGCAAGTTATAGAATCTTTAGTACACACTTCAGCGTTGATCGGGTTCCAAAAATCAGCTATTATTATTAATCAGTTAGCAGATGCCTTACGGAGTTAGCAAAAACGAAACGGCAAAAAAATCAGCTGTTCCATACATTTTGACCGTGTAGGTATTGCACTTTTTTAGGAAACAGCTGTTTTTTTTAATTTTTAATTTATTTCTTCTATGTGGCGCGTTTGTTTTCGTCGTTGGTGTTCCCACCCCGGTTTGATCATGTAGGCAATTTTGATTACCTACTTTTGTATGAAACAGTCGATTAATTATTATAACCAACAAAAAATGTATTTGCTAGGGAACTAGAATCATAATTATTATGCCGTCGTATGTGTATGTGTCGAAGTGCTTTACAACGTGTAAATATTTATTTGCTTTTCGTGTCAGTACCTTTAGTTTTACCCTAAAATTATATGTTATGGAAACGACATTGTAATAATCATAAAACTAGTCCCTATTTAGTAGTAACCTTCAAATCAAAGTACATTTCAGCCTACAATTACATCACAATAATTATGAAGTATATCAAGATATAATTATTATAGAACTAGTGATATAATTGCATTATTTTATTTTGTACGTTTACTGAATATTAAACAGGTATTATTGCTTATTGGAATTGTTGAATGTCATCTAATATGGCTATTGCTAAGGTAACTGAGTAACAGTACAAGTATTATTTCCTTTATTTATTTCTATACAAATTAATTACATTTTTAAATATTCCTTAAAAAAAAAACAATATAAAAAACATTTAAAAATATAAAAAATTGTAGCCCACCGGTATCGGGAAAAGGGTCCAAGCTACCGGCGGTCAGGGCTCCAGGGAGAGGAATCTCCTAACAATACGAGCCGTGTCCAGAAGTACCGCTTTCTGAATCAAGCCCTTGATCCAGCTGCCTAACGAGAGCCTCCTCAGATATTGGTCGAGGCTCTTGGCAATTAAGCCATGGGCTGATACAACTATCGGCACAATGATCGCTGAGTCCACATCCCACACGTCGACAACCTCGCAAGCCAAGTCAAGGTACAGTACAAGTTATTATTATACTCTTAATTTGCCTTAGATGATACTCTTTGACCTGTAACCATGTCTGTTTGTATGATCGTTAAAATGTACTGATTCATTCCAAAGGTTTTTCAAAGTTGAAACTTCAAAACATTTATAATAATTAGGCAGTACTTTGAGCAGTGTCTATGAATGAGTCAACCCGCGATCATGGCGCTTGCAACAGCGCCGAAATATCGGGAGCTCAAAATAATGAACAATCACGGAAGATATCCCGTAAGTGACAGTATAAGTTTAGTGTCTATGAATATGTCAATCAAGGCATTCGCATGTGGCTAAGACGAGAATGCTGAGGGGGATGTGTGGTGTTACGAGAATGGATAAAATAAGAAATGAGTACATAAGAGGAAGTCTGAAAGTGGCGCCGGTGACTGAAAAGTTGTGTGGTAATCGGTTGTCGTGGTATGGGCATGTGATGCGGAGGAATGAGGAAAATGTCGTGGGGAAAGTTTTGAGTATGAATGTGAACGGGTATAAGAGTAGACGAAGAGTAAAAAAACTATGGATGGATTGTGTAAAGAAGTCTGGATTTGTGCCCGGTTGATGGCAATGGGCTCGCCCACTATTACATGAGACTTTACATAACTGGCGAAACGTGGGTGTACTAGTACACCTCTGGCTAACCCTTCGGGATTTACGTCGTGATGTAATGTTATTTTATGACGGTACCATGGCGGCGTTGTAGTTGTATCAAAGCTATCAAAAGAAGTACGTACTTTACAACAAAATAAAAAAATGTACTTCATTACAGTAGAAAATCTTACATATGTAACCCTAGGTAACGTTTTTTTCCGGGCGCCGTTTTCAATGAAAAACTGCACATAATTCACATCAAAAACAAACATGTACTATCTTCGGCCGCTCGTGGGACAGGGCCCATACATTTTTGCCCATTGTCCTTTAGGTAATGTGCAATAGGCCCTAACATGAATGCTGTGATACATACACTTACAGCGTGTTCATTTAAACTTATACTGTTACTTACGGGATATCTTCCGTGATTGTGTTGATTTCGTCTTTTGTTTTGTTTTTGAATATCGGGAGCACAAAATAATGAACAATCACGGAAGATATCCCGTAAGTGACAGTATAAGTTTAGTTGTAAACCGTGAAAGCTTAAAACGGTGTTCATTAATATTTGGCATCGAATAAAGCAAGCAAGAAGGTATTTACTACAGCATAATTCTCACCTTTCACGCGGAACTCCGTGTGCTCCATTCTGTCTATGGATTATAGACGTTTTTCGTAGGCTGGTAGGTTGGTATACCTGTAACAAGAGGATGAAGAGATGTATAGATTGTCAGTTTACTTCTTCTTCTAAGCGTGATGATGGCAATCTAAATCATGTCAGCCCAGAACTGAGCTACTAGTTTGGCGCTTTCGGTAGCGTCCATCAGTTCCTGTAGTGAACAAACAACAGGACACGCAGGACACGATATTAAGTGCCCCATCGTTTGTAGAACAGCGCCACATTTACAATGTAGCCCCCGTAGCATGACCACCGTAGACAAGGATTTCTTTCATAACACAATCTGTCATTTTGTCGATTCTTCCGTCAAAGAAATCCTTGTCCACGGTGGTTATGCTACGGGGGCAGGGCAGAGTCATTAATGAGTCTCCACCTGAGCAGGTTTCCTTGCTGCGACCAACCTGGGTCCGGAGTCTATTTGAAGACTTCCAGGTCAGCCATGGCAGCTCATGTCCAGGTGGGAGATTTTCAGATTACTTATACAGTGTATTTACGTGATTACCGAATTAACATCAAAGAGCCAGCACCAGTAGCGAAGGCTTAATTTTTTAAGAGGTAAGCCGGAGTACATATCTTTAATGTCATTTTATTATTTGTCTATGGAATACTGACTGTGCCCGTTTTCAAAAGGAAGCCGGTGGGAATCGAGTTGTATGGAACCTTCGCCACTGGTCAGCACAACTTTTTCCTAGATCTTTATACAGGGTGGAATCCCACACCGATGCACAAACGATTACCACGTATTCAGTACATCTTTCTGAACCCACATAACTATTTAACATCGGTAATTCAAAAAAAATCAGCTGTTCCATACTAGATATTTCAGTTTTGTAGGAAGCAGCTGTTTTTTTTTGGTTCAGAATGATGTACTGAATAAGTGGTAACCGTTTTAGCGAAGGGGTTCCTTCCACCCCGTATACAGGGTGTAAACAGACCCTTCACATAGCCGTCAACCAAGCATTCTGTACATCAAACTAAGTAACTTTACGCAAAAATTGTTGCTGGGGATCGACTTTTTTTTTGGGGTGAAAAATCACGTTTTACGGTAGGACTTGATGGAAAGCACTCAAAGCATTGTGCTGATGGATGCATTGAATAGTACACGGGTCAAGGAGGTATTTAAAGTAGGGTTATTACTTTAAAAACTAGTATTTAAAAACGAAACTTGTGAAGAATTTGGATCTTTGACCCCCAATATCTCCGTAACTAGAAGGTTCCCAGGTATGGTCTAGAACAAAAAAAATATCCTTATGACGTGGGGAACAATCACCTTTCGGATTCGTTAAGGGTACTTTTAAACCTATTATGGATATTATACAGCACTAGATTATGCGCGCGGCGTTGCCCGCGTGAAGTTCGATAATTGTCCCACGGGATCACACTACCGGGATAAAAAGTATCCTATGTGTTAATCCAGGCTACAACCTATTTGTGTTCCAAATTTCATCCAAATCCGTTGATTAGTTTTGGCGTGATTGAGTAACAAACATCCATCCATCCAAACTTTCGCATTTATAATAGTAGTAATATAAGATGAAAATTTGCCAAAATAATGACTAATATTGTGAGTAATTTACACAACAACACAGTTAAACCCCAAACATATTTTACCCAACCGACTCCCACACACCTACTTATTCACCGTTTTTTTCCCCTGTCCTATATAAGACACGTGAACAAGTTATAAACCCATCGAATTCGGTTAGGTTACGGTAACCGCACGGTATAATACGGTAATCCGGCACGCCAGACGTTTATGAAGCCCTAGTAGATACGTCGATACTACCACGCGAATGGCAGGGACAAATTGGAGTCTATTTAGTACGAGTTACTACCTGTAGTGCGTGTATGACCATCACAGAAAGAAATAAAACATAATATTTATTTGGCACATGCCACAAGTGCACACAACAAACAAAAAAATTAAAAAAAACTTAAATTTACACAATGAAAAGGCCAAAATTAAACAGAAAAAAAAAGATAAAATTTTGTCTCACGGCTGCGCCAAATCATCATCGTCTGCCTAGCCTTTTCCTATGTTAGGATCGGCTTCCAGTCTCACCAGATGCAGCTGAATACCAGTATTTTACATGGAGCGACTACCTATCTGCCTATCAACCCAGTTAGGACTGGGTAATTAATACAATACTTACTACTCTTTGGTCAGACTGGTTGTCAGAGTTTCGGAAATATATTTATTTCAATTCAAAGGTAAAAATATAAAAAGAAAACGAAAAAGAAAAAAAAAAGGTAATAAATTATCTTTTTATGATTCTGATAAAGTGGCCGATAAAGGAGCTCATGGCTAAATATTAACAGCCGCTCGGGTCGATCTTTGGGTTAAGCCGTGCTTGCCTAGGTTGGACTGTGGATGGGTGACCGCCCATTACATACCGAGTTTCCTCCGTGCCTCGGAAAGCACGTCAAGCCGTTGGTCCCGGCTGTCATTTGTAGATCTTTGACAGTCGTTAGGCAGTCAGTGGCCCAAAAAGTCTGATAACCAGTCTCACCAAGGGGTATCGTATTACCCAGTACTAACTGGGTTGTGGAGGTCAGATAGGCAGTCGCTCCATGTAAAATACTGGTATTCAGCTGCATCCGGTTAGTCTGGAAGCCAACCCCAATATAGTTGGGAAAAGGCTAGGCAGATGATGATGATTCTGATAAAGTGGCCATGTCTAGGCCCCCAGATTTATGAACGTGAACGAATGGAGTATGTAAGGACCGTAACAGGTGGCGTACTGTGGGTTCTGACTACCCCCATGGGAAAAAGTCGTGAGATCATGGATGTATGTTACTGCCTTTACTTTTTGGAGAAGTAATATAGGTGAAGAACCAAGGAAACCTACATAGCCAGCCTGTTGTGCTGAAGACTGGGCATAACGAACGGCCGATGGGGCCCGAAGGTTCTACGTACCAGCAGAAAATAGAGGCAGTATAGGTGGGTGACCCCCCAAGTTTGACCGACCAATGGGCAAGGTAGTGGGTTCCGCTGGGCATAGACAATGCAAAAACAGTCTTTGTGGCAACGCCAAACAGTGGGCTAAACCTAACTCCAGGAGTGAACGTTATACATTTGATTTTCCTCACACGGTTGAGTCTATCAACCGTATAGCGGTGTCCCAAGCATTTGGGACACTTTTCAATTTAAAAAAAACAACATCGAAGCAAGAAGAAAGCAAGAAGTTATTTTTTATGTATTTATTTTGTACCCTATCACAATGTTTTCTTATTTAACCCAAAGGTTGACTGGTATCAAAGAGTGTCAGCATAATGACGGGGCCCCCCTCTAGAGGGCCAAAGCCTGCCGGGGTCGCGGGACTTATAGAACTACCGTGACCCTGGAACATAAAGGGCTATTGAAGGACACCCTGGATTTTAGTCAGTACAAGTCTGACAGTCCCTCCCGCTCTGCCCTGGGTGGGAGGACTCATTTGATGATTTTACACAATTTTTACAGGTTAAAAAAAAAAAAAAAAAGTTTGACTGGTAGAGAATGCCTTGTGGCATTAAGTCCGCCTATGTACCACTATTGTACATGAAGTTTAAATAAATAAATAATAACAACTTTCCCATTTAAAACAAAATAGGAACATCTAACATTTGCTTTTGATACGTCTAATAAAAAACAAATAAAAATGTCGCGCTTATAAATAGCAAAAGGCTAACGTCTAAAGGTGGTATATAAATAATATCGGTACAGTCGCTGACAGGTGGTGATACATCGACTTTGTAGCGGGCAGAGTAAACAGTAATCATTGGCGAGACTGTACTTTGATGGCGATTTCAAAAATGGAAGTTGATTATTTTTTTTTTTACGGTTTGTGATATTTTTAAGTTTTAGAAAACTAAAAAAATGAAATTTTTGCTACTGAAACTGTATCAAAATTATCGCATTACTGCGCGCCCTATTATGTCCTGAAGTGCTTGGTAGAGGTTGTAAATATGTTTAAGTCCCTATTAAATAACAAAAAGAAAACATGTCATATTTGTTTTTTTAGTAATTTTGATGTCAGTTATTTTTAAACGATTTCAAAAAAAGGAGAAGATTCTCAATTCTTTTGTATTTTTTTTTGTTTTCATAACTCCGTAATGTATGCACCTATTTGAAAAAATCTTTTTGATGTGAAAAGATATACTTTCCGATTGGTCCCATAGAAATTTCATCAAAATCGGTTAGTAATTTGTTTTTTTTTTCCTTTAATATGTATTTTATTGTGTTGGGCTATGTTGATGAAATGATAATTAATCCCTTAATAACATCTAGTTTCAATGTAAAAATTAATTCATGACAAGAATTTGTGTGGTTATACCACAACTAAAAAGTGTAAAATAAAAAAAAATCTGGAAAAAAAACCGACTTCCAAAAAAAAAGTCTAAAATAACTTTACTTTCGGAAGTCGATGGCAAAAAAGACAATGAAACAAAAAAAAGGTAAAGTAAGGTATTTTAGACTTTTAGTGTTTTTTTGGAAGTCGGTTTTTTTTTGCAGAAAGTTTTTTTTTACCGCCTAAGTATATGAAAAAGAAGGCTTAATAAAACAACTTAATATAACCTATAGTGTCCTTGATGGCTTATAATTCCATCAAAACAGAACACAAGCCTGCTCTTCGCCGGATAAGCTGTCTCATAATGATTTTTTCAGTAGACTCTTTCATGGCCAAGCTAAACATTCATGACCTACCCAAATGCTTACAAATATGAATTAAAAGGGATATTAATTAATGTTTTTAAAGATATAAACAGGTCACTTGGTTCAAATAAAAGTTAATCTTAGTCTGTAATCTTTACTTAGGAGATTATATGCATCTATGTTTTTACCCGACTGCCAAGGAAGGGTTATGTTTTTCGCGCATTTCTTGTATGTTTCTTTGTTTTTTGGTGATTTCTTTATTACCTCGTATCTTAAATTCCAAATGGCTGGATGGATCTTGACGATTAAGGTATCGGATTTGTCTCCGAAACCCAAGTGGCCTTAGGTAGGTGTTTAAAAAAAAACAAAATGGCGGATTTTTGGCGCTAAATTGTTAGGAGCTAATATTTTCTTTTCAACCAAACCAAACGATTAGTGTATCAAAATGAAGGAAATTAAAAGGAGATTATAAATATTTATATAAAGGTACATGATACAATTTGTAGTCGGGTTTTTTATACTTTTAATTAAATGTTACTTGTTAAAGCAAAAAAAAGACGGGGAAATCAAGTGTTAACACTGTGTGTTGTGTCAACACTTGATGCACTTCCAGGTATGCCTGGGAACCATCTAGTTACGGAGATATTGGAAGTCAAAGTTCCAACATTTTCGCATTTTTTTGAAAAATACATGTTTTTAATTTAAGATTTTTACTTTAAACACCTCGACCCCCGTACTATTCAATCCATCCATGAGCACAATGATTTCAGGGCGTTACATTTAGACCGTATAACGTGATTTTTCACCCCAAAAAAAGAAGTCGTTTCCCAGCAATAATTTTTGCGTAAAGTTACTTAGTTTGATGTACAGAATGCTTGGTTGACGACTCCGTGAAGGGTCTGTTTACACCTTGTATATTGTTCATAAAGGTGCTCCCTCACTGGGCGCATTCGCCTGTAATGTAACAGTTCAGATTCACTTGTTTCCATACAAAATCGAATCTTGGACTGTTACATTACAGGCGAATGCTCGCGGTGAGGGAGCACCATAATATTTCTGTTCAAAATCCAGTGAGTTAATGTTATTTTAATTAATAAAATTAACTTTATACAATGTAATAACTAGTCAGTAGAAGTTTTGATGAAGCTTCCCAGAAGAATCCACAATGAAACTAGCAAGTTCTGGGAACTTTGAACGCGGTTTTAATGCAAGAAAACTAGAGTAAACGTTCTTACCAATCATGGACTTAGTTTTACTACACAACATCACGCCTGTAATCCCCGAAGGGTTAGGCAGAGGTGTACCTAATAGTACACTTACATTTCGCCAGTTATGTTTGAGTCCCATGTAATAGTGGGCGAGCCTATTGTCATCAACCGGCCACAAATCCAGACGTGGCTTCTATTGAGAAATTTCTGATGGAAAGACAGGATAACACTTTGCCCGACCCGGGAATCGAACCCAGGACCTCATGCTCAGCAGTCGCGCTTGTGACCACTAGGCAGTCTAACTAGAGAGTTAGTTTTAGGTACTAATATGAATTAATCCACAATCTACACAGATTTTATAAGGTAAGTACTAAAGTTTGTAAGTTTGTATTTAGCAGGTAATCTCCGAAACTACTTATTTAAAAACAAAAATTGTTTCACAAATGGAAAGCTGCACTATTAAATAAATACAATGGTATATGTTTCATCGACGCGGACGAAGTTGCGGGTAGAAGCGAGTCACTTATTAATTCGGTTAATTATTATGTCAAACTAACATTCTAACCGTGGTATAATACCATTTAGTAAAATCAATCCCATAACGTATGGGCTCATTTATGTATTTTCATACAATCATAATGTGTACATTTAAAAAAATATTCCTTTAAAATGCAATTTAAAATAACCGGCCAAGTGCGACTCGGAGTTGCTCTTGAAGGTAGTATATCGAAATATCGGGAACTCAAAATAAATATGAAACATGATAAATACCTATGGAGCGCAAACGTGGTAACGAAGCGTCAGAAGTCCGCAATCGGGGCCTGCCAGCGAGCCATGTAACGTAGTATACTAGGAGTCAAAACTCCTGACCGTATACGGAACTGTATACTTCGATCCAAGACCCAAATCGCAGACGTTTGCAGCACAGCCGCCAAATTAAAATGGAACTGGGCACAACTGCCGCATGTCGCATCAAAATTGGGCCAAAGTAGCAACAGATTGGGTTCCGAACTACAGAACCCGGCGACGCGGTAGGCCCAGAAGGAGATGGCGTGACGAGCTGGACTCTTGTCATAAGGATGGGCCCAAATACCCAAAGACAGAGATAAATGGAAAGAGGGAAGGGAGGCCTTTGCCCTGCAGTGGGGCACATCAGGCTCATAATAATAATAAAAATATGTGACAATTGCGTGGATATGGACTCAGCGATCATTGTGCCGATAGTTGTATCAGCCCATGGTTGAATTGCCAAGAGCAGAGAATTATATTGTTTTTTCTAAGGAATATTTAAAAAAAAATAGTAATTAATTTGTATAGAAATAAATAAAGGCAAATAAAAAAAATCGGTTGTCTGTAAAGTCGGTTTACTGACGATAGTTGAACGTGACAACGTCATTAGAAAATACTGATGGAAGGGTTGCATTTTTCAAAAGAAAATTTTAATTTTATTTGTTTGATAGATATTTTGTATGGATATAGAGAAGGAGGTAAATGGAAATCACAATTGAATTGATCAAGTTACATTTATATGTACGCATAAATACAATAATGTTATTTTTTTTTTTACAATGTACCTAGTTTTTACAAGTATGAATGTGCGTTGAGCAATTGTTTTATGGTACGCCTCAGAGCGAGGTAACGCCGCATACGTCATGTTTTTTCGTGCGTGCAGCCGGCTCCATCGAATTATAAGACGTTGTCACGTCAAAAAATATAATAATAAATATCCCGTTCTTTGTAATAATGATAGCGAAAGTGTAGTAACCATGTCAATTTAAAAACGTGTAACTAAAGTTACTTCAATATGATAATATTTCAAGAGTATTTTGTAAAAAAGGCAGGCGATTACATGAATGACTCACATACTATATTTTAACCCCTCCAACTATAGTTCATTTTGTCCCACAGAGTGATATAATTTAAAATTCATCCCTTACAAAACACAATAAATACTAAATCATCATCTGCTTAGCCTTTTCCCAACTATGTTAGACTGTTCGACTCCCAGTCTAACCGGATGCAGCTGAATACCATTATTTTACATGGAGCGACTGCCTATCTGACCTCCACAACATAGTAAGTACTTTTTTACCTGATACCTCTTGGTAAGACTGGTTGTCAGACTTTCGGGCCACTGACTACCTGTAACGACTGTCAAAGATCTACAAATGACAGCCGGGACCAACGGCTTAACGTGGCACGGAGGAAACTCGGTATGTAATGGGCGGTCACCCATCCACAGACCAACCTAGGCAAGCACGGCTTAACCTAAAGATCGACCCGAGCGGCTGTTATTATTTAGCCACGAGTTAACTAAAGGTACTTCTATATGATAATATTTCAAGAATATTTTTTTAAATAGACAGGCACTTACATGATTGATTCACTTATTATGTTTTAACCCCTCCGAATATATTTCATTTTGACATACTGTGTGATATAATTTAAAATTCATCCCTTACAAAACGCGATAAATAATAATTCATCATCTGCCTAGCCTTTTCCCAACTATGTTGGAGTCGGCTTCCAGTCTAACCGGATGCAGCTGAATACCAGTATTTTACATGGAGCGACTGCCTATCTGACCTCCACAACCCAGTTAGTACTGGGTAATATGATACCACTTGGTAAGATTGGTTGTCAGATTTTCGGGGCACTGACTACGTGTAACGACTGTCAAGGATATAAAAATGACAGCCGGGACCAACGGCAACGTGCTTTCTGAGGCACGGAGGAAACTCTGTATGTAATGGGTGGTCACCCATCCACAGACCAACCTAGGCAAGCGCGGCTTAACCTAAAGATCGGCCCGAGCGGCTGGTATTATTTAGCCACGAGCTCGTATAAATAATAAATATGAAAGAAATATCGACTAATGCTGCGATTATTTTATAACCCCTCCAATTATGCTTAAAACTAAATCCAACCCCTTAAAAATGCTCTTTCATTTTGAATATAGCTAAAAAAAATCTTTGAATAAAAAATCAGACATGGAAATGCATTCAATAGTAAAAATAAACAGTTAATGCTAACTAGGGGTCGTCCGATAGTCGAAATATGACCGTAATTCATTTTTTTATGTATAAATTTTAACTACTTATATTATATCAAAAATATTTAAAAAAAGGGTATAAAATTTTTCTACTTAATACATAAATACTATTTTCTACACTTACAATAAAATAAAAATCAACTTACGTGAATAATTCGAAACTAACACAAGAATTTCTTTGTAGTTTTTAAAGGCGTCAACTTATACACAGGGTGCGACAATACTGTCCGGTGGCAGTCTACTGTAACGTTTATATAGGGGATGTAGCGCCGCCAAGCCAAGCGGTGCGGGCTGTGTGATGAGCGGAGCGGGGAGATTAGCGATTTGAAAGAAATTTTATATTGAATTTTTAAGAAATTGTTAAAGGATTCCATGATTTTATTTGCGTGGCAACTGGATGGGAATCGAGATGAATTTATATTGGTGAGCCCTAGTTCCAGTAGTGTAATTCGTTTTAAGTCGAAGATGAGAAACAAAGACTTAACTATAAGTTGTAGTGTGTGTGTGTGTTGTAGTGTTTGTGTGTGATTGTTGTGTGTGTGTGTGTGTGTTTGTGTGTGTTCTTGTATGTGTGTGTGTGTGATTGTATTGTATTGTTGTCCTGTGTGTGTTGTTGTGTTGTAGTTTGTGAAAACTACCAGGAGGGCAGAATCAAGAAGGCGATATTGTATTGGAGGATATTGTTAATAGGAACTCAAAATCAAATCTATATACATTTCGATTATCATGCAGCATGCAATGAAGATTATACATTTTTTTTTTTTTTTTTATCGTGGTATAATCAACAAATGAGTCCTCCCACCCAGGGCAGAGCGGGAGGGACTGTCAGACTTGTACTGACTAAAATCCACGGTGTCCTTCAATAGCCCTATATGTTCTAGGGTCACGGTAGTTCTGTAAGTCCCGCGACCCCGGCAGGCTTTGGCCCTCTAGAGGCCCTGTCTTTATGCTGACACGCTTTGAGGCGCGCGTGGAACATAACGCGGCGTCGACCCGGGCATGTTCCATGGTCGGACAGCGAGTCGATGAAGATTATACTTCTTCATGATTCTAACCGCCTGGTACTTTCTGTCTTTACTTTCCTTGTTTCTCATCGCCTATGTCCATGCCAGTTTCCTACTACGTAATCTTCGAGTGTAAACTCGCACAGTAACCTGAGGCTATTCGTGCCAGTAGTCTACTAGCAAATCCAAAGCGTAGTAAATTCGCATTACTAGTGCGAGTTTTGCACAGTGTTAATGTACGAACTACTCCAAAACTTTACTTTTGGAAGTCGGTGACTTTGTTTGTTTCATTGAGTTTTTTGCCACCGACTTCCGAAAGAAATGTTTTTTTAGACTTTTTTTGTGTTTTTTGGAAGTCGGTTTTTTTTTCTAGAAGGTTTTTTTTATTTTTATCCTTTTAGTTGTAGTATACCAAACAAATTCTTGTCATAAACTAATTTTCACATTGTAACCAGAAGTTATTAAGAGATCGTCATGTCATCAACGTAGCCCAAGAAGAAAAAAAAACGAATTAACACGTCCATTACCAAGCCAAAATGCTGAACTTACCTAGATGGCCAAAATAAAAAAATCAATACTCCTTTTTTTATTGTATTCCATATGTATTACAAGATGGTGTACAAAGGTAAAGATCAGTATGGACCCTGTCGGGCACAGCAACATTAGGAAAGAGGAAGAGGGCTAAGCAACAATTCAATAATATTATTAGAAATTATAAATTTAATAGGGTGTAAAAAAAAAAATTTGAATAAATAAATAGTAGATTATTAATGTTTGTTTAAGTATTATTTATTAGTTATCTTTATTTATGTGTAGTTTAATAATGTAGGTAATTATTATGAAATTATTAGAAGTATTTTCATTACTATTAAATTATGTTGTGTATTCAATTTTGTCTGAATTTTCACTCAACGAATTGTCTGAATTTGTCTGAAATTCGTTGAATGTCTTCCCTAGCGGCCTAAACAAATACCAGAACCCAATTCACTGCAGCAGCTATTTTATGGCTCGTACATAATTGTAAGGCAACTTCACACGACGTCGCGTGATGTGGCAATTAACTTAAAAGAAAAAAAAACAAATTACTGAACCGATTTTGATGAAATTTCTATGGGACCAATCGAAAAGTATATCCTTTCATATAAAAGAAGAATTTTTCAAATAGGTTTAGAAATGACGGAGTTATGAGGTAACAAACATAAGGAAATAAAAATTCCTCCTTCCTTTTTGAAGTAAGTAAAAATGAGTACAATTTTTTACAGCATAGTTATGATGTAATAAGTTATTACGTAATAACGTTTCCTTTTGTTATCATTTGATTAACTGATAAAGATACTAGATGTAACAGCGATAAAACCGAAAATGCCATTGTGTAGCGATTGGCGTAGAAATGGACGCGTAGCAAGAACCGTAGCTAGCGCTTCGTAGTAACATTTTCCATTAACCGTTTGAAACAAAACTGACACGTTTTTGGCACACTGAGTAGGTACATAAAATGGCTTATTCCACAAATCCCCCATAGGGGGGAAAAGTAGATTAAAAAAAAAAGTCTAGTAATCTCCCTGATAATCCCCCTTAGAGGGGAAAACTGGAATCGGTAAAAATACTTACTCCACAGATCTACCCTGAAAGTGCCCTCGAGGGAGAAATCTGGATTGTAAAGAAAAAGTCTGGAATTCCCCACTGATGATCCCCCTAGGGAGGAAAACTGGAATCCTAAAAAAACAAGGATCAAGGACATCATCTGCCTGCCCTTTCCCAACATGTTGGGTCGGCTTCCAGTCTAACCGGATGCAGTTGAGTACCAGTATTTTACATGGAGCGACTGCCTATCTGACCTCCACAACCCCGTTAGTACTGGGAAATACCCCTTTCGTAAGACTGGTTGTCAGACTATCGGGCCACTGACTACCTGTAACGACTGTCGAAGATTTACCAACGGCTTAACGTGCTTTCCAAGACACGGAGGAAACTCGGTATGTACATCAACGGACTAATCTAGGTAAGCACGGCTTAACCTAAAGATCGACTGGAGTGGCTGTTTCTATTTAGCCTCGAGCTCCTCATATTGGTTAACATATTTCGCGAAATTGTTTTGTGTAATGTATTGTAAAAAAAATGGCTGCCGTAGGTCTGTTTCTGACTAGCAAAAGTTTTACCAGAGGGGTTACTATGACGTCTTAAAGCAGGAGTAATTCCAGTGTGGGAAAGAGACAGCTATACAGGTCGTCTAGCGCCATCTCTTTCCCACACTGCTTTAAGACGTCATGGTAGGCCCCTGTCTAGCAACGGCCTTCATTCCCCTGGTTACAGGTTTGAGTCCTACACGAAATGTAGTCTTTATTAGGTCTTAAGATCTAAACGTAAACACCCCACCCCCCGACCGCCCTCCTGTACCTGCGGCACTTACGACTTACGGCATTTCATACAAAATTTCAAGTACTTTTTTTGTTCGAAATGAATAAACCGTTTTTAATGACACTTCATACGCATAAGCAGGATACATAGCTCTAAAAAGTTTTCAGAGAACATTTTCAAAAATTGGTGTTACAGCTAAATTAGATATTTTTCGAAATTACGTTAAAAATATAATTGGAATATTAATTAATTTATATTCTCCTATATTATTAATATAATTGGAATATTAATTTATTAATATTGCAATTATATTATAATTGGAATATTAATTATTCCAATGGGTGTAAAAAGACCCTTAACGTAGCCGAAAGGCACTTGTTCTCCCCGTCATAGCGGTCATTTATTTTGTCCTGGGACTCTTCTAGTCACTGAGATATTGAAGGGCAAAGATACAATTTTTTCACAACTTTTTTCAGAAATACAAGCTCTTCTTCATGTTATAACTTTACTTTAAATACCTACCTCTAATATTTTGAGTGCGTTACTTTGACTCCTACCGTAAAACGTGATTTTTCACTCCATCATCATCATCACCATCATTTCAGCCGAAAGACGTCCACTGCTGGACATAGGCCTCCCCCAAGTGTCGCCACATTGACCGGTCCCGTGCGACTCGCATCCAGCGGATCCCTGCTACCTTTACCTTTTTTTTTCACTCCATAAAAATCTAAATTCCCAGCAATAATTTTTGCGTTGAGATACTTTAGTTTTATTTCCAAAATGCTTGGTTGACGGCTTCGTGAAGGGAGCGTTTCCACCTTGTATAATCATTACACCTCTGTCTGTGTGATCGATGTCCCTTTGCTAATGAAGGCCAGTTTTGTCATATAAGCAGATATTTACTGTAGTGTGTGTTAACAGGCTTCCCTGGGTAAATTAATTATTCTATCAACTATCGCTACCGCTTATCACTAAGCCGCTACCACTAAGAGGATGTGAGAACTAGAATAAAAATTCATTCGCGCATACTTTTAATAGATTTTCCGGGTAAACTTCAAATTGTTGATCGTTATCTGACATCGATATAATGACGTTTGATATTTTAAGTGCGACTAACTGTAAAATGCGTTATTAACACCATATTTTCGAAGTGTTCAATGTGATCTTCTGTGTTGATGGCAATCTATCTATACTAATATTATTAAGCTGAAGTTTGTTTGTTAGGTTGAACGCGCTAATCTCAGGAACTACTGGTTCGATTTGAAAAATTCTTTTAGTGTTGGATAGCCCATTTATTGAGGAAGGCTATATAACATCACGCTACGCAAAAGGAAAACAAGTCAGAAGTGGCGGGTGAAGCGTGGCATAGCTAATATTTAATAAGTCGACCCAGAATTTAGCTACCACACCGCGCTATCATCAGCCTCCATCAATTACTGTAGTGTGTAGGCATCAGGGCACGAAAGACACGATATTGTGTGTTCCACCATTGTCTGTGGAACTGCACTAATCAATCAATCAATCAACTATTTTATTGTCAGGCAACTGAGGCCCAGGAAATCTTAAACAATAATAAACAAATACATATTAAAAACCTTATTAAACTATAACGATACACGTAACGCTGTCGGCGACATGTTTCGCTGCTTGGTGTCGCGTAACCGTCCTCGGAAACGTCGATATACGACACCTTCCGATGAAAAGTCCTCTTTCAAGAAGGTCTGTCGATGGTGGGTTGGAACTCGTACCACGAGCAACATAGAGTAGATGGTAAGGCCCGATTCCAATCTTTCGACCCTCAGAATCCAGTTGGTCTTCACTCACAAATACTCCACCACCGTCACTATACCACACCATACCATATAGCAAGCAGGTTTTGCTTGCTTCGACAAACCTATGTCCGGAGTTAGTAAAGAGACTTCCAGGTTAGTGAACGTAACTCCTGGTGGTTGATCCTCAGAAGGTGGAATGGGATGGGCAGGGACGCACTATACAGGGTGTAAACAGACCCTTCACATAGCTGTCACCCAAGCATTCTGTACGTCAAGCTAAGTAACTTTACGCAAAAATTATTGCTGGGAATCGACTTTTTTTGTGGTGAAAAATCACGATTTACGGTAGCACTCGATGGAAAGCACTGAAAGCATTGTGCTGATGGATGAATTGAATAGTACGGGGGTCGTGGAGGTGTGTTAAGTAAAAATCTTTCATTAAAACATGTATTTAAAAAAAAACCTTGTGAAAAAGTTGGAACTTTGACCCCCAATATCTCCGTAACCAGAAGGTTCCCAGGTATGGTCTGGAACAAAAAAATGATCGCAAAGACGGGGAGAACAAGTGCCTTTCGGCTATGTTAAGGGTCTATTTACACCCTTTATGTAGTGTTTGCAAGTGTTTTGGAGGACACATGTCCCAGGGCGAATATCCTTATCCTAACTGTCGGGATACTAAACCTTATCGTTTTCTTACTTAATATTATAAATGCGAAAGTAAGTTTGTTTGTTTGTTACCTTTTCACGCCTAAACCACTGAACCGATCATCTTCAAATTTTGTATATACGTTGCCAGGTGTACAGAAACGGACATAGGGTACCTTTAATTTCGAAAAAAAGTACTGTTCCCGAGGTAAACAACAATAACGTTCTTATGATAATAGATGGCGCCACGTGTCATTCGAATCATGATTGAATTATATTATTACAAGCAGAGTACAACCCGAATTCATTTTCAAATACTAAATTAACGCCAGTGAAGCCGGGGGCAAAAGCTAGTCACCAAGCTAGAGAGCGATCACCTATCTAAACTGCGTTCAAGAGAATATTGTCATTATGAATATTCCACAACAATTATGAACTCAGTTTAGTGTTGTGCCTTTGTGCGCTTGCATAAAATTATAAAACTGAGAGCGATCACCTATCTAAACTGCGTTCAAGAGAATATTGTCATTATGAATATTCCACAACAATTATGAACTCAGTTTAGTGTTGTGCCTTTGTGCGCTTGCATAAAATTAACGGATATGCCGATGCCATTCAATCTTAGACGCAAAATAAAATGAAAAGATTTAAAATCAGTAATGCCATAAGCTTTTAATGTCACCGGAATTCAGCAAAGCTTAAATATTATTAAAAGGAAGTCATTTCTGTCTAGAAATTTCTAGTTTATCGTAGTTATGAGTTTTTAATAAATACATAGACTCGAAAAATGTATATATCTGCATACGATACAAGTCATCATCATCTGCCCGGCTTTTTCCAACTATATTGGGATCGGCTTCCAGTCTAACCGGATGCAGTTGAATAAAACTATTTCACATGGAGCGAATGCCTATCGGACCTCCACAACCCACTTAGTACTGAGTAATACGATAACTTATACTTACATGTATGATCTCATTTTTATGTAAGACCTTTTTATACCGTGTTTTAAGCAAATAAATATATTATTATTATTATTTATTTATATACAAATTAATTACATTTTTAAATATTCTTTAGAAAAAATAAATTAAAAAAACATTTAAAAATATAAAAATTGGAAGTTGTTAATTTATTTTTATTATGGTAAGATTGGTTGTCGACCGGTTGTTTGAAATTCAAAAGTGCCTGTGATGGTCTAATTGAAATAAATGCTTTGAGTTTGAGTTTGAGTTTGAGTTTGTCAGACTTTCAAGCCACTGACGACCTGTAACGACTGTCAAAGATGATGTAAAAATGACAGCCCGGACCAACGGCGTGCTTTCCGAGGCACGGAGGCACTCGGTATGTAATGGGTGGTCACCCATCCATCCACGGACTGACCTTTTTTTTTTAGGATGGTAAATCATCATATGACCCCTCCCGCTCTGGGAAGAGTGGAAGGGAGTGTCAGACTCGTACTGACTAAAACCCATCCATGTTCCTTCTTTGCCCTTTTTGTTCCAGGGCTGCGGTATCTCTTTCGAACAGTCCCGCAGCCCTGGCAGGCATCGGCCCTTGCGGACCCCTTCCTTGTTACTGACATCCCTTGACAACCAAGACCTCACACTCTGTCACTGCCTCGTTGGTCGAGTAGTCGCAACAGCCACTGCTGAGTATGCTATAGTATGGTAGAACCTTTAGTTGTAAGTACACAGGTAGTAAACAGACGCTTCACGAAGCCGTCAACCAAGCATTCTGTACATCAAACTAAGTAATTTTACGAAAAAATTATTGCTTGGAAACGACTTTTTTTTGGGGTGAAAAATCGCGTTTTACGGTAGGACTCAATGTAACGCACTCAAAACATTGTGCTGATGGATGGATTGAATAGTACGGGGGTTGTGGAGGTGTTTAAAGTAAAAATGTTAAACATTAAAACTATAAAAAGTTGAATGTTTTAACAGCGGTGGCCCAGGAGCAGCGAAAGGATACTTTAGTTTCACGTACATAATGCGTGGTTTACGGCTTCGTGAAGGGTCTCTTTACACCCGGTATACTTAGGGCCCTTAGTATCATCAAAAGGTACACCAAATCCAGAAAAGACTAAAGTTACTCAAAATTACCCGAGACCACAGTCTAGGTCACAGTCAGTCGCTTCATCGCATTCGCAAATTATTACAAGAAATTTTTGCTAAATTTTTCTGAGATAACAGTCTCACTTAATAATAGTACTGTAAGAGAGCTAAGTTTGAATGGACAAGTGAGTGTGAAAATTCTTTTTCAATACATTTTCTCGAAAACCGTTTCTTATCGCACTACGATTAGGTTCAACATGCAATGTATTTCACACGCGTGGATTTTTTATATTTTTCCGCACACGTTCGGAAATATAAATTTCCACAGATATCTAAACTTATTCTAAGTCCAAATGGGTTCAATGACTGTAGTGATTGTTTTTTTTTTAATCTCGGCAAAGAGATATGCGTCTTTATGGCATAAATATTTTTTGAGTATTTAAATTGTGTCTATAAATAGAATATCATAAGCAAACATGATTATTTATAACAAATATTTACTTTTATGAACAAATTAACATACATTTGTGTTCTAAATACAAAAATATTTGTATACCATATCTTTACTCAAATCCAGAGTGAAAGAGCATTACCTTTCCTCTCAATTATAATTTATTATGGTACATATGTATGTATAATGATATTTTTATTAGTTTATACATCTTAGCAGTATGTAAGTACCTATTTGTATAAGTATATATTAATATTTATTCATATTTGTATTTATATATAATATTTTAGGTTAACTTAGTTAAGACACATAAACACCTTATTCTCTTCCGTTTCTTCACAGTGCTGTCTACATTTCTTTTTTTCACTTCTCCTTTTGCGGGTCTGCTGGCAGAAATTTCTTAGGATTTCCTAAGAATTTGCTTATTTAAGCAGTACCTATTTACTCATGTATTATATTGTTATTTCATGTGTTGTATATATTGTGTACATAAATAGTAAAATAAATAAATAAATAAAATAAATATTTGAATTTTCTATTTTTCATAGTAGACTGTTTAGCGGCATCATACTCGTACCTTTGCTTCTTCTTTAACCTGGCGAAAGTAAAGTGTGGAAAAAAGCAAATAAAATCATAGTTTCATAATAATTCCTGACAAAATTACTTTCCTAAAACTTATCATGTATAATTTACCATAACCTTTAGCACCACATGCCACACACCACCCACATCACACTACACCACACACACTACACCACACACACTACACCACACACCTCAGCACACAACACACGATAACACATCACCTGTCACACATCTCCTGTCTCTGGAGCCCTAACCACCGATAGCTTGGACCCTGCTCCCGACACCGGCGGACCACTATTTTTTATAATTATTTCTAAATTTTTGTATGTGGTTTTTTTTTAAGAAATATGTAAAATGTGTATGAACAATGAATAAAGTGTACTCCTAATGTCACAGTACACTAATTTTTTGTTATTCATAGTTAGTATAAGTAATTTTTTGTTATTCATAGTAAGTATAAGTGTACGACAATGATATGGAAGCGCGAAGTCTCCTAATATAGGCACTGTTTTGCTTAAAAGGAAGATCCAAACACGTTTAAATTTACTGATTATGCAAATTGTGACAATAAAGTCTTTTTTTTTTTTGTATAAAAAAAAAATATGCAAGTCGAACGTTAAATAAGGCAGAAATTAATTACCCAACCATAGCAAAGAACTGCTCGCCATAGTTTGGGCACTACTTTACTTTAGGCCGTAACTGATTGGAAAATCCTTTATTTTAACAGACCATAAACCCACTTGTTAATTTATTTTCCATGAGCAATTCTTCTAGCAAGCTGATTAAGCAGATTGACATTAGAAGAATATAATTATAAGATTGAATATGTAAAAGGAACGAGTAATGTGGCTGCAGACGATCCCGTATAGTAATATCATCAGGTGAGCTGAAAGAGTTGAGTATGCAAGCTGTAAATGTGATGACTAGAAGTATGAAATAAAAGTCGTATAAAAATAATAAAGACAATTTTTTAGCCGATACTGTTCTACTGAAGAGCGGACTGATCATCCCGCCGTCGTCGAAATGATTAAAAACTATTTTTTGTTATAGAATTGACAGTAATTAAAAACTTGATAGGCCTGAATCCTAATTGTCGATCATATCTATCAAACGCAAGACGTTTTCGTGTGCGAATTAAGGTAATTTTGCGAGAAAAATAATAATGATAATAAAAAAATAATGACACTCATAAATATATTAAATGGCTAACCAGTAGGTATTATATAAATAAGGGAACCGGTCTACGAATTTGTGTAGTAGGAGGAGTTAGAGTAATATAAAGGGTGTAAATAGACACTTAACATAAAAGAAAAGCACTTGTTCTCCCCATCTTTGCAATCATTTTATTGTTCTAGACCATACCTGGGAACCTTCTAGTTACGGAGATATTGGGGATCAAATTTCCAACTTTTTCACAAGTTTATTTTTAAATACAATCATGTTTTTAATGTAAGATTTTTACTTTACACACATCCACGACCCCGTACTATTCAATACATCCATCAGCACAATGCTTTGAGTGCTTTCCTTCGAGTCCTACCGTAAACCCAAAAAAAAAGTCGATTCCCAGCAATAATTTTTGCGTTTCCCAGCTATAATTTCTGCGCAGTGTTACTTACGAGTAGTTTGATGTAAACTAAGTAAAATGACAGATTGTGTCGACACAATGACAGATTTCTTTGCACTATCTGTCATTTTGTCTATTCTTCCGTCAAATAAATCCATTTGTATACGGTGGTCATACTACGGAGGCTGTAATTTATGTTCAGGAATTGTTGGACCACTGTACATGTACAATGATAACGACTATGTCGAACAATTAAAATATTGATTACAGGTAGCCCAAAAGGATGCAAAATGTAGTTTAATTGGCAGTAAAAATAAACGCAAATCTTTTTATGACATGTATATTAAACCTGTCACACAACACTGTAAAATTGGTGATAAATAGTTAATTAAAAGCGAAAAAGATAATAAATTTGAACCAGTGTTTATAGGTCCTTTCGTAGTACTGGAAGATTTGGATTGTAATGTAAAGATAGAACGAAATGCAAAAGAACAAATTGTACACAAAAATCGTACTAAGCAGTATTTTTCATCCTAATAAAAAAAATACTGATTATATATTTTTTTTTTTTAATAAAAAATATCCAGTATTTTTTTTTCGTTCAAAATCAAAATCAAAATATTTTATTTCACATAGGCCTCGATGGGCACTTATAAAACGTCGACAAAAAAGTGCACGGTTCGGGTTGGTCGTTTCCTATGGAGAAGAACCGGCAAGAAACTCCATGGTTACTCTTTTCAAATCATTTGGTGTTACAATATTATTATGGATAAAACATTTGTACTTAAGTATGGGGGGACAGCGTAGGCCCGACAATAAGTCGTTGATTACTACACAAAAAATGTAGAACAAAATAAAAAGTTAACAAAAGTTAACAAGCAGCTGGAAATCTACAAAGCCTACAATGTCCACACATTCACAAACAATCGATAAAAATAATCTATACAAAGGTAAGAAAATATTGTAAAATACTAAATTAAACAAGTGACACAAACACTGTTATCAGTGCTGTAACTATTTTGAGCAAAAGATATAACGTTTATAGCGTATATTGTGGTAGAACCTTTAGTTGTAAGTATATAGGGTATAACAAGACACTTAGCGAAGCCGAAAGGCACTTGTTCTCCCCGACGATGCGTTTTTTTTTTTGTTCTAGACCGTACCTGGGAACCTTCTAGTTACGGGGATTTTGGGGGTTAACTATACCTGGGAACTAGTTACGGGGATTTTGGGGGTCAAATTTCCAACTTTTTCACAAGTTTTTTTTTACATGTTTTTAATGTCAGATTTTTACTATAAACACCTCCGCGACCCCCGTACTATTCAATCCATCCATCAACACAATGAGTGCGTGATTTTTCACCCTAAAAAAATGTCGATTCCCTGCAAAAATTTTTGCCTAAAGTTACTTCGTTTGGTGTACAGAATGCTTCGTGAAGGGTCCGTTACACCCTGTAGGTAGTATGTATCTCTGTATGTCTTTAATGTACTCTTTATATCGTATGAACCATTATTATATAGTCAGTATTACACGAGGTTTCATCCTAAGTACTTGTGTTTGTCTCAAATCCCTAACGACCACAATGCGGTCCTGGGTTTGACTCCAGAGTCGGGCAAAGTGCTATTGCGTTTATTGTTTTACATCAAGAATTTCTCAGTAGTAGCCACGGACTCTGGAATTGTGCCCGGTTGATGGCAATAGGCTCGCCCCCTTTTACCCATGTAACTCTGACTTAGACATAACTGGGGCGAAATGTGGGTATACTATTAGATCCATCTCTGCCTAACCCTTCAGGGATTACGGGCGTGATGGTATGTATGTATTATCTATATATATAAAATTCAAAGTCCTGACTGACTGACTGACTGACTGACCGATATATCAACGCACAGCCCGAACCGCTGATCCTAGAGACATGAAATTGAAGAGTGTATTATTTGTGAAGAGTAGGTATCCACTAAGAACGGGGTTTTTCAAAATTCTACCCCTAAGAGGGTGAAACGGGGTGTTGAATTTTCTGTGAAACTTTTTATTCTCGGAGTCGATTGACTTGAAAATTTGTGTACATACTCTTCGGTTAAAATTATGAGATACGTGTATCACAGTTTTTCCAAAATCATTCCCCAATTTAAAATTCAATGTCCTGACTGGCTGACTGATATATCAACGCACAGCCCAAACTGCTGGTCCTGAAATTTGGAGGGTGTATTCTTTGTGAAGAGTAGGTATCGACCCATAAAGATTTTTTCGAAATTTTACCCCTAAGGGGGTGAATTGGGGTATTGAATTTTCTGTGAAACTTAATATTCTCTGGGTCGATTGATTACTTTACACAGAGATAGATTATAGTCTGGTATAGTACATGCATAAATTACTTATTATCCCAGTAAGATCCCGTGGGCAATTCCCGAATTCCACACGAGCGAAGCCGCGGGCATAAGCTAGTAGTCTACAAACACTGGGACAGAGGGCCACCCCCAAAACTATATAATTATGTTTTATGGAAAAATTTAACTACGTTTTTGATTAAATACGACGCAGTGTCGGTCCGTATATCAAATAACATGATTTGATAAACACATCAAGTTTTATCTGAAAGGACATCTTACATATCACAAATTAATAATTTTATGTGAAATTATAATATAAAATCGATGTTGAGCATCCTGTCTAAGTCCCATGTTTGTTTAGAGTAAGCCAATGTTTGTAAATCATCTATACATCTATCTATTCTATATATAATAAAATCGTAGACTTTCCGCGTCTGTACATTACAGATTTTACCATAAAAATCACTGGAAGGTGTGAGAAATAAGTAATAGAAAGTAATTTTTCTTTTTTTAATTTTTGTCTGTTTGTCGGTTTGTCTGTTCGTTTGTGCGCATCACGCATCACGTAAGAACCCCTCCTTGTATTCAAAATCGAATAATTCAGTAAGAAAAAACATAATTTCCATATCACTTCTAAATTTCAAAAAAAAAAAACAGCTTCCTCCAACTATGACTAATATTATTACTCAACAGCGCTAATAATATAAATACGATACTATGTACTATAAATAAAATAACATAACCGATAACGAGTTCTCGATTTTTACATGAAAAACCGGTCAAGTGCGAGTCGTACTCACACGCACGCAGGATTCCGTAGCACCAAACAATATAATAAAATATTTAGAACGATCATTCATATTTTATGTTGTATTGTATTACATTCAACAGAAAAACTAAATTTGTTTTTCATAGTACGTTAATGAAAAAACAAACTTACTACTGCAGTTTGATAAAAAAGTCCCATATCTCAAAAACTAAACATCTTATTCAAACCAGTTTTCGATGAAAATTTTTTTTACGTTCTATAATCCTACATTTTTTCAGAATTTTCCTCCTCTTACTTTTGAAATTAGAAGGAGGGGGGGACACATTTTACCACTTTGGAAGTTACTATCTTTCAAACGATTGAGTTTGAGAAAAAGAACCTAAATGTCATTTTCAAAGACCTATCAAAAGGGTGTAAATAGACCCTTAATTTATCCGAAAGGCACTTTTTCTCCACGAATTTGCGATATTTTTTTGTTCTAGACCATACCTGGGAACCTTCTAGTTACGGAGATATTGGGGGTCAAAGTTCCAACTTTTTAACAAGTTTTTTTTTAAATACATGTTTATAATGTAAGATTTTTACTTTACACACTTCCACGAATCCCGTACTATTCAATCCATCCATCAGCACATTTTTTTGAGTGCTTTCCTTCGAGTCCTACCGTATCACGTGATTTTCACCCCAAAAAAAAAGTCGATTCTCAGCAATAATTTTTGCGTAAAGTTACTTAGTTTGATGTACAGAATGCTTGGTTGACGGCTATATGAAGGGTCTGTTTACACCCTGTATAGACACCGCGCACGTTAAGGGACCAAAGGAAGAAGGCCAAAGAAGCGATGGATGGACATTGGACTGTGTGAAGGAGATATTTCTTGACGGCATGTAAAGCCAAGTCAGAGGCCCATTGGCGGCATAAAAACTCTGACATCAGACGAGGCACTAACCACACGATAAAGAAGTAATACAGACTGTTTACAGGAAGTCGTTGCTTTGATCTTGACTTTAAAAATGCATTTGAAACAGGAATCTAACCAAATCTACGATGCGGTATGGAGGAAATGACAGCTCGCTTATCAGTTAGCATCTGTTATAATTATATAAACTTGATTTTTATACCAAAACACTGTAAAAGACAAGCGTAGCCGGGGGCGATCATTAGTCTAATTAAGTTACTGATATAATATTTTGATAAGAGCCATTTAATTTTTTTATAGTAATATTAATTTATCATTTTTTTGTAAGTAGTACGTTGTAGTATCTTTTTGTTTGTATCGTGATTTTAGTTTATGTTGTGGTTTTGGTGTGTTTACATAGGCAGTGAAATATTGTGTAATGTTATGTAATAATAGTCTATACAAGGTGTAACAAGATAAATGCAAGAGCTCCCGTGTGGTCTCTCGGACCATGAAACTGAACAACTTTTTTCCTACGAGTCGTAGAAATTCGCAAAAAAAAAATTGGATTTTCTATAGGAATTGACGCGATCCACTGATCAACATGTATGGTAAAACTAAAAAAAAAGTAATGAATTTCCAAAAGTCATAAAACAAAAGCTGTTTAGATTCATAGTCTGAGAGACCACACGAGAGGTCTTGCGTTTATTCTGTTACACGTTGTATAGTCTTTAACTATGAAGTTGCCGTTTTTTCTCACATTTTGTTCTGTTTGTAACTTTGACGCATAGATATATTTTTTCCTAACACCATTTTTTATCGGATCAATAGGGATGTTTCCTATGTAAAAAAATATGATTCTATTTAGTCCGTCAGTTAGATTATCGAAAAATAATGGATACGTATTTTTTGTTTTATCAAATCAATTAAAATTGACGAAGATAAAACGCATCAAAGATCATGAGTGGGGGGGCCTGTGACGTCACTTTTCGGTAAAAAGTCAGTACACTTTACTTACAAGTGTGACGTCACACGAGTTTTCAACGCACTGTATCTTCATTTATAGTTTTCGTGAAAAAAATAAAATATGTGTCCAATATTTTTTGGAAAAATATCTGACGGACTTATTAGATTTTTTCAGGAAACATCCCTATTGTTAAATTACGTAACTTTAGTAAAAACCATATTAGTAGTTGCATATATTACCTCAGAGGGTCACAACCCTGTAAAAAAACCTGTTTCAATGTGCTGTCGGTTTCACTACTTCAAGTAGGTATATTTTTGTCATAGACTGTGTTTTGAGAATTTAAGATACGCAGTGCAGCGCAGCATTTTTAACTCTAACTATAGTTTGCAGTTGCATTATAATCGGTCCAGACGTTTCCAAGAAAAATAAAAAAATGTAAGTATGGAAATATCACTTTTCACGAAGTCGTCCATACAAATCGGCAATTTCATACTTTAACCCCTAATATCTAGATTAAAATAGTGAGAGAAGAGAAGAGTGTTTATTCTTCTAAGCGTGTCATCATCTGCTTAGCCTTCTCCCTATGTTCTCCCTATCGGCCAACTTAAAATCGCTAGTGCGCGCTGGCTAATGCAGCTGAATACCAGTATTCTAGGTGATATTCAGCAGGTGGTACACACGTGCGGACTAAATTGATAGGATTTTAAACTATCATGGTCACTAACATTACTATTAATACTAACGGGATATTTACCATGTTTACTGTTTGTTATGAGTTCCCGAGAGCGAGCGAGCGTTCGAGAGCCTGGAATCCAGTGGTCCAGCTGTGTAAAAAGCGGAAAAGTGCCGAAAAAAGTTCGCGAGCGGACACAGTGAGTTTCGTGTGTCGGGAGCAGAATCGAGTTGCGAGTGACAGTGGTAGCGCTACTGAGTGCAAGAAACGAACAAGAAAGAGGGTAGACCGATTTGTCTGCTCATAAACACCCACCCGCAATAACTTCAGTTTATCCGTGATCATGGTGCTTGCAACAGCGCCGAAATATCGGGAACTCATAACAAACAGTAAACATGGTAAATATCCCGTTAGTATTAATAGTAAATTGATAGGATCTTTATTACCTCCTTCTTTACCGTGTGGTTAGTGCCTAACCTTGTCTTTTTATGTCGCCCATGGGCCTCTGACGTGGCTTTACATGCCGTCGAGAAATATCTCTCAGGCATGCTGGTTTCCTCACGATGTTTTCCTTCACCGAAGCGAATCCAAAAAATCAGAGGTGCGTGTCTTGGGTTCGAACTTGAGACCTATGACTTGGCAGTCCGACGGTCGCACCACTAGTCTATCACTGCTATCTTTATTACGTACACCATACCAGTAGCGAAGGGTCAATTTTTGTAAGAGGTAAGCCGGAGTACATATCTTTAATGTGATTATTTTATGTGTCTATAGAATACTGTCTGTGCCATTTTTCAAAGGGAAGTCGGTAAGAATCGGGTTCTATGGAACCTTCGCCACTGCACACATAAGATGACGACCTAGTACCATTCTATGTAGGTATCAAAGAACTGACTCAATGACCAAATTCTCTGCATTATATTCTAGTCTTCTACACCGCCGGCCCGGGGATTTTTACAAAACAAAACAATTAATTACCTTCCAAAATATTTAAACAAAAAATGTAATGAGTCTATAATGACGCATTTTCTCGGAAATTCGGTGTTTCCGATTGACATGAAATGGAAAATGAATCCGATTCGCTACAGATAGAAACTATAGAAAGATGTGGGTATAAAAAACTTGTGATTACAACATTTTTCTAATTGGATTTACAGTGACTTGTACAATCATTTTTGTTTATTCATGTAACACGTGATTGACTCTTCTATTAGCTAGATAATCGACTCTCGATCTCAAATGTACTCGAAAATGCTCAAAAAGGTAAAAAAAATATATAATTACTATTTGTATTGATAAGTGAACGTGGACGAGTTGAAAGTAGGGATGCGTCGATACGCTCTTCAGCCGATACGATACCGATACAGATATAAAAAAGTATCGCCGATACCGATACGGACAGTTAGGATCAAAAGAAAGCTATAAAAAGCTGTGGCTTTAGAAACAGACAAAATTACTCATACTTATAATATTTACTTAGAAATAATAATTGAAAACAGATTAGAAGACAAAACTTAATAATTAAAATTCACAGTTATGAGATTTTTATTCAGGAAACGAAACATTCTTAAATTATTCGGTAAAAGCCGATTCCGTCAGTCTGTTTGAACGAGAGGTCTTTCAGATGCAATAGAACTCATTTGAAAACTGAAATATTTTTGTGATTCAACTTTGAAAAGTATCGGTGTATCGACAAAATTAATATCGCCGATTCCGATATATCGGCAAACTCGCGATATCGCCGATATATCGGTATCGGTATCGGTATCGGATGCATCCCTAGTTGAAAGGAGAATAATGGGTGTAAAAATACCCTTTACGAAGCCGAAAGGTACGTCTTAAACATTAGAACTTTGACCCCAATGCCCCGTCATTGGGGTCAAAATTCTAAATTTTTCACAAGTTTTTTTTAAATGTTACAACTATTCGATGCATCCATTTCCCAGTCCAGTTACTTAGTTTGGTGTACAGAATGCTTGGTTGACCGCTTCGTGAAGGGTCCATTTACACCATGTATCGGATCGTAGCTAGTGGTGCGGCTTTTCTGTGGTTTCTGACTCCCCCATGGGCGAAAGGCGTGAGGTTTTGTATGTATGGCATGTATTTATGAAAGTCAGAAAAACCTATAATCTTCCTGTCTTTGTTCCATGTTACTTGGGGTCGTCCCAACACGTTGTTTTGTTCTTCCATTCTCCTGTTAGCCGTCACGCTATCATTTAATTCTATTTGCCAGGCTCTGCACCAGTTGTTTGTATTGACTAGACAAAAAAAAAATAGAAAAAAAAAAAAAAAAAAAAAAAAACTCAGCGCAGTTCAAAATTGTGTGGTTCTTTCCTCAAAAGACCGCCTAAGGAACTATTGTGCATAGTCCTTATATTAAGATCGGGATTATGACTGAGTATAATAGGATCCGTAAAAAACTAAAATTATTATTTCCGCCACCGCCATCAAGCGCAGGCCACACCGCCAGCTGGCGGGCGGGCGGAGCGGGCGAACGACGCATCGTTTCACTTGTTTTCATACTTTGGTTCACACCGCGAACTATCGAAAGAGACGAACGAAGTATGAAAAGGGCGTCGTTCGCCCGCTCCGCCCGCCCGCCAGCTGGCGGTGTGGCCTGCGCTTCATTTTCAAGCTACAATCCATGCATTCAGTCCAGGACAATCAACGCCATCTGTCTTCAGCGACAAATAGTTACCAAGCTGATTTCCCACAAAATTACGCTCGCAGGCACAACACACACGCCAGTTAGTAGTTCCGTGTGGAAAACATAGATGGCGCTGTTATAAAAAACGCACCTCCTTTAAATAAAGGTAGGCAGACGTCTAAGGCACTTAGTTTACAACAAGTTTACAACTGTCAATGGTAGGCCAGGTTGGCAGTCGCTGCATCCGATTAGACTGCAAGCCGACCCCAATATTAATAGTTGGGAAGAGGCTAGGCATGTGCCTAGCCTCATCCGTGCGTTTTGTCGGCTGCTGGTTGCTATGAGCTATTAAAAAATAAACTTACATACAGAACTTCCCGCCCGTAATCTCCGAAGGGCTAGGTAGACGTGTACCTTATAGTACCTACCTACAACATCGCGCCAGTTATGTTTTAAGTCTCATGGAATTTAGGCCCTCAATCGGGTCAAATCGAACTCCAGACTGTTACTGAGATTTCCTGGTGAAAATACACATGACATTTATTAGGAGCTAACACTTCTCCCGCGACTTCATCCGCAAAACTTGTGATAGCTCCACTAATATGCATGATATAAATATATTTTATAGCCTATAGCACCAACGAATAATGAAGGTTTCTACCAGTGAAAGAATTTTTTAATTGGTTTATTAGTTTTGAAGATTACCCCCTACATACAGACTTACAAACAAATTTTACCTCTTTATAATACACACACACACACACACACACACGGCCGGGGGTGGCCAGCGGGAATTATTTTTAAAAGTTGTGACACTGTCCACCCGGGGTGGACAAGCAGGGGGTGGACAGCGGGAATATACCCACAGGGTGAGACAGGGTGTAAGGGACACCGACAAAAATAAATCAGCTCTGTTTTAAGCTTTCACGGTTTACAACTAAACTTATACCTACAACAACAACAACACACAAACAACAACACAACAACAACAACAACACACAACAACAACAACTTATATCGGGAGATCAAAATAATGAACAATCACGGAAGATATCCCATAAGTGACAGTATAAGATTAATAAATCAGCTGTTCCCTACAAAAGTGCAATACCTACTCGGTCAAAATGTACGGAACAGCTGATTATTTTTTTAATAACTGATAAAAAAATTCTATGGGGTTTAGAATGGTGTACTGCAGTGGCGAAGGGTCAATTTTTGTAAGAGGTAAGCTGGAGTACATATCTTTCATCATCATCATCATCATCATTTCAGCCGAAAGACGTCCACTGCTGGACATAGGCCTCCCCCAAGTGTCGCCACATTGACCGGTCCCGTGCCTCTCGCATCCAGCGGATCCCTGCAACCTACACACACACACCCACACACACACACACACATACACACACACACAAATCCTCACACACACCCTCCTGCACATATCTTTATTGTGATTATATTATTTATCTATAGAATACTGACTGTGCCATTTTTCAAAGGGAAGCCGGTAGGAATCGAGTTCTAAGGAACCTTCGCCACTGGTGTACTGAATACGTGGTAACCGTTTTGGCGTCAGTGCCCCTTCCACACAGTAGATTTAGGAATAACAGCAATGAGTGCTCACTAGTCAAGTTTTAATCCAGCACTGGATTGGCGGTTCCAGTTGTGCTGGAATGGGAACGCTGTGTTGAAAAGTTGGAAACCAATCCTGGACTGGATTTCTCACAAAAATCTAAACTGGAATTATCTAAACCTAATAAACACAACCTAATCTAGAATGGGTTAGACGTGTTCTTGAGTGGAGACCGCGAATATGCAAGCGTAAGGTGGGACGCCCGCAGGCGAGCGTGGAGTGACGATCTTCGCAGGGTAGCTGGTATCAACTGGATGAGAGTTGCTGAAAATGAGTTGAGTGGCGTGTGATCGAGGAGGCCTATGTCCAGCAGTGGACTGCTGTAGGCTGATGATGATGATGAATCTAGAATACTCCAGTTGCTATCCATCTCTGGAACCACCGAATCCGCCATCGTGAGAACACCTGTTCTATCACTTCGTGTCCTACCTCCGACTAACGCGCACCTCGAGTGAACTTTGATTAAGGCATTATATTCATCGTCATCCAACACCATCGTCGTCATCAGGTACGGCAGCTGGAAGGTCAATGAGTGCAGGTCGCAATCTAAGGTACGTACGCTTCACATATCTTTACTGCTGTCTGCACGGAACTGTTGTGAACCTCATCTTACCGTGTTTCGTAAGACCTTTAACGGTCTCCCCAGGGTAGCAGGAAGCCATCACACCCATTTCGGCTGATGCGTGTGGTACATTGCACTGAAATGCTACTGAAATAAAGGGTGCAAAATAGACCCGAAGCCAAAAGGCACTTGTTCTCCCCGTCTTTGCGATCATTTTTTTGTTCTAGACCATACCTGGGAACCTTCTAGTTACGGAGATATTGGGGGGTCAAAGTTTCAACTTTTTCAATGTTTTTAAAGTAAGATGTTTACTTTAAACACCTAAACGACCCCCGTACTATTCAATCCATCCATCAGCACAATGCTTTGAGTGCGTTCCATCGAGTCCTACCGTAAAACGTGATTTATCACCCCCAAAAAAAAGACGTTTCCTAGCAATAATTTTTGCTTAAAATTACTTAGTTTGATGTACAGAATGCTTGGTTGACGGCTTCGTGAAAGGTCTATTTACACCCTGTACTGTGACATCATCATCGTTTTTTAGAATTGAAGGGAAAACAAGAAGCGAATCTATAAACTGAACAACGTGGCTTAGTTACAAATAGATAACGAGAACCTAATAGGTAAAATAATGGCTAGCTCAGTGCGACAAAGAATGTGTGTGTTTTCCATTATTGACACTTCTAGTTAGAGATACATGATGAATAGGTACTTTGTGGTTAATACTGTTGTGAATAAGTATTGGTTCATAGACATGTCTATTTGTATCTTTTGACGTGGGTTTATTAGAATTTGCGTACGTTACCTGTATTTAAAGTAATAGGTGGGTGTCATTAAAACAGGATATGTGTAATATGTTACGGCTGAAAGCCGAAGTAAGGTTACACCTAGTTCTAGCCGGCTATACCTAGGTGCGGCCCTAACAGTTGTGTATCCTTTTTATTGCTAGGACACACCGACCAAATGGGTTAGGTTAGATTAGAACTGTGACAAAACGCGCGCGAGCCGAGCGAGCGCAGCGAGCGGTGCCGCGACAGCGGCCGGCGAACGCTACATCCAAATTTGTTGCATGTTCTAATCGAAGATAAGTAGGATACATCTAAGTTTAACCGGCTGCGCCTAGTTGTATCCGGCTTATACTAGGTGTAGCCGCACTTCGGCTATTAGCCGTAACATAAAGTAGCGTAGGAAATTCTTTCTTATGTACTTTTGCAGTCATCAGTGCTGTGTTAATTAGCATGTCAATATTAGGTTCTATTCATGGGGTATTTCTCAGAGCGCAACCATTTATAAGCGCAACAAACTAAGCGCAACTAAATTATTCCTCGCAGCGCAACCATTGGTTGCGGTCACAAATTTAAATTAAAAATATTATAAAGGGTGTAAATGGACCCTTAACACATCCGAAAGGCACTTGTTCTCCCCGTCTTTGCGATCATTTTTTTGTTCTAGACCATACCTGGGAACCCTCTAGTTAAGGAGATATTGGGGGTCAAAGTTCCAACTTTTTCATAAGTTTTTTTTTTAAATACATGTTTTTAATGTAAGATTTTTACTTTACACACCTCCACGACCCTCGTACTATTCAATCCATCCATCAGCACAATGCTTTGAGTGCTTTCCATCGAGTCCTACCGAAAAACGTGATTTTAAACCCCAAAAAAAAGTCGATTCCCAGCAATAATTTTTGCATAAAGTTACTTAGTGTCATGTACAGAATGCTTGGTTGACGGATATGTGAAGGGTCTGTTTACACCCTGTATGTTTATTCCTCAAAGCGCAACCATGATGAAAAGCAGAGCGGGGTATGATGGATTCATTATGATATCTCTCTATTTTTCATAATAGTTCTGTTCTAGGGTCAAACAATCGATGCTGCCAAAATATAACACTGAAAAAACAAAGTCATTCCATACCTATACATTTACATTATGTATACAGGGTTAGTTACCAAAGACCAGCCAAATTCTCAGATCTGATGCAGTACAGCATTCTGAGCCCCACGTAGAAATTTTTCATCGGTTATTTTAAAAAAATCTGCTGTTTCCTACAAAAGTGCAATACCTACACGGGCAAAATGTATGGAATAGCTGTTTTTTTTTAAATAACCTATAAAAAATTTCTACGTGGGAGGGCTAAACTTACCCTGTATACATACCTATTTATTCCGCCATACATAATAATACTTATTTAAACAAAGATATTACGAGAATCACGAGTGAGTTGCATCTATCACACATTTTTTTATAAACATCTTGGATCTATACCTACGCCGCGCTTGCCTAGGTTGGTCCGTGGATGGGTGACCACCCATTACATACCGAGTTTCCTCCGTGCCTCGGAAAGCACGTTAAGCCGTTGGTCCCGGCTGTCATTTGTAGATCTTTGACAGCCGTTACAGGTAGTCAGTGGCCCCAAAAGTCTGACAACCAGTCTTACCAACGGGTATCGTATTACCCAGTACTAACTGGGTTGTGTAGGTCAGACAGGCAGTCGCTCCATGTAAAATACTGGTATTCAGCTGCATCCGGTTAGACTGGAAGCCGACCCTAATATAGTTTGGAAAGGGCTAGGCAGATGATGACGTGGTAATAATAACAAAAAAAAATTTTGTTTTTGTTTTTAAACTCCAGAACAAAAAAATTATCGCATGACGGGGAGAACAAGTGCCTCTCGGCTTGTTACACCTTTTTTTTTTTTTTCTTTTTTTTGTCGTGTTAGAGTCATCAAATGAGTCCTCCCGCCCAGGGCAGAGTGGGAGGGACTGTCAGACTTGTACTGACTAAAATCCACGGTGTCCTTCAATAGCCCTTTATGATCCAGGGTCACGGTAATTCTATAAGTCCCGCGACCGCTTGTTACACCTTTGATTATTCATAATTCATCAATGCCATGAAACAATCAATGCCGCCAAAATATAACCCTGAAAAAACAAATCGCCGAGTCATTACCAAACCTATACATATACATTATGTTTATGTATATACTTATTTATTCCGCCATAAATAATAATACTTATTTGGATCGATCTATTAACGTGTAGGACATAATGTAATGTATTTAGCACCTCACTTGGTCAAGGTTTTAAGCGAAGCGTAACATCACGCATGTAGTTCTCGATCGGTTAGGCAGAGTTGTACCTAGCCGTAATACGACTACGCCTACATTTCGTCAGTTATGTTTTAAGTCCCATGTAATTTGGGGTGACCATATCGCCATCAACCGGGCACAAATCCAGATTCCGCGGCTGCTACTGAGAAATTGTGCAGTGCAGCCACCAGTAGCGAAGGGTCAATTTTTGTAAGAGGTAAGCCGGAGTACATATCTTTAATGTGATTATGAAGGGTGTAAGTAGGCCCTTAACATAACCGAAAGGCACTTGTTCTCCCCGTTTTTGCGATATTTTTTTTGTTCTAGCTAGACTATACCTGGGAACCTTCTAGTTACGAAAATATTGGGGGTCAAAGTTCCAACTTCTTAACAAGTTTATTTTTAAACACATGTTTTTAATGTAAGATTTTTACTTTAAACACCTCCACGACCCCCGTACTATTAAATCCATCCATCAGCAAAATGCTTTGGCAAAATGCTTTGAGTGCTTTCCATCGAAAAAATCACGTTTTAAGGTAGGACTACCTTAAAACGTGATTTTTCACCCCAAAAAAAAAGTCGATTCCCAGCAATAAATTTTGCGTAAAGTTACTTAGTTTGATGTACAGATTGCTTGGTTGACGGCTATGTGAAGGGTCTGTTTACACCCTGTATTATTTGTCTATAGAATACTGACTGTGCCATTTTTCAAAGGGAAGCCGGTAGCAATCGAGTTTTATGGAATCTTCGCCACTGGTAGCCACATTTAACATATATTTAAGTCCCGTATAGGAGCGAATCCTGCCAGTTCTGAAATCCAGACCTGTCAGAAATTACCTATTCGAAAAACCTAAAAACTCTTTGCTCGACTTGGGAGTCGAACCAGGGACCCCATATTCAGCAGTCACGTTCGCAATCACTAAACCTACGAGGCAGTCACTTGGTCAAGGTTTTAACCGAAGCATAGCTTAATTAAAGTATTATGTAGAAATAATGTATTGTATGTTATTATGACCGTTTCAGTGGGTATGTAGGTTAAAAATATTGTTTGAGACAATTATTTTGACGGTGGAAATGTCATGATTTTTAACACGGTTTTATGAGCAAAGCAAAGGAAAGCACGTTAAGCCGTTGGTCCCGGCTGTCATTTGTAGATCTTTGACAGTCGTTAGGCAGTCAGTGGCCCAAAAAGTCTGACAAACAGTCTTACCAAGGGGTATCGTATTACCCAGTACTAACTGGGTTGTGTAGGTCAGATAGGCAGTCGCTCCATGTAAAATACTGGTATCCAGCTGCATCCGGTTAGACTGGAAGCCGACCCCAATATAGTTGGGAAAAGGCTAGGCAGATGATGAATACTGTACAATTTAATTTAATTTAATTTTTGAACTCAAATTTTAATCTATTCTATTCTTTTAATTTATAATTGTTTTTGTATTGTTTTTTTTTTTAAATTTTATTTTATTTTATTCCAATTTAATTGATGTTTTTTTTTTTTTTATTATTCTCTAATTTAATTTAACTATTTGACATTTTAAATTCAATGTGAACTTTAATTTTGTTATTACCATAATTTATATTTCCATTTTAATTTTTATTATTGATTATACAAGTGCTGTGCACACCTATAAGTGACGAATTCACCGCAAAGATGTTGAAATAGAATATATTTAATGTAATGGTATAGTGAATAAGTCGTTGGTGTGTCAATAAATAAATAAATAAATAAATAAACTATGACACTGCCGTTTTTTCTCACATTTTGTTCTGTGTGTAACTTTGACGTATAGTTAAATATTTTTTCCTAATTCCATTTTTCAAGGTATTAGTCATCATCATCTGCCTAGCCTTTTCCCAACTAAGTTTAAGATGCAGCTGAATACCAGTAGGTACTTTACATGGAGCGACTGCCTATCTGACCTCCACGACCCAGTTAGTACTACGCAATATGATACCCCTTGGTAAGACCGGTTGTCATACTTTCGGGCCACTGACTACCTGTAACGACTGTCAAAGATCTACAAATGACAGCTGGGACCAACGGCCCACGGAGGAAACTCGGTATTTAATGGGTGGTCACCCATCCACGCACCAACCTAGGCAAGCGCGGCTTAACTTGAAGATGGACCCGAGCTGGGGTCCTCAATTAATGTCTCCTCATTACTGGCCTGCAATACTTACCAAAGGGTTTAGATGCGTTCACAACCTAGGAGACAAAGATGAAATATTACTATTAATACTAACGGGATATTTATTTCGGCGCTGTTGCAAGCACCATGATCACGGATACGTTATCCGTGATCATGGTGCTTGCAACGGCGCCGAAATATCGGGAACTCATAACAAACAGTAAACATGGTAAATATCCCGTTAGTATTAATAGTAATGTTAGTGACCATGATAGTTTAAAATCTTATAAAGATGAAATATCTTAAGAGTACCAATTTCCCCGAAAAATGAGAGTCCTTCTTAAAGAATTTGCACACTGATATATTATAAAACTTTTCAAAATGTAAATTACTGAATAAATACATCAAAATACAATTTAAAACGAATAGCAAGCGTTTTTTCAAAAACTACTACCTACCAGTGGCGAAGGTTCCATACAACCCGATTCCTACCGGCTTCCCTTTGAAAAATGGCACAGTCAGTATTCTATAGCCAACAGTGGCGAAGGTTCCATACAACCCGATTCCTACCGGCTTCCCTTTGAAAAATGGCACAGTCAGTATATTCTATAGACAAATAATATAATCTCATTAGACTTTTTTTTTTTTTTGACTTTTTGTCTTTTTTTTTCTTTTTTTTTTCTTTTCTTTTTTTTATTGACTGGTAGAAAATGCCTATGGCATTAAGTCCGCCCGTGCCCTTTGTGCTTGAAGTGTTAAATAAATAAATATGTACTCCGGCTTACCTCTCACAAAAAATGACCCTTCGCTACTGATAGCCAATAATATTCTATGCAGTAAAGATATGTACTTCGGCTTACCTCTTACAAAAATTGACCCTTCGCTACTGCTACCTACCTGTAATTTGTATGGTGTAAATAATAAAGTGTATTTTTTATCATATTTCTGGCTAGACGACCTGATGGCCTACCAAGACGCCATAAAGCAGTAGTAATTCTTGTGTAGGAAAGAGATGGCGTTAGATGACCTGCATAGCTCTGTCTCCACGCGGAGTTTTCTGCTTTAAGACGTCATTCATAGTAACCCCCTGGACGCGTACCGCGTGGGCTGGTTCGAGGACGCACGGAAAAAGAGCACATGGAAGGAATTGAGGGAGCTCTTTGCCCAGTTGTGGGACAGTACAGGCTTTTTTGGGTCTGGAGAACAGGGTGTAAAGTTCTTCATCCAAAAGGGAGGACCCTTCGATCAGACCGGTGTTATGTCTGGTGGGCCCCACAGTTGTTATCGGTTTCTTCTATATAGTCTTAAGACGCCAATAACTTGCGCGATGTAGGATTTAATGCGTATTTCGCAGTTTAGTTCATCGTCTGTGTCATAGATGGCGCTGTACTACTTTTTGTTCTATGTTGCTGTTCCTTTTTTTTTTTTTCGAAATGGGCCCGCTCTTGACCTCGATCACGCCTGATGGAAAGCGATAGATGAGGTCTATGATGGGACGAGCGTGCCCAGAAGATGCCTGTTCACTCTTGCTTTGAAGGCTGACGGGTTCAATGTGGGAGGGAACACAGATGCCGGCAGAGAGTTCCACACATTGACTGTGCGCATTATAAAAGTGGATGAGAAGCGCTGAGTACGACTCGTCGGGATATCAACCAAATGTGTAGTACTCTTTGTAGTGTCGCTGCAGGCTAATAAAGAAATATATTTATGCTAGATAAGCTTGCTGATGTTCCCCTGATGTGAAGCGACGATCCGGTTTAAGGTGGAACACGCTTGCATAGAAGAAATCGTTTCATTCGAACTTTGATGAGATCCAGATTATAATAAAACACTGTTTTAAGCTTTCACTGTTTACAACTAAACTTATACTGTCACTTACGGGATATCTTCCGTGAATGGTCATTATTTTGAGCTCCCGATATCTTTCTTTATTTTTTTTTTTGTTAAGAGCAGACAAATCTATTCACCCTCTTTCTTTGTCTTTTGTGCGTAGCAATTGAAAAAGACAAAGAAAGAGGGTAGATAGATTTGTCTGCTCTTAACAATTTATTTTCCATCCACCCGCATTCTCCAGTCAACCCGCGATCATGGCGCTTGCAACAGCGCCGAAGTATCGAGAGCTCAAAATAATGAACAATCACGGAAGATATCCCGTAAGTGACAGTATAAGTCCAGATTATAATGATCTGGAAACTGAGAAGACACCAGTGAATACCACAGATGCGGTTCGCAGAGTAAATGAATATTTATTTATTTATTATTATCAACTTACACACTATCTTTACAGGATGACCCCAATACAATAGTGGTTTGACCCCATTAAATGTCTAATTGTACACACTTAATAAAATCAACTTACGGCTAATACTTAAAAATCTCACAACAAAAATCTTAATACAGAATATTAATTTTTAAATATAATTAACACAATTCAACAACACTCTTCTACCTACCTCAAAACACAACATATCAGTAACTATATCTGCAATTTACCTCATCACTTTTCAATAGGTACAACTACAGTGTCAGAGATCAAATTGATGGCACATTTAGATAAATTCATCGTTTGTACAGCAGTACTAACTCCACCTGTTATTTGTACTTTGTCAAACTCAAAGCATTTATTTCAATTAGACCATCACAGGCACTTTTGAATGTCATAAAAAAAAAACAAAAAAAAGCGAAGCTACAGTCATAGTTACAAGGCATAATAACTTGAGAAAGTACTGTAGTTGCACATTCCAAAGCGTAGATCTCTATGGAGAAGAATGGGCAAGAAACTCCATGGACACTCTTTTAAATCAAAATATTGTTACAAAGTCTTGGTTACATCATTCATGTTGAGATTATACATATAAGGTCTAACTATTCATACACTAAATATTTTCAGAGAATCATCTAACGGCTGTAACGAAGCCATTTCAAGGGATTTTTTTTATCGAAGTATATTTAAAAAAAAAAAAAAAATTACTTGACCCACAAAATAAATACTGGCTCCCTATGTTTCAACATCCATTACGCTAGATTACTACGTCGTATTTACCTACTGTCATTGTTAGAATTGGGTGTAAAGGTTGTATGCAAAAAGTCTCAAGTAAGTTTAGAATTATAATAATTTTGTAAAAACAAAAACACTTAGATAAAAAATAATAAAAAAAAATTTCGTTCCGTATGCCTCTTTACTACTTATAGAAGCTACTCTTAAAATATTTCGTGTACGAAAAGATAGACCATAAACATATACATATGTGAGAACTATGTAGAAAGACGTGCACATTAAGAGCGTCCAGAGTAAAACATTAAATCAATAAAGAAAAATAAAAAAGTAATTAAAATAAACCGTCCTGTTCATCTTTCTGCTTCTTCCAATGATATTATAAAGAAAGATACGCTATGTTCATACGGCGTTCAAGTCATTGCGTTCTTATGACTGCGATAGATAATACGGAACGTATGATACGATATAGAGATAGCTATTGCGCTTGAAGTACTTAAATTACGACAATTGTCTGAATTTGACTGCAAATGCGCTCGCTAGTGCGATATCTACCTCTTTTTATATATAACATCATTGTGTTGTTCTCGAATCAATTGCGCTGATTTTGGACAGCTCTGTCGTTTGCCTCATTCAAGTTATTATTCAATTAATGATTTTTAATGGACAAAACTTTTTAATTTTCATCATGTAAAACAAATATGCTGCGTTGGAAGGCCTCCCACTAGGTGGACCGATGACCTCGTAAAGGTTGCAGGGATCCGCTGGATGCGAGACGCACGGGACCGGTCAATGTGGCGACACTTGGGGGAGGCCTATGTCCAGCAGTAGACGTCTTTCGGCTGAAATGATGAATGATGATGATGATGAAAACAAATATAATTAATATTATTTTGAACATATGTACATTAATTTTATTTTCAAGTGACATTTTAATTTGACATTTTTAAATTTTAATCAATTTATAATTGTAATAATTCTAACTGTGACATCTTAATTTGTAATTTTCATTTTTTTTTTTTGGATACTCTTGACATTTTTTTTTTTTAATTTTGCGTGCCTATTTCCAGGCAGAATGTACTACATGGCTCAAAATCAAAATCAAAATCAAAATCAAAATATTTTATTTCACATAGGCCTCGATGGGCACTTATAAAACGTCGACAAAAAGGTTCGGGTTGGTCGTTTCCTATGGAGAAGAACCGGCAAGAAACTCCATGGTTACACCTATCTACTCCACCTGTATTTTAATTGAAACCTGCAATCATTGCAAATAAATGATTTGATTGATTGATTGAAGTCCTCAAGGCTACAGTTAGATGTAGATCTTCGAGTCGTGAAGCCTGAAATTCTGATAACCAGTCTTACCAATAGGTATCGTATTACCCAGAATCTGACTAGTGGCAGTCAGATACGCAGTCGTTTCGTTGAAAATACTGGTGTTACAACTACTGGTATTAATACTGGCATTTCTAAGTTGTGTGTTGTACTAACTAAATGGACTTGTGGTCTGAAATAAAATATTTTTTTTTAACTGCTTCTTTCTCCGTATTGGGAGCTCGTGGCTAAATAATAACAGCCGCTCGGGTCGATCTTTAGGTTAAGCCGTGCTTGCCTAGGTTGTTCTGTAGATGGGTGACCACCCATTACTTACCGAGCTTCCTCCGTGCCTCGGAAAGCACGTTAAGCCGTTGGTCCCGTCTGTCATTTGTAGATCTTTGACAGTCGTTATAGGTAGATAGTGGCCCAAAAAGTCTGACAACCAGTCTTACCAAGGGGTATCGTATTACCCAGTACTAACTGGGTTGTGGAGGTCAGATAGGCAGTCGCTCCATGTAAAATACTGGTATTCAGCTGCATCCGGTTAGATTGGAAGCCGACCCTAACATAGTTGGGAAAAGGCTAGGCAGATGATGATGTCTCCGTATTCACAAACGCTTCGATTTGGGAAGCCGTATGTCTGTCTCTTTTTGGCTTATCAAAAGCGGGCGAGATAGACATCCGACTTCATCATCATCATTTCAGCCGAAAGACGTCCACTGCTGGACATAGTCCTCCCCCAAGTGTCGCCACATTGACCGGTCCCGTGCGTCTCGCATCCAGCGGATCACTGCAACCTTCACCAGGTCATCGGTCCACCTAGTGAACATCCGACTTACTGAATCGATATCTAATCGAAGCGAATTAGTGCATTCGGTATCTGGTCAGACTGGCGGTCGACCCCAACATGGCTGGGAAGAGGCTAGGCAGATGATGATAGCCATGAGGTACCTACTTGTGAAAATGTGCCATTCTGATCATTATTTGATGTTACTTAGTGAATAACATAACATCACGCCTGTAATCCCCGAAGGGTTAGGCAGAGGTGTACCTAATAGTACACCCACATTTCGCAAGTTATGTTTAAATCCCATATAATAGGGGGCGAGCCTATTGCCATCAAACAGGCACAAATCCAGAGTCCGCGGCTGCTACTGAGAAGTTCCTTATGGAAAAACCCATTAACACTTTGCTCGACCCCGAATCGAACCCAGGACCTCAAGCTCAACAGTCGTGTTTGCCACCACTCGACCAACGAGGCAATGTTACTTAGTGAATATCAATAAAACAACACTTAAAAGTATTTAAATAATTATTATTAATAACGTCTTTTAAATAATTATAATAATTCACAACAATATTGTCAAAAATTAATATTCCATGATTACATTTCAGTACTTACAACACTTATTAAATTTTTGATTAAAACAGTAACATACATGATCTGAATTATAATTAATTATAATTACAATATTTATTTATTATAAAAATAAATTATTAATTAGATGTCTTTTATACAAGGTGTAACATAATAAACGCAAGACCTCCCGTGTGGTCTCTCGCACCATGAAACTAAACATCTTTTGTTCTACGAGATCTTGAAATTCGCAAAAAAAAAAAATACTTTCTATAGGAACTGACGCAATCAGCTGATCCACATGTATGGTAAAACTAAAAAAAAAGATATGAATTTACAAAAGTCATAGAACAAGTTGTTCAGTTTCATGGTCTGAGACACCACACGAGAGGTCTTGCGTTTATTATGTTACACGTTGTATACTTTGATAACGCATCATGTAACATTTAAATAAATTATAGAATGCTTTGCTTATAACTTTAATGGAAGACATTAGAAAATAAACCAGCAAAAACTACTTGATTTTATCGTTCGACTTTTATTTCCTTTCAAATTTATTAATTGTCCGTCAGTAAAAACTTGCAAACCTTTTTTTTCAATTTACATGAATTCCATTCATACATTTATTTTCTAGATTATACAGAAACTAATTTCCCGCGGCTTCGCCTGCGTCTTGGTCGGTACAAAACCTAGCCTGTGTCCTAGCTTATGGGATAGTCTACCAAAATGAATTCATCAAAATCTGACGTGAAGATGACAAAACCAAACAAACTCACCTTTTCAATTAAAATATTGTAGTTTGAATGTTTTAGCACATATTAGTCGACACATGCGAAATTATTACTTGCATAAATCTACATATTAGTGTCTCAAACGGCTTAAAGAAACTGGCTAATTGCAAAAAAAAATGGCAAGTGTTGATTAAAGGTTCGCGCACATTATGTCGGGCCGCAGCGGGTCGGGTCGCAATGCAAAAATATGCTCAAATCGCTCGTACGTATTTTATATGAACAATCGCACACTATTGCAACGATGGCGAGACGATATCGTCGTATTGGCAGGGATAGTGGACCAGAACGGCCCCAAGATTGGTATAGACGGAAGCAGATGGAGAAGGCCTTCATCCAAAGATGGATGACACCTTAATAGGTTAAGTTTAAAAAAATATATAATTGTAAATGTTAGGGAATAAAGACTATTTTTATCGCATACTGCGGGGGCGAAGCGGGCCGCATATTCCGCCGTATTGTAAGTAGGTAAGCATTTTGCTCTGCGCTGCGGCCCGCTCCGCCGCTGCGGCCCGACATAATGTGCGCGCTACGAACCTTAAGGAGCAAGAACAAGTCGAAATTCATCTTAAGTTAAACAACACATGATTCGCAAATCATATTTTGTTCTACATACAACCTGACACTGACCAAATTGCAAAAAGAAAATTAGAATTTTGCGGGCTGCGCTGGCGCTTCTTCCTTAAAACTAAGAGTTCGTTTACTGACACATGCTTGCACTGACTGGACATCTATGGTCCACTCAAATCTGTGGGGTTTTCTTCAAAAGACCATCTCGGGCCACACCAAAAACATTTATGAGGGTCATGAAAATATTCTATTTTTTTTTTTTTATTAAAACATGTCAAATTCGAAATAAATCATAGGCGCATGCTTAATAACAGTCCCGATGCGGGATTCAAGACCTAAAAAAACTCAGATATACAACACTAGCTACCAAAATCCCCTAAAAAGTATTAATCAATTTCTTGATCATATCCACCGATTCATTCTGTCCAATTCCTTCGATATATTCCGTAGCTTTCTTAGCATGTTCTTCATACAACCTCTGAGTTTTATCAACTGCATCAGTCTTCAGTATATTAAACTTCAAATCTTCATAATCCACATCTTTGACATCTTTCTTCGACTGTGTTATAATTTGGTACAAATTAGGATTGCTATCTAAAGCGAAAAGTACTGGAGCACTTGCTAAGCAAAATTGGTCTTTGGTCTCTGAGGTTAGCTGCTGTATTTCCGTAGCTGCTTGCCAGGCTAGACCTACGTGGCAGCCGAATTGGTAAGCGAGGTTTTGCGTCTCTCTATTCTGTTTGTCTAACACCATAGCGGATTGACAACCTCTGCCTAGCAAGCTTACACCATTATACACAGTTCTAGCCGTCCATTCTTTTCTAGGCTTGCCGATTACGTCATCAACTGCAATAGAATTAGTATCGAAGGTAATTTCCATATCCTTGCCTGCAGTTTTGGGCTTACCAGGGATGGGCATGTTCTGTTCGTCTCTTTCTCCAAAGAATTCGCCTTCAGAAAGATCCTTTAATGCTGTAGAAATTATGTAGGACACATCAGAATTTCTGAGGTTTGCTAACATACCATTTGCAGTGACTAACAGATAATCTCCAAGTAGAATAGCTATCTTGTTACCAAAAATCGCTGATTCGGTGTCTTTCGATCGCTTTGCGAAAGGCACGTTGACGATTCCTCTATGAATAAGATGACCAGTCCTCATCATCTCAGTCAGTTCTGCTAGGACTCTTGTTTGTTCTTCATTCTTCTTCATTTGTGGGGTGTAAGTGGGTGTTTTGACGGATTTTGACAGGAGAAGAATGATGAGGCCCCAGGGTTGAAGGTTCTTGGAGTCTCCGTAGAGGACGTTCTTTGCCGTCTGCATTACTAGGTGGTTGCTGCCGACCTGTGAACAAGGAAATGAAACAGAATTAATCATCTATCTGTTTGGTTTACGTAGCGTTGGGTGTGGTTGATTGATTTGGTCGCTGGGGTTAGCACTTTTGATTCCTGTACAGAATGAATATTTTCAAGGCTTATAAAGGGTGTAAATAGACCCTTAACATATACGAAAGGTACTTGTTCTCCCCGTCTTTGCGATATTTTTTTTGTTCTAGACCATACCTGGGAACCTTCTAGTTACGGAGATATTGGGGGTCAAAGTTCCAACTTTTTCACAAGTTTTTTTTTAAACACATGTTTTCAATGTAAGATTTTTACTTTACACACCTCCACGACCCCCGTACTATTCAATCCATTCCGACAGCACAATGTTCCGAGTGCGTTATATTGAGTCCTACCGTAAAACGTGACTTTTCACCCCAAAAAAAAGTCGATTCCCAGCAATAATTTTTGCGTAAAGTTACTTAGTTGGATGTACAGAATGCTTGGTTGACGGCTATGTGAAGGGTCTGCTTACACCCTGTATTTTATTTCACATAGGCCGATATGGACACTTATAAAACGTCGACTAAAAGGTGCACGGTTCGGGTTGGTCGTTTCCTATGGAGAAGAACCGGCAATTTGTTATAAAAAGTAGCTAAAAAGTACATGGAGTAGCTAGGCAGTTTTTTACTCAAATCCTACATATTAATCACCAAGTTTCAAATTCATATAAGCCAAAACGCTACTTTTATGTACAAATTGCTACTTTTATGTACAAATCAAAATAATTACGAAAAGAACATTAGGCGGTTTCTCCGACTTTGAAATCATGGTCGTAACCCAAATTACACTTGTCAAAAATAACCTTCAAAAGTTTCAAAATACGCCTTAAAAACCCTTTCACAAACTCAGCCAAGCCGTTTTTGAGATACTAACCAACAATACATACAAACTCGTGTGAAAGTGAACTTTACTTTCTACGCATTTAAAACCGGTATCATGACTTGCCTTGAGCTAAATTTATTTAGGATGAATCAGACATCTCATTATATTATACGAATAAATTACTGTACCCAAAACAACATGGCGTGTTTTCTTTTTTACCCGACTCCGGATGTTGAAAGGAGGGTAATGTGTTTCATGTGTGTATGTTAGTCACTTCGTATAGCCTAAAGTCAAAGGTCAGTTTAGACAAGCTATGTAGATTTACGCGACATATTTTACTCGTATGCATATGAATGTCCTGGCTTCGATTCCCGGGTCGAGTAAAATGTTATTGGGTTTCACCATCAGGAATTTCTCAATAGCAGCCACGGAAACCGGATTTATGCCCGATTGATGGCAATAGGCTCGCTCCCTATTACATAGAACTTAAACATATCTAGTGAAATTTGAATACACCACTGCCTTACCCGTCAGGGTTTGCAGGCGTGGTATAACGTATAACACTGTTATTACCTTTATTATTTTTGTACGAGATAGGTTCTCGCTATACCTACTATTATCTCAGTTTGATATGATTGATAAGATAAAGAAAATGAATAATATTTTTAGCATAGGAAGGACATACTCTGACCTAATATGTAACGTACTTTATAAAGCTCTGCTAATGCGCAGTACTCGAAACCGCCGTGCGTGATTGACAAACTAAATTGAACATGGTTGAAGCATTGGCTTGCCTATTGGCCAACAATTCGGCAAGCCCATAAGAAGAACAGACTGTTCAGAAACGCTTAATAGGGCAAGCCGAGCTCTTAGGCTTGTATGAAAAAGCTGCCACTAGGTGAAGCCAAATGAGTATGTTAGGGTATGTAGTTTCTGCCGCCCCTATGAGAAAAGTTATGATTTTATGTATAGCTTTATCTGCCTATAACTTCATGTATAGCATAACCGCTTATAATTTTACGTATAGCATTATCTGCCTATAATTTTATGTATAGCATTATCCGCCTTTAATTGTATGTATAGCAGTATACGCCTAAAATTAACTTACTCCATGGAAACAGTTTTTTTTAAATACATGTTTTTAATGTAAGATTTTTACTATACACACCTCCACGACCCCCGTACTATTCAATCCATCCATCAGCACAATGCTTTTAGTGCTTTCCATCGAGTCCTACCGTAAAACGTGATTTTTCACCCCAAAGAAAAATGTCGATTCCCAGCAATAATTTTTGCGTAAAGTTACTTAGTTTGATGTACAGAATGCTTGGTTGACGGCTATGTGAAGGGTCTGTTTACACCCTGTATATAAATTCATCTTTACTGAAGCTTCGTTCCGGTATTCAGGTCGCGGTGACATCGAGATCAACGCACCTAGTTTTTCTGGTTTAACACATTCTGAACTGACACACTGCACCTGAGAACTGTTACATGATTCTATGATAGCTGTGTGTGCGTGCAGTTCATTAATAAAACCCTGTAACACTTTGCCCGACCTGGGAGTCGAAACCTCATGCTCAGCAGTAGAGGTTACAACCAACCGTCGAGGCCACAAAAAAACCGGCCAAGTGCGAGTCGGACTCACGCATGATGGGTTCCGAACTATCGTAGTAGGGAACCCCCTTTAATTATGAATTAATTTATTATTTTCTTTATTTATTTCCATACAAATTAATTACATTTTTAAATATTCCTTAGAAAAACGATATAAAAACATTTAAAAATATAAAATTGTAGCCCACCGGTATCGGGAACACGGTCCAAGCTACCAGCGGTCAGGGCTCCAGAGAGAGGAAGCTCCTAACAATACGAGCCGTGTCCAGGAGTACCGCTTTCTGAATCAAGCCCTTGATCCAGCTGCCTAACGAGAGCCTCCTCAGGTATTGGTTGAATTAATTCATAATTATTATCATATATTATTTTATTTTTTTATTTATTTAATTATTTTTATTTATTATTTGCTGTTATAGCGGCAAATAAATACATATTCTCTGAAAATTTAAATTTTCTAGCTATTACGGATCATTAGATACAGCCTGCTGACAGACGGACGGACAGCGAAGGCTTAGTAATAGGGTTCCGTCGATAACCCTTCGGGTACGGAACCCTATAAAATATAACAGTTTAAGCACTTGATATTCGACTTTTGGGTTATGTTGTACATCATTAAACTTATACTGTCACTTACGGGATATCTTCCGTGATGGTTCATTATTTTGAGCTCCCGATATTTTGACGCTGTTGCAAGCGCCATGATTGACATCGGGAGCTCAAAATAGTGACAGTATATTTGTTTATTTTATAGGATCTCCAACAAAGTTTGTACACAAACACGAAATAAATAATCGACGACAAAGTATCACGTTGGTGTACTCCTTCACTTACAGGAGAACACAGCATGCTTAATAAAATCTATATTTATAAAATGGTAAACTGACTGACTGACTGACTGGGTGATATATCAACGCACAGCCCAAACCACTGGTCCTAGAGACATGAAATTTGGATGGTGTATTCTTTGTGAAGGGTAGGTATCCACTAAGAAAGGATTTTTGGGAATTCCACCCCTAAAGGGGTAAAATAGGGGATAGAAGTTTGTATGAAAGTCTGTCAGTTTTGAATTTAGGATCTTCAAATTTTGTGTTTAGGCTGACGATTGAAATTAATTTATACATTTCTCGGCATTTTTGATAGTTCTACACCCGAAGGGTTAAAAAGGGGGGTGAAGTTAAGTAATTGGATATTTACGACATACACGCGGGCGAAGCCGCGGGCAAAAGCTTGTTTATAACTAAACTAACAAAGATTTCGTAGCATAAGCATAGTTGTAGCATAGTTGTAAACCGTGAAAGCTTAAAACAGTGATCATCATCATTAACCTAGCCTTTTTCCAACTATCTTGGGGCCAGCTTCCAGTCCGACCGGATACAGCTGAATACCAGTATTTTACATGGACCGACTGCCTATCTGACCTTCACAATATAACCCAGTTATTGAGTAACACGTTGGTAAGACTGGTTGTCCGACTTTTGAAAGTAAAGTTGCAAATATTAAGCTACTTTAAAAATAAATCTTTTATACAGGGTGTAAACAGACCCTTCACGAAGCCGTCAACCAAGCATTCTGTACATCAAACTAAGTAACTTTACGCAAAAATTATTGCTGGAAATCGACTTTTTTTTTGGGGTTAAATATCACGTTTTACGGTAGGACTCGATGGAAAGCACTCGAAGCATTGTTCTGATGGATGGATTGAATAGTACGGGGATCGTGGAGGTGTGTAAAAATCTTACATTAAAAACATGTATTTAAAAAAAAACTTGTGTAAAAGTTGGAACTTTGACCCCCAATATCTCCGTAACTAGAAGGTTCCCAGGTATGGTCTAAAACAAAAAAATGATCGCAAAGACGGGGAGAACAAGTGCCTTTCGGTTATATTAAGGGTCTATTTACACCCTTTATAAAAATCTCGTTTCAGGGTGTTTGTGGTCGCACTCCTCCGAAACGGCTCGACCGATTTTATGAAATTTTTATGTACATTTGGTAGGTATGAGAATAGGTCGTTATGTATATTTCATACTGTTAAGTTGTCAAATTCTAAATTAACGCGAGCGAAACCGCGTGCAAAAGCTAGTATATCTATAAATCTGATCAGCCTGTAGATTGAGATTTCTTTTCACTTTCCTTTCTTAAATGGCAAATTATTAAACTTGATACATTTTTGAATATATTATGTATTTGCTTACGTATGCTTTCACTCTCTAAAACAGGACTATTTTAATCTACGTCTATAAATATTATAAAACATAAAGTCGCTTTTGAATGTCTAGCTGTTTGTGTGACCTCGATTTTCTTCGAAACTACGCAACGTATTTCGATGTGGTTTACACCATTAGTGCGAGATATTATCCCAGAATGTGTATGTGTAAAATATATACGGGGTGTAAACATACCCTTCACGAAGCCGTCAACCAAGCATTATGTGCATCAAACTAAGTAACTTTACGCAAAAATTATTGCTGGGAAACTTTTTTTTGGGGTGAAAAATCATGTTTTACGGTAGGACTCAATGTAACGCACTCAAAACGTTGTGCTGATGTATGAATTGAATAGTACGGGGTTCGGGTTGTGGAGGTCTGATAGGCAGTTGCTCCATGTAAAATACTGATATTCAGCTGCATCCGGTTAGACTGGAAGCCGACCCTAACACAGTTGGGAAAAGGCTAGGCAGATGATGATGGTGAAGCCTACCGATGCCTTGCAAACTAATCACGACTAATTTAATGGTCATAATTATTGGTAATGACCGCTCATTAATTCAAGGTTTGTCACATGCAGTAAATGTAGCCTTAATGTCTATTTTGGAGATAGTAATTGCCAGCAATAAGTGCTAATAATATTCATTGCTGCAACAAATTACTTGCTGGTACTTATATCTACATTAAAGGAGAATGCCCGGCCGCCATAGTGATTTAGGCCCTGAGTGCCCACATGTAAGACCGAATGCTAATATTATTATACACCACATTTATAATTTATTGATAAAAGAAGATTATTGAAAAAAAAAACGATTTCTAAATTTTTAGGGTGTTTTTTTCGACATCATCACGATCATTAATATTTCCATAATTTTTTTTTTTTATCATCTTATTTTTTCATTTTTTTTTTTTTTTTATATTATTCTATTCTATAGAATTTATTACATTATGTATTGTAAGTCGATTGTAAATGTATATTTAATACATGAAATGCATTAGAATTCCTTTACACAAAAGTACAAATATGTGTAAACGCTTAAGTTAAGTTTTTGCAACAAATCTCAAATTTTTCGCTATTAAGGTTTAGGATTATATTTAAATGAAACTGGTATTTTCTATTTGCACAAAAACGTAAGTATTCAGTACCTACAGCCACAGATACAGAATGTCGTTATTGTTTCAATATTTTTTATTGTTGCACATTTTTTTTATTTATTTTTTTGCTTTTTTCATTTATGTTTCCACCTTACACAAGATTATTTAATAAAACAAACTTTTGCATTCTTGAGCCTAAAATCGGCATTACCCTTTGTCGATGACTTAAATAATTACTTGACTTAAATATTACGGGTACAACTAATAGGATCTCATTGAACCGACATATTAACTAGTACCAGGCCTACCTATTCAAATTAACAAAAAAAAAACCGGCATGTTCTAGAATCAGAATTCGAAGATATTTGACATCTACCAAACCGCATTGGGCCGGGTGCTGAATTACTGTTTACTCCCTCCAATAGATAGGAAGCTTTGTGTCTTCAGTTCACCCCGTAAACTAGTGTACATCCACCACGGCTGCCCAGTATACAGGGTGTAAACAGACCCTTCACATAGCCGTCAACCAAGCATTCTGTACATCAAACTAAGTAACTTTACGCAAAAATTATTGCTGGGAATCGACTTTTTTTTTGGGGTGAAAAATCACGTTTTACGGTAGGACTCGATGGAAAGCACTCAAAGCATTGCGCTGATGGATGGATTGAATAGTACGGGGGCCGTGGAAGTGTATAAAGTAAAAATCTTACATTAAAAACATGTATTTAAAAAAAACTTGTGAAAAATTTGGAACTTTGACCCCCAATATCTCCGTAACTAGAAGGTTCCCAGGTATGGTCTACAACAAAAAAATGATCGCAAAGACGGGTAGAACAAGTGCCCTTCGTTTATGTTAAGGGTCTATTTACACCCTTTATATACCTTCTCATCATCATCATCTTTAGCCCTCGTCCCATCTACTTGGAGTAGGCGCAACGCGTTTATTTTTTCCATTTAAAACTATTAAATATTCCTACCCTAACCATTTTAGCGATCTACAAGGAAGTCCATGTCCAGTAGCACGTCAATGTTTCCGCGATGATAGAATCTTATATACATATTTTTACGCAACAGGAATCGAACCCACGCGCCACGATCCGACACAGACAACGGAAAAAATAGTGACTCAGAAATTTGCCTGCAAAGAGACTCAAACGCAAGACCTCTGCTCAAAAAACACATAACACCACTGAGCCATAATTCTGAAATGGTTTAATTCTTCAATTAATTATAGTTGGACGGCACGGTTGGCGCAGTGGCTGAGCGATTGACTGCTGCGTTGCGTGTCGCGGGTTCGATCCCCGGACGGAACAAATATGTGAATGGCCTACAGATAGTTGTTCCGGGTCTGACTGATTGTGTATGTGAGTTTAAATGTTTGTAAACGCACCCACGATACAGGAAAAATTCCTAGCGTGGGGAAAAGATTAAAAAAAAAAAAAAAATTGTTCCGAAATTAAATAAAATGAATTACTCACCAATTTCCGCAAATACAGAGCCATGTTAGCAAATTCATCACTTAGTAAGCACCGTAGATTCATGAACGAAGTTGGATAACCAACAACTTTCTCCGCGTCCCTTATAATATTACTCCAATTTGTGAATGGCGGACGCAATAATATCAAAATTTCATCTTTCGTCAAACTTGCGACAGTCGAATCCAATCTTTTTTGGTAAAAGAACGGAGATGCGCGCCTTAGGACGCGGGAAACCGCGTAGGAGACCGCCATGACAGTTATAACTTTTTAAAGTTTTTTTTTTTTTGAGGCACCGGTAACGTCCGCGCGTACGGACGTGTGGAAACGTAATGGTGTTGTCATGAGAGAACCATTGTGGAGAAGGCTGTATAGATTTTCGAAATTTGCCTGATTTTCGTATTTATTATTTAGAAGGCTGTCTGGAAATTGTCCTTTTGAGTTTTTCTGAGTACTTAGGTAATTTATCTTCGTTTATTTTATTGGTGTTTTGAATAACGGGGAAATGTTCACATAATTTATTTATGTAAGTACATGGTATGTTTACGTTATTCAGTTATGTTAACTGACGTAGAAAATAAATTCCATAGATATTAAATACGACATGCAAACAAACTTTTCTTGCTTTTATATTCTTTATTTCTCGTATTATTTAAGAAATCACTATCATTACATAGTATAAAACAAAGTCGTTTCCCGCTGTCTGTCTGTCCCTATGTATGCTTAGATCTTTAAAACTACGCAACGGATTTTGATGCGGTTTTCAGTAATAGAAAGAGTGATCTAAGAGGAAGGTTTATTTATAAATATATTTCACCCGTGCGAAGCCGGGGCGGATCGCTAGTATAAATTAGAAAACAAAATACCTATTTTAATTTACATAAATCTACAAGCACTTAAGAAACGTCAAAATATAGGTGACAGGTTCGAATGGGTTTCATTTCCTATGGAGAAGAATCGAAGAGAAGAAGAAACTCTATGGTTACTCTCTTAACCAATAATACTTCGAAATGATTCTAGCCACTCTTAAATAAATATAATATTATGTCTTTACAAATCTAAAAGACACCTAATTTAAATTGACAGAATATTCAAAAACTCCCAAATATCGGGTAAAATACATAAACTGGCAACACTCATGTTCTTGACCGTGAAGTGGAAAGTGGCGTTGGACTAGTCTCGAAACCACGCTCAACTTACCGTCAACTTCAAACAACACACTTCAATCTCAACCTTACTCCACACTCATAAGAATCAAAACAAACTTTCCCAACTACAGGAGAAATTTGTCAAGACGTAGCATAGCCAATTCAACGAAGATCTCTTTTGCTGAAGTTTATAAGTGAATGGATAGATCAAGTTATACTGGATACAACGGATTCTTTCGTCTACTCTTTTTATTGCAATCTTGAATGAATTTCTCCTTTACGGCCAGTTTCAAATAACGTGTTTTACTTTGTTTGGGTCGACTGTTTTCGTAGTACTAGAAATATTTTGGGAGAAGTCATATTGATGCAGTGGCGAAGGTTCCATACAACTCGATTCCTACCGGATTCCCTTTGAAAATTCCCTTTGAATGTCACAGTCAGCATTCTATAGACAAATAATATAATCACATTAAAGATATGTACTCCGGCTTACCTCATACAAATCATTTTTTTTTTTTTTTCGGGTGGTAAATCATCAAAGGCCCTCCCCTATTCTGGGCGGAGCGGAAGGGAGTGTCAGACTTGTACTGACTAAAACCCTTCCATGTTCCTTCTTTGCCCTTTGTGTTCCAGGGCCACGGTATCTCTTTCGAACAGTCCCGCAGCCCTGGACACAAATTGACCCTTCGCTACTGTATTGATGAATGCTTTCATAAACTTCACCTTTAAAGGATGATTTCCACCAAAACGGCTCGCATCGGATTGGAACGGACTTTACAATCTTTAAACAATATTAAATCGTGTACACAGTTTTTAAAGTCTACATTACCAAGCCGCGCACAGCAGCTTGACCGTGGTCGTCTTCCGCGACACGCGATCGTACCCGGAAGTATGCTGCGACGTGTGATCGGCTCCGTTCACCTGTCGTTATATCCGATTGGATCCTTTCGGCTGTCAACACGGTAGGAATGAAACTATTTGACTCTTCCTGACTTGTTCGCAAATGACGGTACGGAGCTAATCGCGTCTACATCTTGACGGACGCGATCGGCTGTCGCCGCATCCGTTTGTATCCTTTCCGATCCGATGCGATGCGTGCCGTTTGGTGGAAATCATCCTTAACTCGTCATCATTCTCTTGCCCTTATCCCAATTAATTTGTAGTCAGCGCAGCATGTCTTCTTCTTCCATACTTCTATATTACTCGTCATCTCATCAGACACCAGTGGCGAAGGTTCCATACATCTCGACTCCTACCGGCTTCCCTTTGAAAAATGGTACAGTCAGTATTCTATAGACAAATAATATAGTCACATTAAAGATAATATGTACTCCGGCTTACCTCTTACAAAAATTGACCCTTCGCTACTGTCAGACACCTCCTTTCTTGCCATATCATCCTTCACACAGTCCATCCATCGTTTCTTTGGTCTTCCTCTACTCTTATAGCCATCCACATTCATACTCAAAACTTTCCTCACGACATTTTCCTCATTCCTCCGCATCACATGCCCATACCACGACAACCGACTACCACACAACTTTTCTGTTACCGGCGCCACTTTCAGACTTCCTCTTATGTAGTCATTTCTTTTTCAAATTCAAATTCAAATTCATTTATTTTGTGAACATAAGTAAAACAGTAGGTGGTATGATAAATAAAATTCAGAAACTATCTATGTCCCGCCGTTAGGCATACAAAATGTTTCCACACAATGGTACATACAATTAAATTGTTTAATAAAAATAATAACAAAGTCAATAAATAACAATGCAATTTGGTTCATTAAATAATTAAAATCATCAAACAACACAACATAAAACAACAAAACGATAACATTTCTTATTTTAGCTTCACCTGTAACTATGTAAAAAATCTTAATTCGACCCACTTCCTGGTTTCCGATTGAGCTGAAATTTTGTATACATGTTTAGTTTGGATGACAATGCATGGTTAACTAAGTGACGTCATTCTAAATCCAATATGGCGGACTGCCAAACATGGCGGAGTAGTAATTTTTTATACATTCTCATGTTATGGGTTTCATAAGAAATTAAATGACTGATTTATTTGTTTCTGAATTTTTTAACTATAATACATAGTTATTTTATTGATGATTTTAGCCTATCTAGATTTTCAACGTAATAATGGTACATGTATAAAAAGCAGAGTGATAATGACCTAGCTTTAGCTTGAACATAAGCTTTCAAAATGAAATTAGTTTGTAGAAAAAAATTGCGTCGTTGATAATAGTGGTCGCTTGTACTATTGCTAATCATGACGTTCTGCGTTCGATTCCCACGTCGGGCTACGTGTGAATTTCTCAGTAGCAGCCTGGAACTTGGATTGGTGCCAGAGTTGATGGTAATAGGCTCGCCCCTATTTCATGGGGACTTACCGATCAACATTTCGCTAGTTATGCCTCGTTGGTCTAGTGGTCGCAAACGCGACTTCTGAGCATGAGGTTCCGGGTTCGATTCCCAGGGCGTGCAAACTGTTTTTGGGTTTTTCCATCAGGAATTTCTCAGTAGCAGACAGGAAACCTGGATTTGTGCCTGGTTGATGGTATTAGGCTCGGCCTATTACGTGGGACTTAAACAAGTTATGTTTAAGTCCCGAAGCGAAATGTGAGAGTACTATTAGTTAAGTTTACCTTTGCCTACCCCTTCGGGGTTTATAGGCGTGATGTTATGTTATGTTACCTAACTGGCGTAATATGGGTGCAATTCTGTCTCACCCTTTAGGAGTGACAGGCATGAGGGTTGATAATTATTATGTTTTATTAGGTACCTAACATTATATTACAATTCATAAATCCGAATCCGCCTTCTAAATGAGGTTACCAATTAATAGTTGGCTAATTAAGAATGATTCACGGACGCACAAATTGAGAGTGATTACTTAATCTGTTTCTGACAACTTAAGTTATGTCAAAACTTATAAACCGAACCTGGGGGTTTAATATGACGTCTTAAAGCAAGAGTAATTCCGGTGTGGGAAAGAGACAGAGCTATACAGGTCGTGTAGCGCCATCTCTTTCCCGTGAGAGGTTACTATGACGTCTTAAAGCAGGAGTAATTCCAGTGTGGGAAAGAGACAGAGCTATACAGGTCGTCTAGCGCCATCTCTTTCCTGCACTGGAATTACTCCTGCTTTTTTCATGGTAGACCACCTGACATCCTGAAGTTCCGTCAAAGGCAAATAAATTGAACAGGATCTTGCTGATGATACACATAACCACGTACTTACTACTACCAGGACACTAGTGCCCTGACACAGGGAAGCTGGGTCGCGGCAGGCCACGAAGGAGATGGCGGGACGAACAGGACAAGTTTCGTCCTAACTGGACGGAGGACGAAAAAAGAAAAAAAAATGAAGTATAAGACCAGTCAGTTTAATATAATCATTAATTTAAAATATAACATAACTTATCAACCATTCACATTAATAAATTATTTTTAACATTCTTTCTACATCTCAAGTCATCCAGAATCTATAAGGGGTTTATTCTTGAGTTATAATTCATAGTTAAATCCAAAATTGATGGGCTATATATCAGGAACTCATTCGTCCATGTCGACATTTTTTTTTTTTAATTTATATCTCTTCTCTCTTTGCGGATCTGTCGCTGAGACTAGGAATATCACATCTGTTCAGCCTTGTGTACAACAGTAAAAGAGGCTGAAGAAAACGGCGTCACGCAGCTGACAGCTGATAGGTCAGCGCCGCAAATTTCATACGGTTGTGTGTTATTGGGATAAAAGTGAACGAGTAGGTTTAAAAAAATGTTTCTTTGGGAAAGTTGTTTGTTATCATGAGTATAATCACTTGTTTAAGTTTCGGTCACTAATTGCCAGTCAACCTATACAGGGTGTAAACAGACCCTTCACATAGCCGTCAACCAAACATTCTGTACATCAAACTAAGTAACTTTACGCAAAAATTATTGCTGGGAAACAAGTTTTTTTTTTGGGGTAGAAAACCCGTTTTACGATAGGACACGATGGAAAGCACTAAAAGCATTGTGCTGATGGATGGATTGAATAGTACGGGGGTCATGGAGGTGTGTAAAGTAATAATCTTACATTAAAAACATGTATTTAAAAAAAAACTTGTGATAAAGTTGGGACTTTGACCCCAATATCTCCGTAACTAGAAAGTTCCCAGGTATGGTCTAGAACAAAAAAATGATCGCAAAGACGGGGAGAACAAGTGCCTTTTGGTTATGTTAAGGGTCTATTTACACCCTTTATAACCTATTTTATTTAAATAACTTTTTGATTCTTCTCCCTCGAGCCGTGGACCACAGAATTCAGGGCCCATTGCGTATGATATATGACCGTCAGGTAAGCCAACACGAACAGGAAGAATAAGTAGAAGATGATAGATCCGCTCATGACCCCAAATATGGGGTACACCCACACCCCTCTGATTGCGTGGACCATGAATAACCTGGAAATAATGAAAAAAACAGGGTGATTTTAAAATAATTGCACGTCTTTAATTATTTTAATGAAAAAAAAAAAAAAAAAAAAATTTAATATTAATTAATTTTAAATTAATTTTCTCGTTGGTCTAGTGGTCGCAATCGCGACTGCTGATCATGACGTCCTGGGTTCGATTCCCGGATCAGGCATATTATTATTGTTATGAGGTTTTTGAGGGATTTCTCAGTTGCGGAGTCTGGATTTGTGCCCAGTTGATGGCAATAGGCTCTCCCCCTATTACATAGGACCTAACTGGTGAAATTTGGGTGTACTAGTAGGTACACCTCTGCCTAACCCTCCGGGGATTACAGGCGTGATGTCATGTTATTTGAAAATTGAGTTATTTTTGCTCCTGAAGAAATATTCAAGGCAACGATGTGTATTTATGTGTCAGCCAACGAAATTTATGAAAATATTATTAACAAAAAACTGACACAAGTCTCATTCCTATCAGACCTACTCCCGTTTTCTTCGCAGGCCGTGTCCACCACTTCAGAACTCTTCAGCCCCATCGGCCATCAAAATAAAAACCATAATATTTCACATAGGCCTAGATGGGCACTTATAAAACGTCGTCAAAAAGGTGCACGGTTCGGGTTGATCGTTTCCTATGGAGAAGAACCGGCAAGATACTCCATGGTTACTCTTTTCAAATCATTTGGTGTTACAGTATTATGGATACAGCATCTGTACCTACTTAAGTATGGGGGGACAGCATAGGCCCGATAATAAGTCGTACACATCTTGCTACATCGTTCTCACATAATGTACCATCTGAACTTGAATGATGTAACCAAGAGTTTGTAAAAGTATTCTGATTTAAAAGAGTGTCCATGGAGTTTCTTGCCCGTTCTTCTCCATAGAGATCTACGTTAGGGAATGGGCAACTACAGTACTTTCACAGTTTTTATGCCTTGTGACTGGGACTGTAGCTATTTTTGTCTTTGTTTCGACAATTCAAAAGTGCCTGTAACTGGCCCACTTGAAATAAATGCTTTGATTTTGATTTTGATCCATCCGTTCTGCGAGCAATGTACCCTGCCCACTGCCACTTAAGTTTGGCAATTCTTCGAGCTACGTCGGTAGCCTTGTCTTCATTTATGAGAGACCCATTATGAGCGACCACGTGCCGGTCCCTTAATCCCGTTTAAAGGCAGGTTAGCAACAGATAATCAATCGGATAATCATCGGTTGACTGGTAGAGAATGCCTTGTGGCATTAAGTCCGCCAGAAGTTTTTTTTTTTTTTTTTTTTCTTGGCCTCTTTGAGTGTCCCACTGCTGGGCAAAGGCCTCCCCTTTCTTTGCGTGAAGTTTAAGTAAATAAAAACCATGACATACTTACACCCTGAAATACACAATAGCAAACATCAGGACTGCCAATAAATGCCACCTGTGGCTCCTAGGCGGCTTCCGACTCCTGAACATGATCTCCCACAAGGTGGCCGGGAAGATGTACGTATGCATGATGTGGTTGGAGGTGTCAGTGATGACCAGGTCGATGTCTGCCGGGAAGAAGAGGTTCCGGTCGTAGTAGAAGAACGACCAGAACATCGTGAAGACTAGCTGAAAAGAGAAGATGGGTTTATCAATCACTTTTGAAAATAAATAAGCAGCTACACATTTATTTACATTATATACAGACTACAAATAGAACTAAACTAATTATAATAATAAGACTAAAACTAATAAAATATAAACAACTAAAAAACGACGACAATAGGACATTTAGGCGTCAAAGTACTCCTCCGCATCACTGTCATCTGGAAACGTGCCCAGAAGACTGGCAGCATTGCCACGCTGAATGACAATGCCAATTCTTTGGCCAAAGAAAGAGCCAGCCCTCTAGTCACGCGAAGTGTCGACCAGTCGGCGAGAGATTTCCTTAAAAAGGAGACGCGCACAGAATAAAAAAGATACAAAATTAAAAATAAATGATGTAAAAGAGAAAATATACATAGTATGTGCTGTGTGCCTTACGGCTGCGCCAAAAAGATCCATTTCAATAGTGGCGAGCCTATTGCGTCCAGCCACTACAGCTCTTTAGAGTAATTATAATTACTGCTTTTTGTAAAATTATACTTACTACAGCTGATGGCCAGACGAATATAGAAAATATGATATCTCTGCTATTGACCAAGAATTTTGGCTCCTCGTAGTCCGCTGATTTGGAATTCTTTATCGTTAGGATATCGGTAGATAGTGCAAATATTGCGTATATTGTCTGAATTGTCTGAAAAGAGAGAAGAAAATAAATTATTAATACCAAATCGTTTATTATAATTTAGATTAGATTCACAAGTCTTATTCCTCCTACTCACATGTCTTATTGACTCAATTGGGGCGTGTAAGTGTTTAATAATAGGATAGGCAGTCGCTCCATGTAAAATACTGGTATCCAGCTGCACCGGTTAGACTGGAAGCCGACCCCAATATAGTTGGGAAAAGGCTAGGCAGATGATGATGAAGTGTCAAATAATAGCACATTTTGAATATAAGTGGGGAAACTTTGTTATTGCATTCGAGGCGGAATTCAAACAACCGAGCCGCAGGCAAGGTTGTTATGGAGCCGAGAACTGCAGTAACAAATCCCCAGGCGTATCATACGATGTTTTTCAATACACTTTCGAAGAAATAAAATATTAGAACGGAAGGTATTTTTGTCAGGAATTATTAGGAAACTATGATTTAATTTGCTTTTTCTCCGCGCTTTGCTTTCGCCAGGTTGAAGAAGAAGCAAAGGTATGATGCCACTAAACAGCCTAATATGAAAAATAGAAAATTCAAATATTTTGGAATGTAGAAAATAAATAAATGTTAATTTGTTCATAAAAGTATTTTTTTTTTAAAATAATCATGTTTATTTATGATATTCTATTTATAAACACAATTTAAATACTCAACAAATATTTACAACGTAAAAATCTCTTTACCGAGATTAAAAAAAAACAAACACCGCCGGCTATAGTAAATACATGTGTGTATGTTATGTGTACATAAATTGTCATATAAATAAATAAAGACTTTTTAATTTTACTTGTGTTATATTTCACTAGATTTTAAATACTGAAACTTTGCATGAAAATGAACGCGAACGTCATAATTATATTAACACGGCAGTCTTCTTGATAAAGACGCGGCACAGTGGTAATAGCGACCAAATATTTGAAAATTACGTGATCTAAACAAAATTTTGGTATCAAAAAGAACGTGCACATTATGCACATAAGATAAGATAATCGAAAAAAAGCACGTCATTCAACACGACCTGTAAGGGGCTTATACGCTCCTTGATTCCTTGCATAATCTATACTTATAATAAATCTGTAGAGAGGTCAATTCTGTACATGAAATATATTTCCAAAATAACTATCAGGGGTCACCCCCTGATAGTTATTCATTCATTATCCTGATATTTATTTTTTGGCATCAGTATCGATACCTAAAGGGGTCACCCCCTTTAGGGATCGATACTGATGCCAAAAATGCAATCAGTAAAATTTTTGTCTGTCTGTCTGTCTGTCTGTCTGTCTGTCTGTATAACCGTTATAGAAACAAAAACTACTCGACGGATTTTAACGAAACTTGGTACAATTATTTTTCATACTCCTGAGTTGGTTATAGTATACTTTTCATCACGCTACAATCAATAGGAGCCGAGCAGTGAAGGGAAATGTTGGTAAAACGGGACAAGTTACACCATTTTTTAAGCTTCCGTCGCGTGTACAACCTTAATGGTTAAAGCTACACAGAAATCATGTATGACGGAAATGTTCTCCTTAAAATTATATAAAAAATATCCCACGACAGCATATGTCTATCTTTTATGGTTGACTCACAATATCACGTGTAACTCCCGATAGCTTAGCAGTTCGAAGCTTTCTGATTATATTTGTCTACTCTTACGTTTATAACACTCTCAGTCATCCCTAATTAAAAAAGTTAACATTATTAACTATTCCATAAAAAAGAATCATAGAAATCGGTATAGAAACACCAAAGTTATACATGAAATACACTAATAATATATATATATTTATTTTTATTTGCCTGCATCAATGCCACCTGAAAAACGATTATCTTTATCTCGAAATTCGAGAGAAGCTAAGAGAATGAGAAATAGGCGTTCTCAAGAATCGGCAGAGGAAAGAGCACATCGGTTAAACTTATTGTTATTCTTATCTCAATAAAAGTTTATAAAGATATCTTCGGATTAACTTTAAGTGATGCTGATTTTTGTATTACATTACCATCTATCTATATAAATAAAATGGTAAACTGACTGACTGACTGGGTGATATCAACACACAGCCCAAACCGCTGGTCTTAGAGACATGAAACTTGGAGGGTGTGTTCTTTGTGAAGAGTAAGTATCCACTAAGAATGGATTTTTGGGAATTCCACCCATAAAGGGGTAAAAGAGGGGATGGAAGTTTATATGAAAGTCCGTCAGTTTTGAAGTTAGGATATTCAAATTTTGTGTTTAGGCTGACAATTGAAAATTAATTTATTGTGTCTCAGCGGATGAAGGTAAGTAACTATGTTTGTTCGGGTGGGATATTTTTCGACTTCCACGCGGGCGAAGCCGCTGGCAGAAGCTAGTCTTCTATATAATAAATCTGTAGAGAGGTCAATTCTGTACATGAAATATATTTCCAAAATAACTATCAGGGGGTGATAAGGGATCGATACTGATGCCAAAAATGCAATCAGTTCAATTTTTGTCTGTCTGTCTGTCTGTCTGTCTGTATAACCGTTATAGAAACAAAAACTACTCGACGGATTTTAACGAAACTTAGTACAATTATTTTTCATACTCCTGAGTTGGTTATAGTATACTTTTCATCACGCTACAATTAATAGCAGCAGAGCAGTGAAGGGAAATGCTGGGAAAACGGGAGAAGTTACTCCATTTTTCTCTCTCTCTGTGTCTTATGTGACGCAGACGAAGTTGCGCGGGTCTGCTAGTTATAGCATAAATGAGTGAGTTTGATAAAATATCACACAAATAGGTCTCATTTCATAATCGCGTTTCGAAGCAAACTATACAGGGCGGAAGCGACACCGACGCGCAGACGGTTACCACGTATTTATTCAGTACATCCCTCCCACATACAAATTTATTATCGACTAGCTTCTGCCAGCGGCTTCGCCCGCGTGGATGTCGAAAAATATCCCACCCGAACAAACATAGTTACTTACCTTCATCCGCTGAGACACGTATAAATTAATTTTTAATTGTCAGCCTAAACACAAAATTTGAATATCCTAACTTCAAAACTGACGGACTTTCATATTAACTTCCATCCCCTATTTTACTCCTAGACAAATATAATCAGAAAGCTTCGAACTGCTAAGCTGTCGGGAGTTACACGTGATATTGTGAGTCAACCATAAAAGATAGATATATGCTGTCGTGGGATATTTTTTATATAATTTTAAGGAGAACATTTCCGTCATACATGATTTCTGTGTAGCTTTAACCATTAAGGTTGCACACGCGACAGAAGCTTAAAAAATGGAGTAACTTCTCCCGTTTTCCCAACATTTCCCTTCACTGCTCTGCTCCTATTGATTGTAGCGTGATGAAAAGTATACTATAACCAACTCAGGAGTATGAAAAATAATTGTACCAAGTTTCGTTAAAATCCGTCGAGTAGTTTTTGTTTCTATAACGGTTATACAGACAGACAGACAGACAGACAGACAGACAAAAATTTTACTGATTGCATTTTTGGCATCAGTATCGATCCCTAATCACCCCCTGATAGTTATTTTGGAAATATATTTCATGTACAGAATTGACCTCTCTACAGATTTATTATAAGTATAGATTATTTAAAAAAAACAGCTGTTCCATACATTTTGGCCGTGTAGGTATTGCACTTTTGTAGGAAACAGCAGTCTTTTTTAAATTACCGATGATGTGGGGGCCCAGAATGATGTGATGAATACGTGATGACCGTTTTCGCGTCGGTGTCCCTTCCACCCCGTATAAGGCAGCCATAGTTAAAAGTTTTGAAGGCTTTAACATAAAAATGATAAGAAAGGCAAACAACAACAAAACACACAAACACAAACAAACAAACACAAACAAAAACAAACAAAAGCAAAAAAAAAAACTAACAAAAACAAACAAAACAAACTTACAAAAGTCCAACACGTAAAGAAAAAGAACTGCATCTCACTAAAATGGCGCACGTAATCGTTCTTCATCGGCTCCCCGTGGAAGGAACTCATCATGATCACCATGTTGGCGATGTGCATTGTGATGGTCACCACGTAGCCCAGGATACGGAAGTAGATGTGGTGGGACATAGTTGCTGGAACATTTGGGAAGAAAAATAAGTACTAGGGAAACATGATACACACATACGAGACGCTTTTTTTAGCTTCACCAGTACCTATGTAAAAAAATCTTAAAAGTTAAATTTGACCCACTTCCCGGTTTCCGATTGAGCTGAAATTTCGCATACATGTTTAGTTTGGATGACAATGCATGGCTAGCTAAGTGGCATCATTCTAATTCCAATATGGCGGATTTCCAAAGATGGCGGAGTAGTTATGTATGCATTCCCATGATATGGGTATCAAAATCAAAGCATTTATTTCAAGTAGGCCAGTTACAGGCATTTTTGAATTGTCAAAACAATGAAATGTTACTACTACAGTCCCAGTCACAAGGCATAAAAACTGCGAAAGTACTGTAGTTGCCCATTCCCTAACGTAGATCTCTATGGAGAAGAATGGGCAAGAAACTCCATGGACACTATTAAATCAGAATAGTTTTACAAAACTTTGGTTAAATCGTTCATGTTGAGATGGTACATTATGTGAGAACGATGTAGCAAGATGTGCTCGTTAAAAGTGTCCATAGTAAAAAAAAAAAATTCACTTGTTTGCCGAGAAAAATACGAGGAAACGTGTTTTTTTTTTAGTTTTTAATATTATTAATATTATATTATTAGTCTTAGCTGCTGTTGGGTAAATATTAAACTACTTGCGAACCGCCCCTTTTGCGCATGGCGCCATCTATCGGGTCCAAAACTACACATCTTTCTTCAGTACTTTCACAAGTTATAATGATAAATGCAAAAGTTTCTTAGGATGGATGGATGTTTATTAGCCTTTCACGCAAAAACGACTGACATGATTTGGATGAAAAGCCAACCACAACCAACACCACCACCCACCATCCACTTGACAGAGAACATTTTCGAAAAATAGTGTTACAGCTAAATTAGACCGATTTTAGAATTTCCATAGAAACAGAAATTTCCAATTATCTTTTTTTTAAAAAGACATTTCGAAAAGTTCTCTGTCGAATTTTAAGACTTATGTATCCTGCTTATGCGTACGAAGTTTCATTAAAATCAGTTCAGTCTTTTCGAAAAAAATTCACTTGAAAGTTTGTATGAAATACCGTAAGACGTTACCGCTCTTAAATATGAAAAAAGTAAGGAACAAAATTAATAGAAAAAAAAATCGGTTGTCTGTAAAGTCGGTTTACTGACGATAGTTGAACGTGAAAACGTCATAAGAAAATACTGATGGAATGGTTGCATTTTTCAAAAAATGAATGTGCGTTGAGCAATTGTTTTATGGAACGCCTCAGAGCGAGGTAACGCCTCATACGTCATGGTTTTCCGTGCGTGCAGCCGGCTCCATCGAATTATAAGACGTTGTCACGTCAATAATAATAAAACTATTAATTACTTACCATAGAAAATGATGAAACGTACTTTAAGCAATCCTCAACTCCGCACTCCTCACTCCTCACGTTAAAATTATTCACATTGAAACAAAAACAATTTTATACAAACCAGCACCTTGACCTCGGGCCACAGATAGTTAATTTATACAAAACATTATAAATTAAACAAGCACAAAACACGTTTGAACCCGACCGGATACTTAGCTAAACTGATTGACAAATCGTGATCTAAAAAAATCATGTTGTACTATTGTGTCCATCAACATAGTAATAAGGGCTCAAACACAAAAACACGTTACGACGATGCAACGTGCCACCGCACGGCAACGTGACGTTGCACTTTGCGTCACGGTACAGTGACGTGGAAATCCACGTCGAGCAACGTAAATAATCACGTTACGACAACGCAACGTGCCACGTTTCACAGCACGTTGTCGTGACGTAAAATATGGCTGAAAGATATGAATGGATCCAGTATTTTCTTTGTATCTGTTTCTTCTTTATCCGTCTTCTTAATATTAGCAGGAGGAGAACACGTCTAGTGTGGTCCATTTCTCGAAATTAACTGCGGCAATTCTATAAATGCGCCATCGTCAATACGACGTCGTTCAACGTGGCACGTTGCGTTGTCGTAACGTGATTATTTACGCTGCTCGACGTCGATTTCCACGTCACGGCACCGTGACGCAACGTGCAACGTCACGTTGCCGTGCGGTGACACGTTGCGTCGTCGTAACGTGTTTTTGTGTTTGAGCCCAAGGCGTTCACTCCACAATCCTCACCAACATAGCTATAACTCCTTGTCCCATGTCACTTGGGGTCGGCGCAATACGTTTTTTTCTTCCAATCTCCTCTGTCAACCGTCACGCTATCATTTACTCCTTTAACTTTCATATCATTCCTCACACAATCCATCCATCGTTTCTTTGGTCTTCCTCTCCCTCTCCATCCATCAACGTTTATATTCATCACTCTTTTAGTCACATGCGATTCATCCCTCCTCATCACATGTCCATACCAAGACAGTCGATTCCATTTCAACTTTTCTGTAACTGGCACAACTTTAAAGCGCAGGCCACACCGCCAGCTGGCGGGCGGACGAGCGACGCGAACGACGCGTCGTTTCACCTCTTTTCATGCCTTGGTTCACACCGCGAACTATCGAAATATACGAACAAAGTATGAAAAGGGCGTCGTTCGCGTCGCTCGCCCGCCCGCCAGCTGGCGGTGTGGCCTGCGCTTTAAACTTCCTCTAATACAGGGTGTAAACACACCCTTCACATAGCCGTCAACCAAGCATTCTGTACATCAAACTAAGTAACTTTACGCAAAAATTATTGCTGGGAATCGACTTTTTTTTTTGGGGTGAAAAATCACGTTTTACGGTAGGACTCGATGGAAAGCACTCAAAGCATTGTGCTGATGGATGGCTTGAATAGTACGGGGATTGTGGAGGTATGTAAAGTAAAAATCTTACATTAAAAACATGTGTTTAAAAAATAAACTTGTGAAAAAGTTGGAACTTTGACCCCCAATATCTCCGTAACTAGAAGGTTCCCAAGTATGGTCTACAACAAATAAATGATCGCAAAGACGGGGAAAACAAGTGCCTTTCGGATATGTTAAGGGTCTATTTACACCCTTTATAGTCGTTCCTTACCTTATCCATTCTTGTCACACCACACATCCACCTCAACATTCTCATCTCCGCAACATGCAATCTTCTTTCATCCATCTTCTTCACAGCTCAGCATACAATTTTTTTAACCATGGTGACTATTTATGACTATTTCTTGACTATGTTTTTGCATACTCAAAATTGATTTTCGTGAAGTTTTCAAAGGTGGAAGGACGTACTATTACAGTTGAAATAAGCGTCGGGCAGTAGCTGCTCGGCAGTTTGCTGAACTGGGGCCTATTTGGCGCAGCCGTGATGCCCACAATATTGACTTTTTCTCACTTTTTTGGGGTTCCGTACTCGAAATCAAAATCAAAATATTTTATTTCACGTAGGCCTCGATGGGCACTTATAAAACGTCGACAAAAAGGTGCACGGTTCGGGTTGGTCGTTTCCTATGGAGAAGAACCGGCAAGAAACTCCATGGTTACTCTTTTCAAATCATTTGGTGTTACAGTATTATGGATACAGCATCTGTACTTAAGTATGGGGGGACAGCGTAGGCCCGACAATAAGTCGTTGCTTACTACACAAAAAATGTAGAACAAAATAAAAAATTTAAAAAAAGTTAACAAGAAGCTGGGAATCTACAAAGCCTACAATGTCCACACATTCACAAAAAATCGATAAAAAGAATCTATACAGAGGTAAGAGAATATTGTAAAGTACTAAATTAAACATATGACACAAATACTGTTATCAGTGCTGTAACTATTTTGAGCAAAAGATATAAATGATTTGAAAATTACTGTAAAATCTGATTCGAAAGAAGAGATAAAATTTGAGAATAGTTAGAGACATCCACATATTCAAAAGTTAACCAACGGGACCCTATTACTAAGCGTCTACTGTCCGTCCACCCGTCTGTGCATCTGTCTGTCAGCGTGCTGTATCTGATGATCCGTTACAGGTAGACAGTTGAAGTTTTCACAGTATGTTCGTGTATTTCTACAAATAATAACAATAAATTTAAAAATTAAAGAGGCTTCCCTACAACGATGGTTCGGAACCCGTAAAGCGCGAGTCCGACTCGCACCTGTCCGGTTTTTTTGTTTAAATTTAAGTTTTTTTATTTTATGTCGTGTGCAATAATTTACGCACGAGATGGTCGATTTGTGGAGAGTGAGCTCGGCTCAGCCTATTGGCCAAGAGCTTTGGCGAACATCTCTCGAGGCTCTCGCTAGTCGGTTAGATCAAGGGCCTGATTCAGAAGAGAGTACTCCTCAATACGGCCCGCATTGTGAGAAGGTTCCTGTCTCTGGAGTCCTAACCAACACTAGCACCAGCGCGAGCACTTGCTTCGAGAACTGGCGCCAGCACTTGCACCGAGCACTTGCGCCGAGCACTTGCGCCGAGCACTTGCTTCGAGCACTGGCGCGTGCACTTGCTTCGAGCACTGGCGCCAGCATTTGCTTCGAGCACTGGAGCGTGCACTGGTGCAAGCACTGTCGCCGAGCACTTGCGCCGAGCACTTGCGCCGAGCACTTGCGCCGAGCACTTGCGCCGAGCACTTGCGCCGAGCACTTGCGCCGAGCACTTGCGCCGAGCACTTGCGCCGAGCACTTGCGCCGAGCACTTGCGCCGAGCACTTGCGCCGAGCACTTGCGCCGAGCACTTGCGCCGAGCACTTGCGCCGAGCACTTGCGCCGAGCACTTTCTTTCAGCATTGGCTGCAGCCCCGGCTTCTAGAACTGGCTCCAGCACGATGCTATTATTAGGAAGACAAGAGAATGACTAACTTCAGTCACAAATTGTTACGTAATCAGAGTAGTAGGTAATTCAGGTAATTGAACTATTTATGTGCACCTTACGACCCGGCTTAATTTCCATATCTAACAACCGGTGCGCTGGTATTATTTATTACTAGCTGGACCACGCAACTTCGTCTGCCTCACATGAGAGAGGAAGAGAAAATAATAAAAATGATGTTATAAGCCTATAGCCTTCCTCAATAAATGGGCTATTCAACACTAAAAGAATTTTTCATTTCGGACCAGTAGTTCCTGAGATTAGCGAGTTCAACCAAACAAACTCTTTAGCTTCATAGTATTAAGTATAGATTTATAGTAGGAATAATTTGTAATAGTTCAATAAAACTAGATTCGTTCAAGGTCTTCTTATCAAGTCTAGACTTTGTGTTCTAATTTCAAAGTTAAGTTTAATGTGATGAACTTGGATAATTGTTTTTAGTCGCTGCAAAACCTCCATGCGCTAAATCTACATACATATAAAAATGAATCCCTATTTCCCTTGGTCACGGAATCACGCATGAACAGCTGGACCGATTTCGTTAATTATTTTTTTGTTCTGTTTGTTACTGTCAGGAGAAGGTTCTTAGGTAGGTAGGTAGTAGGTAGGCAGTGGGTAGGCAGTAGGTAGGCAGTAGGTAGGCAGTAGGTAGGCAGTAGGTAGGCAGTAGGTAGGCAGTAATTAGGCGGTAGGTAGGCAGTAGGTAGGTAGTAGGAAAAGGTGCATTGCAACGCATGCCGGGTACAGCTAGTAAATAAATAAATACTATATCAGCGGAATGATGAGATGAAATCATTCCGAGGTAAAGATATAACTAGATTGGTATTTAGTCCATCATCGACTGCCTCGATGTTTTAGCGGTCGCAAGCGCGGCTTTTGAGCATGAAGTTCTGGGCTCGATTCCCAGGTCGGGCAAAGTGTTATTGGGTTTACCATCAGAAATTTCTCAGTTGCAGCTGCGGAGTCTGGATTTGTGCCCGATTGATGGCAATAGGCTCGCCCCCAATTATGACTTAAACATAACTGACGAAATGTGGGTGTACTACTATTACTTCTACTACTACTATTACTATTAGGTACACCTCTACCTAACCCTTTGGGGATGACAGGAGTGATGTTGAGGCCCTAACACGAGCGCGCGGTATAAACGTAAATACGGGGTGGAAGGGACACCGACGTATTCAGTACAGATAGAGATAGAGAGAGATACACACACATACACACACCCACATACAGATACACAGAGATACACACATACATACACACACACATACAGAGGTAGATACATATTTATTTTTCATCGGTTATTAAAATCAAGCAATCAGCTGTTCTATACATTTTGACCGTGTATGTATTATAGAAGGAAACAGCAGATTGTTTTTATTTGTATCGATGTAGGTATTGATAGCGTAGTTAAATAAACTAACCTTTAACTCACTTTGTTAAAAAAAAAAAGAAAAATAAAGTAAACCTCATATAATTCCACTTAAAATCTCTTATAACAAAAAAAAAGAGAGCTTCAAAAATTCCATTAAAAATTAATAAATTCACATGCTTTTACTAGATTCATTTAACTTTTTTCTCCAATTTAGCTTTTTTCTTTTCAGCCTTCTTCTTAGATCCGTGTATCATATTCGTAATCGGCCATTGCAAGTAGTAAAATATTAAGAAAAATAAGGCAATGCCTGCCATGACTAAAAAGAAGTATACTGTGCCGAACAGCTTTCCGAAGATAGGGTACAGCCAGAGTCCCCGCTCGAAGTACGTGAAGCATAATCTGGAAACAAGAATACAACATTAGGAAACTTTGTTATTTAATTAAGTAGAGTAAACTAACTTAATATATCTATATAAAATGATAAACTGACTGACTGACTGACTGACTGACTGACTGACTGACTGACTGACTGACTGACTGACTGACTGACTGACTGACTGACTGACTGGGTGATATATCAACGCACAGCCCAAACCGCTGGTCCTAGAGACATGAAACTTGGAGGGTGTGTTTTTTGTGAAGGGAAGGTTTCCACTAAGAAAGGATTTTTGGGAATTCCACCCCTAAAGGGGTAAAATAAGGGATGGAAGTTTGTATGAAAGTCTGTCAGTTTTGAAGTTAGGATCTTCAAATTTTGTGTTTAGGCTGACGATTGAAAATTAATTTATACGTGTCTCGACGTTTTTGAAAATTCTACCCCCGAAGGGTTAAAAAGGGGGGTGAAGGTACTATGTTTGTTCGGGTGGAATGCAACTCAATATTGTACAACCGATTGAGCTGAAATTTTGCACACACCTTTGGTTCTGGTGACAACACATTTTTATGACAGACATTCCTTAATCCTGCATCCAGGATCGTCTCCTCAAGAGAGAACTCTTCAACGGTTAGTAGCACGGTCACGAAATTTTGTTTACGCGTTCAAGTTTGATAGATAACGATGATTATTAACCGACTTCCAAAAGGAGGTTTTTTTTTTTGTTTATGTTCAGCGATTTCTTCGCCAATTGTGAACCGATTTTGATGATTATTTTTTTGTTTTTACAAATATTATTCCGCGGTAGTCCCGTTTAAATTTGGTGAAGATCTGATGCTGATCTTTGGAGATATCAATGGAACTCTTCAATAATAGACAGGAAATCTGTCGTGATTGCTGCAATCGCTTCGATGGTTATTGTTTACACTACACCATAACATAACATCACGCCTGTATGCTTTGAGGGGGTACGCAGATGTGTACCAGTGCACCCACATTTTGATAATTAGGTATGCTAAGTTCCATTTTATTGGGGACTAGCTGTGCCCGCGGCTTCGCTGACGTGAGCGCGTATTCTTTTGGCATTATTAGGGAACATTACATGGGAACGTGAAGTCGTAGTATATTCCTAATATCCTCTACAAAATAATCCAATTTAATATTATAAATGCGAAAGGAACTCTGTTTGTTTGTTACGTTTTCATGACTAAACAGCTGATTGGATCGTAATGAAAGGCAAGGAGATAGATTATATCCTGAGAAATGAATAGGTCATCGTTTTTTTCTTACACATACACATCAAAATTTCCACGCGAACGAAGTCGCGGGCAACAGCTAGTTATTAATAAAAAAATACTGATGGAATGGTTGCATTTTTCAAAAAATGAATGTGCGTTTAGCAATTGTTTTATGGAACGCCTCAGAGCGAGGTAACGCCTCATACGTCATGTTTTTTCGTGCGTGCACCCGGCTCCATCGAATTATAAGACGTTGTCAGGTCAAAACTATTAAATAACCTAAAATAAATAAACTAACAACAAACTATAAAAAGGCATCAAAAAACTCCTCCTCAACGCTGTCAGCTGGTAATGTGCCCAGGAGACTGGCGTCGTTGCCACGTTGTATGGCAACACTTAGCCTCTGGCAAAAGTAAAAGCCAGCCCTTGGGTCACGGGAAGCGTCAACTAGGCGTTTCGAAATTTCCTTAAACAGGCTATGAGCACTCGGACCCCACGACCCCAGAGTTTCAACCCCAAACGGCTCGAAAATATAGTTACATTAGGTAAATACATAATCCAACACAACACAGGAAATTTTAGAAGTCCTACTTTACAGACTTTAGTACCAGCATGCGTAGGATGACCACAGTAGAAACAGGCTTACAGAAACGGGTTTTGTTTACGGAAGAATCGACAAAATGACAGATCAACTAAAGAAATCTGTCATTTTGTCGATTCGACAAAACCCGTTTCTACGGTGGACATGCTACGCGTGCTGGTCAATCGAGCTCTGCTCGGGCGAAAATAGAGAAAACAATTTTTCCCAGATATAAGACCTAGCTAGACCGATTTTCCGCCACCATAAACCCGATATTGCAACTTTCATCGAAATCGTTAGAGCCGTTTTCGAGAATTCATCAGTTGTTTTAGTTTTTTATTTGTGACATAGATGGCACTTTAGTACTGTTTGTACTATGTTGGTGTAGTACTTTTTGTAATGCCGCTTATAGCGGCATAAAAATATGAATTGTGTACAAAATACGATTCAAATATGATATTTGAATCGGATTTTGTAAACAATTTCAAGGGTTCCTTGCGTGATCAAATCAGAAATGAGGAGATCCGCAAGAGAACCAAGGTTACCGACGTAGCCCGAAGAATAGCCAAACTTAAGTGGCAGTGGCCAGGGCACATTGCTCGCAGAACGGATGGCCGATGGGGCTGAAAAGTTCTTGAGTGGCGATCGCGAACCGGAAGTCGCTGCGTTGGAAGGCCTCCCACTAGGTGGACCGATGACCTCGTAAAGGTTGTAGGGATCCGCTGGATGCGAGACGCACGGGACCGGTCAATGTGGCGACACTTGGGGGGCCTATGTCCAGTAGTGGACGTCTTTCGGCTGAAATGATGATGATGATGATGATTCAAGGGTTTTGAGTCTTTTACACGGAATCCTAATTCTTTTTTTTCAAAAATAAAAGATTAACTTTAGTTACTGCTTATAACATCAGCTATCTGCCCGTAAAAGTCCCGTCAAAATCGGTCCAGACTTTTCGGAAATTAGCCGGAACAAATAGACAGCCAGACAGATAAAAATTATATCAAGTGTTTTTTAATTATAAGTACCGTATAATATAGTTTCATAATCATTCAGTAAAAAACTGTTATTTTAAAATTACAAACAGACACTTTTATTTATTTATTTGTATAAATGCGTAGATAGAGTAGTTGAATACATTTTATTAAAAAAAAATAAAAAAACACATAATGTAATATAATTATCACATATAATTCCACCTAAAATCTCTTACAAAAAAAAAAAGTGAACTTGAAAAATTCCATTAAAAATTAATAAATTCATGTTTTCACTAGATTCATTTAACTTTTTTCTCCAATTTAGCTTTTTTCTTTTCAGCCTTCTTCTTCGATCCGTGTATCATATTCGTAATCGGCCATTGCAAGTAGTAAAATATTAAGAAAAATAAGGCAATGCCTGCCATGACTAAAAAGAAGTATACTGTGCCGAACAGCTTTCTGAAGATAGGGTATAGCCAGAGTCCCCGCTCGAGGTACGTGAAGTATAATCTGTAAACAAGATTATTACATTAAGTAAAAACATAATCCAACACAACAAAGAAGTTTTTGGTCCTACTTACTATCTGCTGTACTTTAGTACCAGTCAAAATAAACTGGATTCCCTCCACTGCACTCACAATAAGAAACAAGTCAGCGATGACGCACCACGAGCGCGCAACGGACTCGGTATCAACGCCTTGGATAGGCGTTGAAACCGAGTGCGACCGTTATCTAAGGAACGCCGATGTACCGCCGCTGTAGTTAACGAAATTAACTTATTACGAGTACCAGTAAAACCTACGTACACACACTAAAAAACGCACAATACCAGCACTTAGCACAATAGCACACAACTTGGAGCAACTCACGAGCCGGGAGTCGATCACGAAACGCGAAAATCGTCACGTTAATCAACAGCGAAATAGATCACAGCCGAACCGAGCGCGTGCGCGGAGGTAAGTCAGCACGTGATCAACACCAGCTTGCATTGGCTTTTGAGTATTTTTGTCTAATTGCACTCGGCTATTTCAAAAAGTAACCGTCACTGATTGTTATTATTTGAGATTACAACTTAACACAATAACACGGGGCACAATGAATCGGTTACAGTTCCAAGACGTCTCAACTCCGCCGCAATCAGACATTGACTATCGCCCTCGCTTCGAGCTGGACATCAGGGCTCTGTAGAAGCACGCTGTGTTGTGACTGGTCGCGTGATGTCACCACTGCACACAGGCGCGCATTCCAATTCATTTTATATCCGTACTTACGACCGGATGACCGACATTTATTTATATTTGTAATCACGTTTAACGATTTCGATGAAAGTTGCAATATAAGGATTTACGGAGCCGAAAAATCGATCTAGCAAGGTATATCTGGAAAAAATCGTTTTCTCTATTTTCACCCGAGCAGTGCTCGGTCGCCCAGGTACTATTTCATGATGCCTAGCCTTTTACCAATTATTTTAGGATCGGCTTCCAGTCTAACCGGATGCATATGGATACCAGGGATTTTACATGGAACAACTGATTATGTATAAACAGACGCCAGCATATCAAGCTACCACAGTCTGTCAAATTTCTCAATGGATTTTCAAGCTTATTGCTAAAGCATTAGGTTCAAGGTTGATTGGTAAAATTTGACAGTTTCGGATAGCTTGATGTGATGGCGTCTGCACATAAATAAAATATAAATACCTAGTTTATAAATAAAATGTAAATACCTAGTTTATAAATAAAATATAAATACCTAGTTTATAAATAAAATACAAATACCTAGTTTATAAATAAAATGTAAATACCTAGTTTATAAATAAAATACTTACACGCTGACATAAACACTCAGGTGCAATATCAACTGACTGATATTTCTCGCATGGTTCTCCGGTTCCTTCCTGGGCCTGGTGACCACCTCCCACAGGACCACGGGAACGATCATGGTATGTATCACATGGTTCGAAATGGTGGGTATGACATCGTCGAGCCACAGTGGGAAGATGAGGGCTCTGTCGTAGTTGTACAGTCCCCAGAAGAATGAGAATACAACCTGAAAATATGAAGGGTAGTTGTAAGAGACAAAGAAAATATTACTACTGTTAGAAATAAAAAAAAGAAAAAAAAATATTTTTTTAAAAATGCGAAAATTTTTGATGATGAATGGATGGATGGATGTTTGTTACTCTTTCAGGCAAAATCTACTGAACGGATTTGGGTCAAAATTGGCACACAGATAGATTATAACCTGGATTATCTGTAGTGTGATCCTGTGGGTCAATTACCGAAATCCACGAGGCCGAAGCCGCGAGCAAAATTCAGTTCATAATATGGTCAGTTTAAAAATTGTGTGCACAATAACAGCATTCATAACGGTAAGTACCGCTAACTATGCATTCCTACTGGCAGAGCATTGACATAATTATATAAAAACATGTTGTCTAATGAAATAAAACCTGATGTTTTATGTGAATATTTCGCCATTGGAAACACACAGTTAGATTGTTTGCTGCATGTAATGGCAAAAATTTGCCTAAAATATGACTTTCAAAAAACGATTTATATTGTTGCTTGTTTGTCATTAGATATCGATACAGTTTACTTCTACTGCAATGAGGTTCTGCAGCTAATTTGCATAGTGGTTTATTTCACCCCCAACCCGTTCGACATGGGCAGACGTGTCCGCCCCAGCCCCACAAAAAAAAACAAAGAAGAGAATGGAACACAGTGTTGCGCTCCAAAACACAAATCGCCGACGTCACCCACACAATAGCCAAGCTAACTATTGTGTTGGTCACGGCGATTTGTGTTTTGGAGCGCAACACTTTGTTCCATGCACTTCTTAGTTTTTTTTTTCGAAATGGCATCTCGTAGGTTGAAACCTAGGAGGTTGTCGTCTGCTTAATCGGACTACCCTGTGGGTGCTCAACTTACAAACTAAGCGACTACACGCTAAGGCCCCTGTGGGGTACGAGCCTCGGCTTAGGGCGTCGCTGGGGGAGGACAGCAAAATGAACAGGCTGGATCTGAGTGGGATGCACTTCTTAGGACATTCATTTATATTTTTGTTCAACAAATTATACTAATGCGTGCGCGTTGTCGCGGAAACTTGACGCTTTAGAAGATTTTCTCTCAAACAATACTCGTTTGTATTGATGACAGCTTTTTTTTTATTGGGACAAGCCCGCTACAATATTCCCAAATCACTGCAACGCTTGAAAGCCAGAATCAACGGTGGCTACCACCAGAAAAGCGCCGAGACAATGAAGCTCGACGAAGTCCCACCCCAGTTTCGTTGATGGGGATGGCCGCTATTTTGAAAATAAATTAAAATGGCGGAATTTAGGCAGGTCAAATAATTCAAAGCACTATATTAAAAAAAAAGTTAAAAGAACTTACCATTGTACAAGGCCACACCAGGCCAGCGAAGACAATCTCTCTAAAGTCACTAATAGGAGACGGCAGCTGGTAATCTTTCTTCTTCGCATTCTTCAAGATGAAGAGGTCGCATATCAGAGCGTAGACGGCGTATGCTAATTGTAGCAGCTGGAACAGGTTATAGAAGAAAATTAGGTTTGTCGCTGGTCTAATGGTCGAAAATGCGACGGTCGATTGGTGGTGGGTTCGATTCCGAGGTCGGACAGTTTTATGGGGTTGTTCAGTATGAATTTGTCAGTAACAGCCGTGGAGTCTGGATTTGTGGCCGGTTGATGGCGATAGGCTCGCCCCCATTACTCGGGAAAAACATAACTGGTGAATAGTGGGGTGTACCACTAGGTACACTTCTGCCTAACCCGTAGGGCGCAATATTATGTTGTTTTAGTAATGAGTTTGCTTCTTTGACACGTTTTATTTTTTTAATTAGTTTTATCTATCAACATTAAACCGTTGAGGAAGTGATTCTGGCTGCAGGATCCAGTCATGTCTGTCATTAAAATGTATTGTCATCAGACCCAAAGGCGTGTGTAAAATTTCAGCTCAGTCGGTTGGGGGGAACTGGTTTGAAATTCAAAATCAAAATCAAAATATTTTATTTCACATAGGCCTCGATGGGCACTTATAAGACGTCGACAAAAAGGTGCACGGTTCGGGTTGGTCGTTTCCTATGGAGAAGAACCGGCAAGAAACTCCATGGTTACTCTTTTCAAATCATTTGGTGTTACAGTATTATGGATACAGCATTTGTACTTAAGTATGGGGGGACAGCGTAGGCCCGACAATAAGTCGTTGCTTACTACACAAAAAATGCAGAACAAAATAAAATATATAATTCAGTTGCAAGATTTGAGCAATACATACTAACTAAAAATTAAAGATCAATAAAAGCTTCTATAAACAGGTTTTTGTTTAAGTGAACCACCAATTTCCATTAAAAAAACAAAATTCAGAAAATTACTTTAAAGGAAGGAAGCCCGTGCTGAAAAAAATCGTTGAAAGAAACAAAAATCAAAGAGTTGTTTTCCACATTTAAGAGTTTTTTTTTTGTTTCTGGAAGTTAGTTTTTTTTTTTGCTAAAAATTATTTATTATTCTGGTTCACACCGAATTTTTCCAAATTTTTTTTTTTTTTGTTTAACGCTTCACGATTTTGCGAGTCATCGTGGCGCAGGGGCCCTGCCGTCCCAATTTTAGTATATGTACTGCCGAATAGCTTCGAGTACACTTGATATGTCTAAACTTTAGTACATGTGCCAAACAACAAGAAAACTCTAATAGCGCGATGCAGGATTCCCTAAATTTACGGTTCTTTGTATGAGCATTGCGTACAGCGCCATCTATGCGACGAAATTGTAAGCGAGTAGCGACTGTTATCGTGCAGTGGTTGGCAACTCAATGTCCTTTAAGTTCTGACACTGTTGGATTTGTATTAAAATTGTTTTGTTATTTTTCAATAATATAATTTTTTAAATTGAGAAATCCGGACACTGAACAACAGGACTGAGAGCCAAAAGACCGGACAAATCCGTGCAAATGCGATCGGATGGTAATGCTTTATGCGACCGAAGAACAAAAGAAATATAATATAGATACTTGGTTCGGTTCCCCAGGTAGGACAAAATGTTATTGAGTTTTTCGATCAAGAATTTCTCAGAGGCAGCCATAGAGTCTGGATTTCTGCCCGGTTGGTGCCAATATTGAGCATATTGGCACCAATAACATGGGACTTAAAACATAACTGACGAAATGTCATGTGTTCTGCTTAACCTTTCAGGGATTACAGGCGTGATGTTATGTCGTGTGGAATTCGCTACCAGCTCTGTTTTCCGATCATTATAATCTGGATCTCTTCAAAGTTCGAGTAAATCGGTTTCTTCTAGGCAAGCGTGCTCCACCCTGCGTCATCGCTTCAAGGAGCAAAGCTATATACAGTGTGTTTGGCTATCGGGTACCGATACTTTTAGAGCATATTATATAAGGTGTAAACAAACCCTTCACGAAGCCGTACATCAAACTAAATAACTCTACGCAAAAATCATTGCTAGGAAAGGACTTTTTTTGTGAAAAATCGCGTTTTACAGTTAAACTCAATGTAACGCACTCAAAACATCGGGTTGATGCATGCATTCAATAGTAAACAGGTCATGGAGGTGTTTAAAGTAAAGTTATAACCTTAAAAAAATGTATTTAAAAAAAAAGTTGGAACTTTAACGTCCAATATCTCCGTAACTAGAAGGTTCCCAGGTATGGTCCAGAAAAAAACCCCCGACGCAAAAAGAGGGGTGTTATAAGTTTGACCGCAATGTGTGTGTGTGTGTGTGTCTGTCTCTGGCACCGTAGGTCTTAAACGAGTGAACCGATTTGGATGCAGTTATTTTTATTTGAATGCTAGTTTTTTGGCGATGGTTCTAAGAGACGTATTATTAAAAACGGTGAAACCATTTACTAGATATGGGGCATGAAAGTGGTGATGAATAATCGAATATTTTCAAATATACCCTCGTGGGTATCAAATGAAAGAGCATGATGTGTATATTACAATTAGACATCTTTTATCAAAACCGGCTAAGCCATTTTATTGACTTTTCAAATGTTTGGTCGCTTTTCTTTGTTGCAATAATTTAATTAAATTTTATTAGGTTTATCTATCAACATTGAAGTCGTAGGTATACGAAGTTTCACGTACGTGCTATTACCTAACCGTTGAGGAAGCGATCCTGGCTGCAGGATCCAGTCATGTCTGTCATAAAAATGTATTGTCATCAGACCCAAAGGCGTGTGTAAAATTCCAGCTCAATCGGTTGGGGGGAACTGGTTTGAAATTCAGTTGCAAGATTTGAGCAATACATACTAACTAAAACTGAAAGATCAATAAAAGCTTCTATAAACAGGTTTTTGTTTAAGTGAACCACCGATTTCCATTAAAAAAAAAACACATAAATCAGAATATTACTTTCGGAAGCCAGTGCTGAAAAAAATCATTGAAAAAAACAAAAATCAAACAGTTATTTTCCACATTTAAGTGGTTTTTCTTTGTTTTTGGAAGTCAGTTTTTTTTTTTTTGCTAAAAATTATTTATTATTCCGGTTCAAACCAAAATTATCCAAAATTTTTTTTTTTTGTTTTACGCTTCACGATTTTGCGAGTCATCGTGGCGCAGGGGCCCTGCCGTCCCAATTTTAGTATATGTACTGCCGAATAGCTTCGAGTACACTTGATATGCCTAAACTTTAGTACATGTGCCAAACAACAAGAAAACTCTAACAGCGCGATGCAGGATTCCCAGAATTTACGGTTCTTTATATGAGGATTGCGTACAGCGCCATCTATGCGACGAAATTGTAAGCGAGTAGCGACTGTTATCGTTCAGTGGTTGGCAATTCAATCTCTTTTATATTCTGACACTGTTGGATTTGTATTAAAATTGTTTTGTTATTTTTCAATATTATCATTTTTTAAATTGAGAAATCCGGACACCGGACAACAGGAATGAGAGCCAAAAGCCCGGACAAATCCGTACAAATATAATTGGATGGTATTGCTTTATGCGACCGAAGAACAAAATAAATATATTATTATACAGGTACTAAGTGTAATATTACAGGTACAAAGTGTTATTGGGTGTTTCCATCAAGAATTTCTCAGAGGCAGCCATAGAGTCTTTCTAGAGTCTTTCTGCCCGGTTGGTGCCAATTTGGATGCAGTTATTTTAATTTAAAAGCTAGTTTCTTGGCGATGGTTCTTAGACACGTTTTATTAAAATCGGTGCAGCCATTTACTAGATATGGTGGATGAAAGTGGTGATGAATAATCTAATATTTTCAAATATACCCACGTGGGGTGTCAAATGAAAGAGCATGATGTGTATATTACAATTAGACATGTTTTATCAAAACCGGCTCAGCTATTTTATTGACTTTTCAAATGATTGTTGGCTTTTCTTCGTTGCAATGGGGGTTTTTTAAATTTTAAAGGAGCATGCGTCAAATTGGGCTCAGTGTCCAACAGAGTTATGGCATATGTCATTGTAAAGTATTTTGTACGTTCTTAAATTGTTACTATCGGCACCACCTTCAATTCCATTGCAGAAAAAAGATATGCACCTAACTATGTTTTGTAGAAAAAGACAATCGGTAGTCATAAAACTGTTATTGTAGCAATAAATTCATACTTTAAAGTAATGGTAAATAATAGATGCGCTTGCGCCGTGTGATTTACAACACTCTCCATCCCTCTCATGACATTTTGAGAATAGCCAATGAAAGGCTCCATACACCTAATCTTTTGTACGACTATGTACAACTAAGGAACCTTAATCGACAAAAAGCCGTATTTAGTACAATGGAAGCAAATCAGTTGGAATACATGAAACATACATACATACATGAATGAGATTTTTATGATATCCCTTGGGTCATATCAAATAGAACTTGCTAAGTCATATTGCAGCGAACATTTACGCAATGGTTTATATACGATAGAAATATATTATCGTGAAAATGAAGTAGATGATTTAGCAGCATGCAACATCCAACACCGAAATGTGTGGCTATTAAGAGTAAGAATACAATCAAGACATGTTTGAGCACGTACATATTACGTATATATACTGGTCAACAGAAACGTAATAGGTCCAAATGCCATTGCCGAATATTACTGTTCGTGTCTAACAGGTAGACGCACAGTAGGAAGTTGTGCACATACCATTTCAATTATATGGTATCTAGGGTTAGGCAGGCACGTAGAATTTAATCCACCGGCAGGTCATCTTAACGATATTATTATTGAAATTGATTGATATGTTAGTCAAAATATTTTTAACTGATAAAACATGTTTTTTTTTTTTTTTTTTTCACTTGTATTTAAAACTAGTTTAGGATGTCAAACAATAAAAACTACAATGTCATAACAGCATTAGTTCGCAGAAATATAGCTTATTTATGGTAGGAGAAAAATATTTATAGCAAAATAACCCCATGGATTCTTCACTAAAATGAGTGAATGGCAGATTCGACTCAGAACTGAGTTGTTGTAGTTTTTCTTGTTTATCTCTCTTAACTTTATAAAGTTTATTAAATGTATATAAGTATATATTCCTATATGTTTTAAATTAAAATATTTTCTAGTCTTTTTTTCTGTTATTGCACCTACTGTTTATTGTCTCTGCATCACCCTAAGATAGACTGGTAGAAAATGCCTATGGCATTAAGTCCGCCGTTGTGCAGTCTTGTAACTTGTGCATAAAGTTTTAATAAATAAATATCTTTATATTTAGTGTTGTACAAGTATATTCTAAGTGATCTCATCTCTGATGGTGGGTGAGTCCAGACTTCATACGTTTTTGACCATGGTCCTTTAATTAAGTTTATCTAACAATGTTGAATGCGTAGGTATACGAAGTTTCGCGTACGTTCTATTACCTAATCGTTGAGGAAGCGATCCTGGCTGCAGGATCCAGTCATGTCTGCCATAAAAATGTATTGTCATCAGACCCAAAGGCGTGTGTAAAATTTCAGCTGAGTCGGTTGGGCTGAGTCTGGTTTGAAATTCAGTTGCAAGATTTGAGCAATACACACTAACTAAAAACTGAAAGATCAATAAAAGCTTCTATAACCAGGTTTTTTTTTAAGTGAACCACCAATTTCCATGAAAAAAAAACACAAAAATCAGAAAATTACTTTCGGAAGCCCGTGGTGAAAAAATTAACTGAAAGAAACAAAAATCAAAGAGTTATTTACCACATTTAATTGTTTTTTTTTGTTTTAGAAGTCAGTTTTTTTTTTTTTGATAAAAATTATTTATTATTACGGTTCACACCGAATTTTTCCAAATTTTTTTTTTTTTTGTTTAACGCTTCACGATTTTGCGAATCATCGTGGCGCAGGGGCCCTGCCGTCCCAATTTTAGTATATGTACTGCCGAATAGCTTCGAGTACACTTGATATGCCTAAACTTTAGTACATGTGCCAAACAACAAGAAAACTCAAATAGCGCGATGCAGGATTCCCAAAATTTACGGTTCTTTGTATGAGGATTGCGTACAGCGCCATCTATGCAACGAAATTGTAGGCGAGTAGCGACTATTATCGTTCAGTGGTTGGCAACTCAATCTCCTTTAAGTTCTGACACTGTTGGATTTGTGTTAAAATTGTTTTGTTATTTTTCAATATTATAATTTTTTTATTGAGAAATTCAGACACCGGACAACAGGACTGAAAGCCAAAAGACCGGACAAATCCGTACAAATACGATCGAATGGTAATGCTTTATGCGACCGAACAAAATAAATGTAATACAGGTACTTGTTTTGGTTCCCCAGGTAGGACAAAGTTTATTGGGTTTTTCACAACAAAAAAATTATCGCAAAGACGGGGAGAACAAGTGCTTTTTGGATGTGTTAAGGGTCTATTTACACCCTTTACACAGTGTTTGGCTACCGGGTACCGATACTTTAAGGTGTAAACGGACCATTCACGAAGCCGTCAACCAAGCATTCTATACATCAAATTAGGTAACTCTACGCAAAATTATTGCTGGGAAACGACATTTTTTTTGGTGTTTTACGGTTAAACTCAATGTAACGCACTCAAAACATCGTGCTTTTGCATGCATTAGTAAATTCAATAGTATACAGGTCATGGAGGTGTTTAAAGTTATATACAACCTTAAAAATAGTCTTTTAAAAAAAAACTTTAACGTCCAATATCTCCGTAACTAGAAGGTTCCCAGGTATGGTCCAGAACAAAACCACCGACGCAAAAAGAGGGGTGTTATAAGTTTGACCGCAATGTGTGTGTGTGTCTGTCTCTGGCACCGTAGGTCTTAAACAAGTGAACCGATTTGGATGCAGTTATTTTTATTTGAAAGCTAGTTTCTCGGCGATGGTTCTTAGATACGTTTTATTAAAATCGGTGCAGCCATTTACTAGATAATATGGGCGATGAAAGTGGTGATGAATAATCGAATATTTTCAAATATACCCACGTGGGGTATCAAATGAAAGAACATGATGTGTATATTACAATATGGATGTTTCCTGAAAAAATCGAATAGGTCCGTCAGATAGAACGATTTCCAAACAAATATTGGACACGTATTTTTTCTTTTTTCACGAAAACTAAAAATGAAGACGATAAAGTGCGTCGAAAACTCGTGTGACGTCATACTTGTAAGTAAAGTGTACTGACTTTTTACCGAAAAGTGACGTCACAGACCCTCTCACTCATGATCTTTGATGCGTTTTATCTTCGTAAATTTTTATTGATTTGATAAAACAAAAAATACGTATCAAATATTTATCGATAATCTAACTGACGGACTAAATAGAATCATATTTTTTTTTACACAGGAAACACCTCTATTAGATATGTTTTATCAAAACCGGCTCAGCTATTTTATTGACTTTTCAAATGTTTGTTCGCTTGTCTTTGTTGCAAAGGGGGTTTTTTAAATTTTAAATTGAATTATGTTTATCTAACATTATTGAACGCGTATGTATACGAAGTTTCGCGTACGTGCTATTACCTAACCGTTGAGGAAGCGATGCTGGCTACAGGATCCAGTCATGTCTGTCATAAAAATGTATTGTCATCAGACCCAAAGGCGTGTGTAAAATTTCAGCTGAATCGGTTGGCGGGAACTGGTTTGAAATTCAGTTGCAAGATTTGAGCAATACATACTAACCAAAAATGAAAGTTCAATAAAAGCTTCTATAAACAGGTTTTTTTTTAAGTGAACCACCAATTTCCATGAAAAAAAAACACAAAAATCAGAAAATTACTTTCGGAAGCCCGTGGTGAAAAAAATCATTGAAAGAAACAAAAATCAAAGAGTTATTTTCCACATTTAATTGTTTTTTTTTTGTTTTGGAAATCTGTTTTTGTTTTTGCTAAAAATTATGAATTATTACGGTTCACACCGAATTTTTCCAAAATTTTTTTTTTTTTGTTTTACGCTTCACGATTTTGCGAGTCATCGTGGCGCAGGGGCCCTGCCGTCCCAATTTTAATATGTACTGCCGAAGCTAGTACACTTGATATGCCTAGACTTTAGTACATGTGCCAAACAACAAGAAAACTCAAATAGCGCGATGCAGGATTCCCTAAATTTACGGTAATTTGTATGAGGATTGCGTACAGCGCCATCTATGTGACGAAATTGTAAGCGAGTAGCGACTGTTATCGTTAAGTGGTTGGCAACTCAATCTCCTTTAAGTTCTGATACTGTTGAATTTGTATTAAAATTGTTTTGTTATTTTTCAATATTATAATTTTTTAAATTGAGAAATCCGGACACCGGAGAACAAGAATGAGAGCCAAAAGACCGGACAAATCCGTACAAATATAATTGGATGGTATTGCTTTATGCGACCGAAGAACAGAATAAATAAAATACAGGTACTAAGTGTAATATTACAGGTACAGAGTGTTATTGGGTGTTTCCATCAAGAATCTCTCAGAGGCAGCCACGGAGTCTGGATTTCTGCCCGGTTGGTGCCAATAATTATGCTCACCCCCAATAACATGGGACTTAAAACATAACTGACGAAATGTCATGGGTTCGGCTTAACCTTTCAGGGATTACAGGCGTCATGTTATGTCATGTGGAATTCACTACCAGCTCTGTTTCCCGATCATTATAATCTAGATCTCTTCCAAGTTCGAGTAAATCGGTTTCTTCTAGGCCAGCGTGCTCCACCCTAGGGCGCGTCATCGCTTCAAGGAGCAAAGCTATATACAGTGTGTTTGGCTACCGGGTACCGATACTTTTAGAGCATATTATATAAGGTGTAAATGGACCCTTCACGAAGCTGTACATCAAACTAAATATAACTCTACGCAAAAATTATTGCTTGGAAAGGACTTTTTTTTGGTGTGAAAAATCGCGTTTTATAGTTCAACTCAATGTAACGCACTCAAAACATCGTGCTGATGCATGCATTCAGTAGTAAACAGGTCATGGAGGTGGTTAAAGTAAAGTTATAACCTTAAAAAAAGTATTTAAAACAACTAGTGAAAAAGTTGGAACTTTAACTTTCAATATCTCCGTAACTAGAAGGTTCCCGAAATGATCCAGAACAAAACCCGCGACTCAAAAAGGGGGGTGTTATAAGTTTGACCGCAATGTGTGTGTGTGTGTGTGTGTCTGTCTCTGGCACCGTAGGTCTTAAACGAGTGAACCGATTTGGATGCAGTTATTTTTATTTGAAAGCTAGTTTCTTGCCGATGGTTCTTAGATACGTTTTATTAAAATCGGTGCAGCCATTTACTAGATATGGGGGATAAAAGTGGTGATGAATAATCGAATATTTTCAAAAATACCCACGTGGGGTATCAAATAAAAGAGCATGATTTCTATATTACAATTAGATGTTTTATTAAAACTCAGCTATTTTATTGACTTTTCAAATGTTTGTTCGCTTTTCTTTGTTGCAATGGAAATTTTTTAAATTTTAAATTTAATTAGCGTTATCTATCAAGATTGAACGCGTGGTACACGAAGTTTCGAGTACGTGCTATTACCTAATGGTTGAGGAAGCGATCCTGGAGGATCCAGTCATGTCTGTCATAAAAATGTAATGTCATCAGACCCAAAGGCGTGTGGACTATTTCAGCTCAGTCGGTTGGAGGGAATTGGTTTGAAATTCAGTTGCAAGATTTGAGCAATACATACTAACTAAAAATGAAAGATCAATAAAAGCTTCTATAAACGATCTCCGGCCACCGTAGGCGCGGGCTTGCGGGCGGCGAGTAATGGGTGACTCGCTGTCCGACCATGGACCATGCCCGGGTCGACGGCGCGTTGTGTTCCACGCGCGCCTCAAAGAGTGTCAGCATTATGACGGGGCCCCCCTCTAGAGGGCCAAAGCCTGCCGGGGTCGCGGGACTTATAGAATTACCGTGATCCTGGATCATAAAGGGCTATTGAAGGACACCGTGGATTTTAGTCAGTACAAGTCTGACAGCTCCTCCCACTCTGCCCTGGGTGGGAGGACTCATTTGATGATTTTAACACGATAAAAAAAAAAAAAAAGCTTCTATAAACAGGTTTTTGTTTAAGTGAACCACCAATTTCCATGAAAAAAAAACACAAAAATCAGAAAATTACTTTCGGAAGCCCGTGGTGAAAAAAACATTGAAAGAAACAAAAATCAAAGTGTTATTTTCCACATTAAATTGGTTTTTTTTTGTTTTTGGAAGTCAGTTTTTTTTTTTTTTTGCTAAAAATTATTTATTATTCCGGTTCAAACCGAATTTATTCAAAATATTTTTTTTGTTTAACGCTTCACGATTTCGTGTGTCATCGTTGCGCAGGGGGCCTGCCGTCCCAATTTTAGGATATGTACTGCCGAATAGCTTCGAGTACACTTGATATGCCTAAACTTTAGTACATGTGCCAAACAACAAGAAAACTCAAACAGCGCGATGCAGGATTCCCTAAATTTACGGTAATTTGTATGAGGATTGCGTACAGCGCCATCTATGTGACGAAATTATAAACGAGTAGCGACTGTTATCGTTAAGTGGTTGGCAACTCAATCTCCTTTAAGTTCTGACACTGTTGGATTTGTATTAAAATTGCTTTGTTATTTTTCAATATTATAATTTTTTTAAATTTAGAAATTCGGACGCCGGACAACAGGACTGAGAGCCAAAGGGCCGGACAAATCCGTACAAATATGGTCGGATGGTAATGCTTAATGCGACCGAAGAACAAAATAAATATAATACAGGTACTTGGTTAGGTTCCCCAGGTAGGACAAAGTGTTATTGGGTTTTTCCATCAAGAAATTCTCAGAGGCAGCCACGGAGTCTGGATGATGAATTTGGTGATGAATAATCGAATATTTTCAAATATACCCACGTGGGGTGTCAAATGAAAGAGCATGATGTGTCTATTACAATTAGACATGTTTTATCAAAACCGGCTCAGCTATTTTATTGACTTTTCAAATGATTGTTGGCTTTTCTTCGTTGCAATGGGGGTTTTTTAAATTTTAAAGGAGCATGCGTCATATTGGGCTCAGTGTCCAACAGAGTTATGGCATATGCCATTGTAAAGGATTTTGTACGTACTTAAATTGTTACTATCGGCACCACCTTCAATTCCATTGCAGAAAAAAGATATGCACCTAACTATGTTTTGTAGAAAAAGACAATCGGTAGTCATAAAACTGTTATTGTAGCAATAAATTCATACTTTAAAGTAATGCTAAACAATAGATGCGCTTGCGCCGTGTGATTTACAACACTCTCCATCCCTCTCATGACATTTTGAGAATAGCCAATGAAAGGCTCCATACACCTAATCTTTTGTACGACTATGTACAGCTAAAGATCCTTAATCGAAAAAGAGCCGCATTTTATTACAATGGAAACAAATCAGCTGGAATACTTTCCTCGGCTAACAATAAATGAGATTTTTATGATATCCCTTGGGTCATATCAAATAGATCTTGATAAGTCATATTGCAGCGAACATTTACGCAATGGTTTATATACGATAGAAATATATCGTGAAAATGAATTAGATGATTTAGCAGCATGCAACATCCAACACCAAAATGTGTGGCTATTAAGAGGAAGAATACAATCAAGACATCTTCGAGCACGTACTTATGACGTATATATTCTGGTCAATAGAAATGTAATAAGTCCAGAATATTACTGCTCGTGTCTAACAGGTAGACGCACAGTAGGAAGTTGTGCACATATAATTTCAATTATATGGTATCTAGGATTAGACAGGCACATAGAATTTAATCCACCGGCAGGTCATCTTAACGATATTATTACTGATATTGATTGAACGGTTCGTAAAAATATTTTTAACTGTTATAAGCTGTTTTATTTTTTATATATTTTTTTCAGATGGAATTAAAACCAGTATAAGACGTCAAACAATAAAAACTACAATGTCATAACAGCATTAGTTTGCAGAAATATAGCTTATTTATGGTAGGAGAAAAATATTCATAGCAAAATAACCCCATGCATTCTTCCCTAAAATGAGTAAATATCTTTATATTTAGTGTTGTAAAGGGTCTTTCAAATAGGGCGGGTCGATTTTGACAGTTTGTGGCGGCCATGTTGTTTTGGCGGCATCTGTCAAATGCGTTGTTATTTCTTCAGTTACTTATGCCAAATCACCATGGCAAGTTACACGATTGAGCGAGAACATCGCTGTTGTCCGTGAGAGTGTGCAGGAGACTCCGAGGCAGTCGATTTCTCGCCGTGAACAGGAACTCGGCCTTTCGCAGACTTCAACTTGGCGAATTTTGCGTCGGGCCTTGGGCCTAAACCCGTGGACAACATGTGGTTCCACCACATGTTGTCCACGACGTTACAAGACGGCGCTACGTGCCACACAGCGAGCGACACAATGGACTTTCTGCATGAACGGTTCGAGGGTAGGGTTATCTCTCGCAGAGGTGACGTGAATTGGCCACCAAGATCGTGCGATTTGACCCCGCTAGACTTTTTCTTGTGGGGTTTTCTCAAGTCGCTGGTCTATGCCAATAATCCGCAATCAACCGATGCCCTGAAAGTCAACATAACGCAGGCCATCGCTCAGATTCAGCCGGATCTATGCAGTAGAGTAATTGAAAATTGGACCTCTCGGATCCGTGCCACCGTTCGAAGCCGCGGTGGGCATTTAAACGATGCCATATTTCATAAATAATGGCATAAATGGGCCTTTCAAATAAAAAAATAATTTCTTTAATATCTCACTTAAAGCTTGTTTTATTTAATTTCAACATCGACCCGTCCTTGTTGAAAGACCCTTTACAAGTATATTTTAAGTGATCTCATCTCTGATGTTGGGTGAGCCCAGACTTCATACATTCTTGCCCATGGTTAAATTAAGTTTATCTAACAATATTGGATGAGTAGGTATACGAAGTTTCGCGTACGTGCTATTACCTAATGGTTGAGGAAGCGATCCTGGCTGCAGGATCCAGTCATGTCTGTCATAAAAATGTATTGTCATCAGACCCAAAGGCGTGTGTAACATTTCAGCTCAGTCGGTTGGGGAGAACTGGTTTGAAATTCAGTTGCAAGATTTGAGCAATACATACTAACTAAAACTGAAAGATCAATAAAAGCTTCTATAAACAGGTTTTTGTTTAAGTGAACCACCAATTTCCATGAAAAAAAAACACGAAAATCAGAAAATTACTTTCGGAAGCCCGTGGTGAAAAAAATCATTGAATGAAACAAAAATCAAAGAGTTATTTTCCACATTTAATTGTTTATTTTTTATTTTTGGAAGTTCGTTTTTTTTTTTTGCCAAAAATTATTTATTATTCCGGTTCACACCTAATTTTTCCAAAATTTTTTTTTTTTGTTTAACGCTTCACGATTTTGCGAGTCATCGTGGCGCAGGGGCCCTGCCGTCCCAATTTTAGTATATGTACTGCCGAATAGCTTCGAGTACAATTGATATGTCTAAACTTTAGTACATGTGCCAAACAACAAGGAAACTCTAATAGCGCGATGCAGGATTCCCTAAATTTACGGTAATTTGTATGAGGATTGCGTACAGCGCCATCTATGTGACGAAATTGTAAGCGAGTAGCGACTGTTATCGTTAAGTGGTTGGCAACTCAATCTCCTTTAAGTTCTGACACTGTTGGATTTGTATTAAAATTGTTTTGTTATTTTTCAATATTATAATTTTTTAAATTGAGAAATCCGGACACCGGACAACAGGAATGAGAGCCAAAAGACCGGACAAATCCGTACAAATACGATCGGATGGTAATGCTTTTTGCGACCGAAGAACAAAATAAATATAATATGGATACTCGGTTCGGTTCCCCAGGTAGGACAAAGTGTTATTGGGTTTTTTACATCAAGAATTTCTCAGAGACAGCCATGGAGTCTGTCAATGTAACGCACTCAAAACATCGTGCTGATGCATTCAATAGTAAACAGGTCATGAAGATATTTAAAGTAAAGTTATAACTTTAAAAATCAGTATTTAAAAAACTTTAACGTCCTATATCTCCATAACTAGAAGGTTCCCAGGTATGGTCTAGAACAAAAAAATAATCGCAATGACGGAGAGAACAAGTGCCTTTCGGCTTCGTTAAGGGTATTGTTACACCCATTATACTCATTTCTATCGACAAATTAACGTTTATAATACTCCTAACCCCACCACGCTAATGGCAGCCATTATGTTTTTTAATCGGCTGATCTAGTGTGTTCATTGTTCAATGAAACGCTGATATCTTTGAATCTGAGAGCTCTAGAGACGTGCAAATGATCTTTTTGCAAGGGTAAACGCCGAGGCTATCAAATTATGTAATAAATTTTCCTGAAAAATAAGCAGAATGAGCCTAAAAAAGTAAGAAATTACGACATTACTTAAAAAAAAAAAAAATGATTTTCTAGTGCAATATTAACCTTTGATTATTGCATATGTTTACATGGTTAATTAGAAATATTTGAGTCAAACTTACACAATGATATCAAAATATTGACTCTACACCAATTATTTTAAGAGTTATTTTCATTTGAATACAACATAGATTCCACAATGTTGCAGGTACCCCAGTATACCACGCAAATTCTTGCCACGAAACAATATTTTTACATTGTAACTAGAAGTTATTAATGAGCCATCATGTTGCCAACTACTGAACCGATTTTGAAGAAATTTCTATCGGACCAATCGGAAAGAAAATCAAAAAACCAAAAACAAAAAAAAAAACCAAAACCAATCCTTTCACTTAAAAAAAGAATATTTCAAACCGGTTCATAAATGACGGACTTATGAGGCAACAAACATAAAAAAGAAATACAACCGAATTGAGAACCTCTTCCTTTTTTGAGGTCGGTTAAAAACATGTTATACTATGATACTTACAAAAGTCCACGTCGTAAAGAACCGGTACTCCACGCTCTTAAAAACCTTAGCTTGCTCGTGGTCACTGGGATAGGTCTGTTTGAACCACTGCATGTACCAAGTGTTCGATGCGTGCATCACTATGGTGAAGATGTAGCCCAGGATACGAAGTTTGATCAGCCCCGACATTATGCTGGAAAGGAAATGGAATATTTATTTATTTATAGTTACTAAATAATATTTACATTATATACAGACTACAAATAGAACTAACCTAATGAAAAAAAAGAATTAAAGTAAGAAAACATAAACAAATAAAAAACGACGACAAAAGGACACTTCAGAGTGCGTCAAAGTACTCCTCCGCATCGCTGTCAACTAAAAAAAAAAAAGTTAGTTACTTAAAACGCTATACCACCATATTACAATAATGAACATAGATACAGATCAAGTTGACAAAGTTGGATATAAATGTACATTATACAGGCTGGGTTAAAATCGTGAATCAAACGAAACAGGGCGATAGTTTGACGGCACGGTTGGCGCAGTGGCTGAGCGATCGGCTGCGCTGCGTGTCGCGGGTTCGATCCCGCACGGAACAAATATTTGTGTGATCTACATGTAGTTGTTCCGGGTCTGGCTGTTTGTGTATGTGAGTTTAAATGTTTTTAAACGCACCCACGATACAGGAGAAATTCCTAGTGTCGGGCAAAAAAAAAAAAAAAAAGAAGTTTGGGTTATTTGCAGTATAAAATATATCTGTGGCAGAGTCCTATCTTGATCTCCTTAAAAGTTACGACTACTTGAGTATTTTTTTTTAAGAAAATATCAACATTTTTACTAAATTGACAATTAGAGTAAAATGGGTTGCTTTTAGGAAATGCATAGTCACTAAAAAAAATTGCTTATATTTATTTATTTAATTAATTTAATTACAACGGCGTGAAACCAATTACAGTAACTAAAGCACAAAAACTACTAAACATAAACGAAAATGGAATACAGAAAACAGATAAATATAAAAAAATAAAAATGAGTTAGGTACTCTGTCATGAATCCCTCTCACAGTACTTCCGACATGCCAATAAAATCTTTGTCCATTCATCCACAAACAGATCGTTTGTTGGATGAGAATCCAAGAGATCATAAAGTGCAGCCAGAGCTCGAGGAATTGGAGAATTAGCACGCGCTACGGTGCGACACGGAGGCACAGCGAACAAGCTGTGTTTATGACAGTATGTATCATGATCAGTGATCGGATAATCGGATGCATATTTGCCTAAAGTTCATTTTTGGTTAGGAAATTATGGAAGCGGCTTCTTAAAACATATTTTTTTAAATATAAATCCCGGGATTCCAGAAAATTCGGGAATTCGAAACTAGTCTGTAACATGGTGAGGAAACGTCGTCTTTAGCATGTGGTATTTATTTTTAAAAAAACAGGGGGATTACATAATTATTAATGTGTATTTACTTGAAGTTAATTTTAAATTGAACAATAGGAACTTCCTTCGGGTACCTGCACATAAGCAGCAATATAATTTGATTTAATTACCCGATTTGATACTATAATAAAAACAGTAAATTCGTTGATTCCGAAATCGCGGGATTTTTTTCGATACAAAAGTGCATTCTATAATATTAGCCAACAGCTTAAACCAAGTAAATATTCCTACACCCGATTTGAGTCTATAGTAAGAAAAACTAAATTTGTCGATTACGAATTCTCGGTATTTTTTTATACAAAAGTGCATTCCATGATAGCCAACACCTACACTTTAGATAAATATGCATCCGATTTTCCGATCACTGATCATGATTTATGAGTATTGCCACTTTTTTCAATATCTTTTAAGTCTCACGAAAGATTATTTGTAACTTCAGAACCTAACTGTATAAAAAATGTACCATCAAAAAATTACCCCGATAACCCCTAGTATCGCCCTGTTTCGTTTGATCCACGATTTTTTACCCATCCCGTGTAATTAACTTAAATCTTAAACGGAAATACAGGACACCCATGGAAACTTTCTCACACAGAACACCAGAACTTACGCATAAGTACGTCAGTACGGTCATAGACCCTGTCGTCTACGGTCGTGTTTACTTGAACCTCTGGCGATTTTTAACAGTCAACCAGTGTTTCTCAAAGTTACTGTCTTTAAAAAATTAACTTTAACAAAAATTAATAATGAATGTATTAAAGAAGTGTGGTATCTGTGGTGATCAGCTAACTGATGGAGTGCGTTGCTCAGTATGTAGAAATGAGTTGCATTTCCAATGTGCTGACATCACTGAAGATGGCCACCGTAAGCTGGGAGACAAGAAGCTCGCATGGCGATGCATGAAATGCGAGTAGACGGGCACTCCATCCACCTAGTTCTCCAATATCTCCGGGATTAGAACCAGAACCTGCTGTACTACTGGAGCCTCGAGCATTGGCTGCAAATTTGGCTCCATTGGAAGGTCTGAAGGAGGAAATCCTGGTACTAGGGAGTGAATTCGCCGCCATGAAAACCTCCCAGCAATTCAATGAAGTTGTCAAGGACTTTGATGTAAAGTTAAGTGATATGGAGCAGCGTGTTACTCAACTAGAAAAAGTTCAGGGTCAAGTCGATCAGCTTCAGGCTCGTCTGGAGAAACTGGAGGAAGAATCTGACAATAAGAATCAATGGTCGCTGATGAACAATGTGGAGGTGAAAGGTTTGTATACATCAGTGAGTGAAAACCTGTTCAAGATAATCTCCCGTATTGGTGCCAAAATCAATTATCCTATAACCAAAAGTCAGATCAACTATATTACTAGAGTGGATACGAGCGATAAAGATCAAACAAAACCTGTAATCGTTTCGTTCTGCAATCGCCATGTAAAAGACGATTTTGTTGCTGCAGCCAGATCTGTTTCCAAGACATCGCCATTAACAATTAGCCAAATCGGATTAGCAGTAAACCAGCGAATCTATATAAATGACCACCTCACGACTAAAAATAAAAAGCTGTTATCAAAAACTAAAAAGTTGGCGTCTGAAAAGCATTTTCGACATGTATGAGTAACACGCGCAAAAATAAATTGCGAGAAAAACGGACACAAGCTCACCATTGATTATGGACTCTAATTCAACAGTGTTTACATATTTTGTTAGTTGTGCCCATAAAAAGTTTGAGAACCGCAAGCCGTTGTGTGCTGCTTGCGTTTTCCTAATTGTTCTGTGTCAATGCACGATGTTACTGAGTAAGTTTCTTAAAAAATCCCTTATACGATATTATTGTGTCAGGGGTAATCACGACCTAATCGCGTCCAAATTATGGTCTGTTTTCGAATACTGTGCTGTGTGACATGTGTCTGTTATTATCATTTTGTGCTGCCAGCGATCCTTATCTAGCCACAGTTGTTCACCTTTTTAAGTTATTTATTTATGAACACTGTGCTCTGCTGTGTTAAATACATTTTTGTAAGTCGTTGCCTTCTACCTCCTTAGTAATACTTTATCGAGAATTTGAATGCTTATACTTTTTAGTGCGTAACGTAATTTGGCTCGCTCTTTTTTCTGCCATAGTTTTTATTAGTGACTAGCGACCCGCCCCGGCTTCGCACGGGTGCAATATATATATAAAACCTTCCTCTCGAATCACTCTATCTATTACTGAAAACCGCATCAAAATCCGTTGCGTACTTTTAAAGATATAAGCATACATAGGGACAGACAGACAGCGGGAAGCGACTTTGTTTTATACTATGTAGTGATGGCTACTCTTAATGTATTATCAAAATGAGCGTGGTCTGCAGTGGCGTAGCTAGCATGGGTGGCGGCACCCGGTGCGGATATTGTAGGCGTCACCCCAAAAATCAATTAAAAATTAAAATTAAAAAAAGAAAAGTAATAAATCAAGGTAACGTTCAAGCTTGAAAAGGGACGGTACATCTAATGTCACCTGCACCTTCCTACATCGAAAGGACTATAGTGGCGGTTATGTAATCTGCCAAAGTTTTACGAAATTTTATAGGTGGCACTACTGATGTTCAGGGTGCGGGCCGCCCCCGCCGCCCCCACCTAGCTACGCCACTGGTGGTCTGCGTTCAAAGACGAACGGTATATTTCGGTGTTTACGGAGACATAGCTTGTGGATGATATCTTTAGTAGTGAGATGTTCGGAAAATTATACCGTATGAGAGAATTCGGCTGTACAACAAATTACCTAAAAAAGTCAGAGAGTGCAAACATACCATCATTTAAAAAAGGCCTTAGGAATTATATATTAAACACATAAGTTTAGCGTGAACTGTTTTGTATTTTATTTATACTTAACTACATAATGTACTTGCTATTTTATACTCGGGCTACACTTAATGATCTCTTGGATTCTAATCCAACAAACGATCTGTTTGCGGATGAATGGACAACGATTTTATTGGCATGTCTGAAGTACTGTGAGAGGGATTCATGACAGAGTACCTAACTCATTTTTTTTTAAATATTTATCTTTTTTTGTTTTCCATTTTTGTTTATGTTTAGTACTTTTTGTGCTTTAGTTACTGTAATTGGTTTTAAACCGTTGTAATTAAATTAAATAAATAAATAAATGAAACTATGGTGTTCAGTTTCTTGGATAGCTTGAACGTCGTAATGTAAACTACAACCTATTGTTAATTTAGTTAAGTTACTCTTTAAGTGAACTTTACCAATTTTTATTTTAAATCAATTTTGTCATAATTCTGTTTTATTCACTATTTACAATTTAACTGTTATTTAAGTGAATATTAGCGCTTAGCAGTAGCGAAGGGTCAATTTTTGTAAGAGGTAAGCCGGAGTAGATATCTTTAATTTGATTTTATTATTTGTATATAAAATACTGACTGTGCCAGTTTTTAAAGGGAAGCCGGTAGGAATCGAGTTGTATGGAACCTTCGCCACTGGCGGTTAATAATTATTAAGCTTTGGTTATTTTCCGAATTTATTGTTTTGTGCATGTGGTGTTTACCTTAAAGTAATTGTTGCGCTGTAATTTAATTTTTAAGAATGATTTATGTCGCTGTATCCAGTGCGAACAGTTGTTGGTAGACCTAATATAATAAATGTAAAAAAAAATATAATAATCCTAGGATGTTCCTCTCTCTGGAGCCCTGACCCGTAGCTTGGACCCTGTTCCCGATACCGGTGGGCTGCAATTTTTTATATTTTTAAATGTTTTTATATTGTTTTTTTCTAAAGAATATTTAATAATGTAATTGATTTGTAAAAATATAAATTGATTGATTAATTGATTGATTGATTGATTGTTTGATTGATTTGTAATAATCCTTTCACTAGTACCTATAATATTATAAATGCGAAAGTAACTTTGTTTGTTTGTTTGTTACCTTATCATGCCTAAACCACTGAACCGATCATCCTGAAATTTTGCATATACATTGTCAGGTGTACAGAAACGGCCATAAAAAAAAAGGTACTTTTCATTCCGAAAAAAATACGGTAATACGATACACACCTAGTAAGACTGATTTTCAGACTATCTGACCACCTGTAACGACTCCTCAACTTCTGCTTCTCTACGTAATTTTCACAACTAGTCTTACCAAGGAGCATCGCATTGCCCAGTACTAACTTTTGGAGGTCAGATAGGCAGTCGCTTCATGTAAAATACTGGTATTCAGCTGCATCCTGTAAGACTTGCCACAAACTCGCTAATCCCGCCGACAAACTGTTACGCAGTTTGGTGGGTGCATAAAATTTACAAAATGTTTGGTCCTGATTAAATGAGTTTTTGCAAAATACAAAAACCAACTTTGGCCTATCACGGACTTAGTGAAGTTCTGTGTACCTTATTCATTTATTAATAACTGAGGGTAGATTCTTTTTTTACTACAAGCAATTTGTTTGGTTAAATAAGAGTTTTGCCTTTATTGTCAGGCACTAAAAATATTGTTATACAACACTTTGGTCGATATCTTTATTGCCGTGATAGTTACAGTATTATCGTTGTAAAACATTGAGAGAAGCGAACGGGAAGTTATTAATGGCCACCGTGAATTTCAATAATTCTATTTAACAAGTCCTGACATCAGAATGAACGGTCACTCTTAAAATGTTTTTTCTTCTAGAATACGATGGAAGCAGTTGTTTGAGAATAGGAAGCAAATAGAAGCAATTGTTAGGCATAAATTCAACATTAAATACCGTTCATCCTCATGGAGACGATTTTTTTATTTATTTTATTATTTACTTGAACGCGACCCCACTGGAGTTAGGAAAAGGCTAGGCAGATGATGAATATTAGTATAAACTCGTGGTAAGTTGATAACCGATAACACGTATCTGTACTGCCTTATCTATACTTCATTCATAATTTTACGGTCCATTTAAATAGGTCAATGATTGATAAGACATTTTTGTTAAATTACTAGCTTATACCGCGTAATCTATGTATGTAAAGTACATACATAGATTTAAATATGTAAAACTGATACACATCAGTAGCGAAGGGTCAATTTTTGTAAGAGGTAAGCCGGAGTACCTACGTCTTTAATGTGATTATATTATTTGCTTCTAGAATGTCACAGACCGTGCCATTTTTCAAAGGGAAGCCGGTAGGAATCGAGTTCTATGGAACCTTCGCCACTGATACACATGTCTCCTAATTTTAATCGAAGAGTGTTTAAAAAAATATTGTGAATTTGTTGATATGATTTTTTCGGATCAACGGATTCGTTTTTTAAATAATAATTAAGCTAACGCTTACGCTTAGTACCCGACGCTGGTTTTCAAATACGAATTGCAACAACTAAAAATGAACCTAGAAACTGAGATATGTTGACTCACACTTGCAATACCTACAGTAAATTAGATTATTTTTATCACGATTACGTTCAGTAGATCATGTTTTCTAGCACTGACCTTTGAACCGGTAATTATCTGTATGCGATCACAAATCATAGTTTAGAGCGCGCGCGTGTGAGTGGCATTGAGATAACTAACAATTAAAAGTAGATATAAATACATTTTAATCATACATATGTTGCCTACAACTCCTTTTAAACATTAATGTTACAAATTAACTTCTCTGAGGTAGTTGTTTAAATAAAATGTAATAAATATTATAAAAAGAATAAAAAATATAATATAAAATGAATAGATGTAATAATATCATCATCATCTGCCTAGCCTTTTCGCAACTATGTTGGGGTCAGCTTCCGGTCTAACCGGGTGGAGCTGAATACCAGTATTTTACATGGAGCGACTGCCTATCTGACCTCCACAACCCAAAGATCAAAAAAGAGAAGAAAAAAAGCAAAAAACAAGATCGTTCGTTTAAGAGGTCAAAGATGTACAAAAAAAGATGAATAAATGTAATAATATAAAATACATAAATATCATAATTCTGCTACCCTTATCCTAATTTATTAGGATCGATTTACACATCGATTATTTTTATACGAGTACGGGACCGGTCAATGTGGCGACACTTGGGGGAGGCCTATGTCCAGCAGTGGACGTCTTTTGGCTGAAATGATGATGATGACACCAACATTACGTCAGTTATGTTTTAAGGCCCATGTAATAGGGGGTGAGCCTATTGCCATTAATCGGGCACGAATCCACGCTCCATAACAGCTACTGAGAAATTCCTGATAGAGAAACAACCAATAACACGACCGAGACGAATCGACTACTTTATAAAAAATGTGTTTACGTGCCTCTGCTTTGAAACGTGTAACTATAAGACCAGTTTCTTCCCAAATTAACATATTATCTATACTATATATATTATATATTATATATTTATATATAATATTATAAAGCTGAAGAGTTTGTTTGTTTGGTTGAACGCGCTAAGCTCAGGAACTACCGGTTAGATTAGCAAAATTCTTTTAGTGTTGGATAGCCCATTTATCGAGGAAGGCTATATGCTATATAACATCACACTATGACCCTTAGGGGCTGAGCAGCGGGTGACACGGCGGGGAACAGCTAGTACTGTATATAAAATAAAATATTATAAAGCTGAAGAGTTTGTTTGTTTGGTTGAACGCGCTAATCTCAGGAACTAGGACTGGTTAGAATTTAAAAAATCTTTTAGTGTTGGGTAGTCCATTTATCGAGGAAGGCTATAGGCTATATAACACCACGCTACGACCAATAGGAGCCGAGCAAAAAAAAACAAGTCGGAAGCGGCGTGTGAAACCGCGGGGCACAGCTAGTATGCTATAACAAGACATGTGACCTTTTATCTGACTGGAGCTTACAAGTGCCTAAATTTTTCGAGCATGAATTAAAATACAAGTTTCTCATTTTTGGCCTTGGTACTCGTATAAGTACCTGATTATTAAGTTATTTAATTGTCAATGAACAACATCTTAGTTTTGCTGCCTGTTAAACATTTTTGGTTGAGAAAAATATAATTTCAAAATGCCTACTTACTACACTGCAAAAATATGTATAATTTTAAAATGCCTACTTACTGTATTAAGATACAGCCTCCTATTACATGGGACTTACAAACTATTTCGCAAAATGTGGGTTAATATTAAATGGTAAATAAGATTCACCTCTGCCCAACACTACGGGGATTACAAGCGTGATGATTTACGTTACATTAAAAATATCATCCATTCATCTATAAAAATAAATAAAATTGTAGTGTCTGTTTATAATTTCAAAATAATGGATTTTTACTGAATGCATAATATAATATGAAAGTATGTACGGTACTTTTAACAATTTTTTTTTTTAATTTATGTCTGTTTGCTTTTTCCGGCTTATCTCCGAAACGGCTCGAACGATTTTGACGGCACTTTTACTGGCAAATAGCTGGTTTTATAAGGCTTACTATGGCTACTTTTATTTTAGAAAAAGAGTTCTGTGCAAATCCTGTTCAAAAAAAAAATCCCATGAAAATATTACCAAAATCCGAATCAAATATGGAAGTAACATTTTACAATAATTTCACGCGGTGAAGGTCGCGGGCAACGGCTAGTTTATAAATGAGAGTTCATATCGGTAAAAAGATGTACTTCCAGGACAACTTTCATCCCATTTTTAATCCCAACCTTCATTTTAATTATAAAAAGAACTTTTGTGCAAAATATCAAAGTTCTAGACCCAGCGGTATAGGCATTGCCTGTCAGTGAATTTATTTAAGAATGAGGTTACCGACTAAATTTTAAATATTAATATCTTTTGCGTCTGTTGGTCGATTTTGATGAAATAAACGTTAAATAATACCCAGAACAATGCTTCTTATTTTGTAATATTTCGATTTTGAATACAATGAGGGGTTTTTACGTGATGCGCGTACAAACGAACAGACAAACCGACAAAAATTTAAAAAAATATTTTTTTACTTTCTACTACTTATTTCTAGCACCTTCCAGTGATTTTTTTGTAAAAATATGTAATGTACAGACACGGAAAGTCTACGATTTTATATGTATAGATATAGATAGATTTTTGTTAAGTAGGCACATACCCACTTTTTTTTATTTATTTATTTTACTGTCGAGCTCTTTGAGTTATGAGTCTAGCTACACGATACTGACAAATGCTTGCACTGACTGGACATGTCGACTCAAATCTGTGTGGTTCTTTCTTCAAAGACCATCTCAGACACTAATCTTCTTAGCTCACATGTGAGTTGACCAAGATTATGTCTAGACCCTAAAAGAGACTATGACCTCTGAGTTTGTTTCGGCTGTGTCTTCTCAGAGTAGTCTTGTACGAAACACCGGCCCCATCAAGTTTTTTTTTAAAAATCTGTAAGAGTGTTTGTAAAAACCTGTTTGCAAAATAAACATCGTTTATCATTGAATTATTTAATTTATTTTTTTGACTTTAGCGAGATATTAAGGTAGTAGGTACGCACGACAAGTTGAATACCAATCGAGCTCATCATCTGCCTAGCCTTTTCCCAACTATGTTAGGGTTGGCTTCCAGTCTAACCGGATACAGCTGAATACCAGTATTTTACATGGAGCGACTACCTATCTGACCTCCACAACCCAGTTAGTACTGGGTAATACGATACCCCTTGGAAAGACTGGTTGTCAGACTTTTTGGGCCACTGACTACTTGTAACGGCTGACAAAGATCTACAAATGACAGCCGGGTCCAACGGCTTAACGTGTTTTCCGAGGCACTAATTTCTGCATAGGGTTACTTAGTTTGATGCTTGGTTGACGGTTTCGTGAAGGGTCTGTTTACACCCTGTGAAAATGAAGAAGAATAAAAAACTCTAAATAAGTAAGTAGCAGTGGCGAAGGTTCCATACAACCTGATTCCTACCGGCTTCCCTTTGAAAAATGGCACTGACTGTGCCATTTTTCTACAGCCAATAATATTCTATACTGTAAAGATATCTGCTCCGGCTTACCTCTTACAAAAATTGACCCTTCGCTACTGGTAAGTAGGTTCCCTAAAAAACCATGCAAAAACTATAGAATCAATAAATAACTAATAAATTAATTCAGGAAGTAACTTGTGCTATAAGGAAGTTATTTATTTATTATTTTTGTATTTATCTGTGGAGGCGTGTAATTAGCTATTTATAGACCGACCGCTATAATGAGTCCTCCGCCTTGCCCCATCAAAGGTACATTAAGCGTCCACAAAGTCCTAACAATATCCTACAGGTTATTTGCTTTGAAATAATAACCATAATCCATGTAGGTATTACGATACTAATTGAACCAGTACGTGATCAACATTCAGAAAATTCCATTTAAATTGATTCTTTCGCGAGGACTCATTAAAGCGGTCGTTCTATAATTATGTATTATTGTTATTATAATTTCCTTTATTCACTTTCTTAACATTTTTTTTTAATAAAATTGCTGTTAGTCTGTAAGAATTCCTAAAACGTAATAAAAAATATCAAAACAATTTACTCTGGGCAATTAAATTGCCTGTTCAATGCAACTAAAATAAGCAATAGTAAATATTTCCTAACTTTTTAAATTAGTAAACACTCGCACTTGACACAAATACGAACCAGTTTTGACGCAAATCAATTTCACTGCCGCCATTGGTCGAAAATGACGCGGCAAAAACGACAGATAACATAGAAAACCAATTCACCGTTCTACACATCGAAAATACGCCGTTTTTACACAAAAATAACACGAAAAACACAGTTGTTAAAGTTTAGTTTTACTTAGAATAGAAATAACGATTAAATTATGTATGAATTTACCTCGATTTTCCTTATGAAAACACCGTAAACAGTAATAACTTAATCGTGTTTTTGCTACACTGACACAACCTCTCGGCCCAACAGCTGAGCCCGTTATATCGGACGGCTATGCGATTCTAGGCAGAAACAACATTTTTGTCGTAATATCACGCTTGTATCTATTTTCCTGAAAGGTTAGGCAGATGTATAACTCTGTATGAGGATAAAAATATGAAATACATTGTACACATTTAGTTATGTATATTATTATAATTCTCACGCTAAATGACCAAAAAAAACGAGTAATTTTATTTTTATATTTTCATTGTTCTAAAGAATATTCTTGATGTTACTACCAAATTATTCTTGTTATATACAGTTGAAAAATAAAAATTTAATTAAATATTAAACTTTATTTCTGACCTTGATCCATAACGATATTAAAAATACACACTACTTATAAACTATGTTAGTAACAAACGTTATAAAAGATTTTAATTCATACATCTGATGAATGATGTCGTTAGTTTTAAGTATAAACTTATACTGTCACTTACGGGATATCTTCCGTGATTGTTCATTATTTGATTGTTTTTATTTGTTTAGTAAAGTTTAGATGTAAACCGTGAAAGCTTAAAACAGTGTTTGATAAAACTCAAACACTGTTTTAAGCTTTCACGGTTGGTTTGTAATTTTAATCAGAATAATTTATATTTTATGACCTACTTACAGTTCTCGTTGTGCTACGAGATGAGCTAGGATGGGTAGCGAGGGAAGTGCGTGAAACTACCCAATAATAGCTCTTCTTTTTCGCAGCTTGAGCTATTCTAGCTCCTGCCAGGGCTGCGGGACTGTTCGAAAGAGATACCGTGGCCCTGGAACACAAAGGGCAAAGAAGGAACATGGATGGGTTTTAGTCAGTACAAGTCTGACACTCCCTTCCGCTCCGCACAGAGCGGGAGATTGATGATTTCACATCTGAATAAAAAATAAAAATAAACTTTTTACTATTTAATGCATTTACCACCCAAAACGAAAGTCGTTTCCCAGCAATATTTTTTGCGTAGAATTACTAAGTACAGAATGCTTGATTGACGGCTTCGTGAAGGGGTCCGCCTACAACTAGTATAATGGAGTTCTTGTAACAACGTTCAGATAAAAGAGTGTCTTGGAATTCTCCGGCCCGTTCTTCTCCAGAAGCATTTGTAGATACTTTCATCTTGTAGTACATCCATTTTTATTCATCTACAGCAGTGGTTCCTAACCTTTTCGATCTTTTCACCCCAAGACTTAGCTAGAGAATCTGATTTACCCCTCCCGCTCTCCCTCATGTTACCAATGAACACAAAATAAAACAACACACATAAATACAAATTGACTGTCTACGTAGAGCATCTGGATAAATGTTTTGTCTTTGACTTTTGAGTAAAACTCTGATTCTTTTTGTGTTCTCTGGTTTTCCAAAAACAATCCTATTTCTTCACAAAGTTCATAAACTATGTCTATACATTAGCATTATTTATTTATCTTTATATATTACCAGCTTATTACCCCCGCAGAATACCAGTTTTACCCCCGCAGGGGTAATTACCCCCAGGTTAGGAACCGTGGATCTACAGTCAAATATTCTGTTGCGCCTGTTGTTTCATGAATAGCAATACTTATTTCATCTGTACATTGCTTCTGTGGTTGAAGTTTTAATCTATACTAATAGGTTTGTTTGTTTGATTGAACGCGCTAATCTCAGAAACTACTGGTTCGAATTTAAAAAAATCTTTTAGTGTTGGATAGTCCAATTATCAAGAAAAGCTACAGGCTATAAAACATCACGCTATGACCAATAGGAGCCGAGCAAAAAAAAAAACAAGTCAGAAGCGGCGGTTGAAACCGCGGGGCACAACTAGTTTTACATAAAATTCCTCTCCATCTACCTAAGCTTGCCGAAACGCGGTGTCCACTCCAGGTCTTGTTTAGTCCATCGGCCAATGGTTCTTTGACAAACATGTCCATTGTCCAGCCTTACTCGTCCAGTTAGCCGGTAACTTCAAAGCTTTCCCGGATAATTTCACAAATAATCGTGTTTGGGAACAAGAAGGGAATTTCACTAGGATATCCAACGATATGCCAGGTTAACCGGCACTCCGTTTGATGGCATTACTGTTGTCTTTGTTCATCGTGCTCGCGCCAGTGCTCGCGCCAGTGCTCGCGCCATTGCTCGCGCCAGTGCTTGCGCCAGTGCTCGCGCCAGTGCTCGCGCCAGTGCTCGCGCCAGTGCTCGCGCCAGTGCTCGCGCCAGTGCTCGCGCCAGTGCTCGCGCCAGTGCTCGCGCCAGTGCTCGCGCCAGTGCTCGCGCCATTGCTCGCACCAGTGATCGCGCCAATGATTGCTCGTACCAGTGCTCGCGCTCTCGTTCGCGCCATTGCTCGTGTCCGTGCTGGATGCAAGTAGTTGCGGCGGCGGCGGCCGCGTATCCCAATTTATTTGGGGTCAGCGCAGCATGAATTCTTCTTCCATACTTCTGTATCACTCATCACCAGCCACCTCCCTTCTGGCTATATGATCCTTCAAATATTCCATCCATCGTTTCTTAGGTCGTCGTGAATTTCTTATTCATTTATCAAATAACAGTGGATTTCCAACAATCGACTCAACGCCGAGAGACGAAATTCAAACATTACTACAAAAAATTGTCAAAAACTAACATGAATGCACTAAAACCCAGACATAGACAGTACTTAACATTAATTAACACTTCGCGGTTGTATTTGTCCACAAGAAATAAAAATAATACAAAAGCCATATATTTCAGGTAGAATACAAAAAAGGATTCAGTTAAAGTCTGTTTTTTGCCCGTTTTCCGATTTTGTAAACAAATGTGACATTTATATAGCGGAGTATAATTCTTTAGTTGGAACTCACACCGCCATTTTGTTTTTCTATACATTTAAAGAAATATGATCACCAACGGTTGTCAACGTCATTCGAGCTAGTGCATGGTCATCATCTAGGTATCTACCTCTATCTTAGGGTCGGCTCCCAGTCTACCCGCATGCAGCTGAATACCAGTATTTCACACAAAGCGACTGCCTATCTGACCTCCACAACCCAGTTAGTGCTGGGTAATACGATACCCTTGGTAAGACTGCATGATTGTCAGACTTTTGGGCTGCTGACTACCTGTTACGACTGTCAAAGGTCTGCAAATGACAGCCGGGACCAACGGCTTAACGTGCTTTCCGAGTATTTCAATGTGTGGTCACCTATCTACAGACCAACCTATGCAAGCGCGGCTTAACCTGAAGATCGACCCGAGTGGCTGTTATTATTTAGCCACAAGCTCCTCAGCGAGCTAGCGCAAGGTATGAGTTTGATTATGTGCATTTTTTTTAGCTGGTGATAGCAAAATTGTTGATGAATGAAGACGGAGAGATGGATTCTGAAGAAAGACATGGTAGAAAATCAACTAAATGAACATAATAGAAATAAAGAACGTGGCAGCTGACAGGGGAAAATGGAACAAGAAGTCGTGTTGCGACAGGTCCAAGTAATAAGTTCAAAAGCAGGAAGATGGTGATGATTATGATGGTAGCAGCGGTTTTCCTGGTTCAAGTGCGTGTTGGTAATTGTATTTGTTTCATTTCATTTGTTTACAAATTTGACAGTTTCTGATAGTTACCCGAAATTGTCAAATTTTCCAATCAACCCTGAACCTAATGCTTTAGCGATAAAGTTGAAAATCTATTAAAGAAATTTGACAGATTGTAGTAGTTTGATGTGCTGGCGACTGTACCTACTGCCGAGAAAATAAAGTGGTTTTACAAGCTCTTTACAACGTTATTTTTATATTATTCACACTGCCATATCCTGTCCACTGACTTCTTTTGTTCATATTATTTACACAAGCATTCTACATGCTTCCTGGCTGGTTCTATCTCCAATATGCTGTACCCGAAATGATAACGAAATAAACTATTTTTATTTATTTATTTTATTTTATTTTTTATATTCAAAAAAATCTAAAGTAGGTATTTGCAAAATCCTCCACAGTATTACACGATCCAATTTTTCGATTATTTTTTTCACAAAAACGAAACCGCGTACGTGCAGTGGTTGTTTACAAAATAGGAAATGCAAGAAAAAACACACTGTAGTACTGGTTATACTTATTTGAATCGGACTAGTTCAACAGATTACCGACAAAGGAGAATATATCACTCAGTGTGTTGCGAAACGGGGTGCAAGGCTAACGTGGTGATATAATTACAATAATATTACTTAATCAAATAGTGATTAGACAAAAAAATCTCGTGAATACAAAAGCTATTTTAATAAGTTTTAAATCTGAAAATAAAAAAGCAAACTTTATATTATTTTTTAATTAAGTTAATATAGAAATAATACAGTGTCTTATACGTTAATAATATAGTTGTTTTTGTTGAAGTCTCCAAAGACCTAAAAATGTCGTCCACAGACATATCAAACCGGTAAGATTTTTTTTTTTTTTTTACTGTCTTTTTTCAATGCTGGGTTTTTTTTTCGTTTTACCACGTTACGAAGGTATTCTTCCTTTGTAAAATATAAATTAAGATAGATAGATAAATAAATAAATAAATAGATAGATTGCTTGCGGCTTCGCAGTGGATAGATTAGCTATATGTTGTAATTATGTATTTCTCTTATTTTTGTGTGCATAAAATTATTAAGAAGATTATATAAGGTCTAACTATTCATATACGAAATATTTTCAGGGAATCATCTAACGGCTATAACGAAGCCATTTCAAGGGATTATTTTTTTTATCTGAGTATATTTTTATAAAAATTAATAATTTAAAATTACTTGACCCACAAAATAAACACTAGCTCCTTATTTTTGAACATCCATTACGCTAGTTTACTACGTCGTATTTACCTACTGTCATTGTTAGAATACGGGAGTAAAGGTTTTATGCAAAAAGTCTCAAAAAATTTTAGAATTTTAATAATTTCGTAAAAAACAACACTCAGATATTTTTTTTTCAATGCTATGGTGACTTTACGACTTATAGAAGTGACCCTTAAAATATTTCGTGTATGAAAAGATAGACCTTATATACAACGTGTAACATAATAAACGCAAGACCTCTCGTGTGGTGTCTCAGACCATGAAACTGAATAACTTTTGTTCTATGACTTTTGGAAATTCATATTTTTTTTTTAGTTTTACCATACATGTGGATCAGCTGATTGCGTCCGTTCCTATAGAAAGTATATTTTTTTTTTTTACGAATTTCAAGAACTCGTAGAACAAAAGATGTTTAGTTTTATGGTGCGAGAGACCACACGGGAGGTCTTGCGTTTGTTATGTTACACCTTGTTTATTGGACCTTGTCATTGCTTTGCTACTTTTAATAACAATAAATAGATTTCCAGCTGCTTGTTAACTTTTTATCTTGTCTTACATTTTTGTGTAGTAAGTAACGACTTATTGTCGGGCCTACGCTGTCCCCCCATACTTAAGTACAAATGCTGTAACCATGGTAATATTGTACTACCAAATGATTTGAAAAGAGTAACCATGGAGTTTCTTGCCGGTTCTTCTCCATAGGAAACGACCAACCCGAACCGTGCACCTTTTTGTCTACGTTTTTTAAGGGGCCATCTAGGCCTATGTGAAATAAATTATTTTGATTTTGTTATGCATGGTCAAAGGATCTGTGGATCTGTGGTCTCTGTTCGTTTGTGCATCGATGGATGCACAAACGAACAGAGACCACACAAAAAATTTTCATAGCCAATTTAAAAAAAAAAAACGTCGTGCCATACAATTTGACCGTGTAGGTATTGCACTTATGTAAAAAACAGCAGATTTTCTATACTGGTCTGTGAATGGGTGACCACCCATTACATACCGAGATTCCTCCGTGCCCCGGAAAGCACGTTAAGCCGTTGGTCCCCGCTGTCATTTGTAGATCTTTGACAGTCGTTACAAGTAGTCAGTGGCTTAAAAAGTCTGACAACCAGTCTTACCAAGGGGTATCGTAGTATCCAGTACTAACTGGGTTATGGAGGTCAGATAGGCAGTCGCTCCATGTGTACGGGTTCATTCAGCTGCATCCGGTTAGACTGGCAGCCGACCCCAAAATAGGGAAAAGGCTAGGCAGATGATTCTTTAATACAGTAGAATGCCTTTTGAGTAAAATATTTTGTTTAAGCACTTTTTAAAATCAACACAACTTCCTTATTTACGCAGTGTTTACGTGAAGTGAATGTTGCATTGTTGTTTATTCATATAATATTACGTGTTACATAACCAGTGTGAGGAGCTCGTGGCCAAATGATAGCAGCCACACGGGTCGATCTTCAAGGTTAAGCAGCGATTGCTAAAATCCATCCGTGGATGGGTGACCGTCCATTACATAAAAGAGGGTAGATCGTTTTTTCCGCTCATTAACACCCACCCGCAATAACTTCAGTTTATCCGTGATCATGGTGCTTGCAACTAGCGTTGCCAGGTCACCAAACCTAATAGCCGGACAGACCAGCCAGTTTGGCCGGACATTTGGGTAGAAAAGCCGGACACCCTACATTATTGAGGATTTTGTGTCTCAGTATTAATAGGTACAACAAAAAAATTGTATGTAAAATCAAGTTTTTATTATTGTCATAAATCTTGTTAAATTATAATGAAATAATAAATAAAATCGAATGGAAAAAAAAAAATATTATTAATGCCAATGGCTTAATAGCCAATAGCCTCGAGCAACATCTGAGGATGCTCTCGCTTGGCAGCTGGATCAAGGGCTTGATTCAGAAAGCAGTACTTCTGGACACGGCGCGTATCGTTAGGAGGTTCCTCTCTCAAGAGCCCTGACCACTGGTAGATCGGACCCTGTTCCTGATGCCGGTGGGCTATTATTTTTATATTTTTAAATGTTTTTTTTTTTATGTTTGTATAGAAATATTTAAAAATATAAAGAATAATATGTATAGAAAAGAAATAAAGGAAATAAAATCGAATGCCAAATCAGTCTTAAGTAGGTACTTTATCATTAATCAGTCAAATAGCGCTCGCTCGTTTGCGATATGTAAAAAGCCAAACAAAAGCCGGACAAGCCGGGCACCGTTTATTTTGGCTGGACACGCAATCAAAAAGCCTACCTATGTCCGGCTGTATCCGGATGCCTGGCAACCCTACTTGCAACAGCGCCGAAATATCGGGAACTCGAAACAAATAGTAAACATGGTAAACAAGTTTGTAATGGTAAACAAGTTTGTAATGGTAAACAAGTTTGTAATGGTAAACAAGTTTGTAATGGTAAACAAGTTTGTAATGGTAAACAAGTTTGTAATGGTAAACAAGTTTGTAATGGTAAACAAGTTTGTAATGGTAAACAAGTTTGTAATGGTAAACAAGTTTGTAATGGTAAACAAGTTTGTAGTGGTAAACAAGTTTGTAATGGTAAACAAGTTTGTAATGGTAAACAAGTTTGTAATACTAGTGACAGCTACCAGTGGCGAAGATTCCATACAACTCGATTCCTACCGGCTTCTCTTTGAAAAATGGCACAATCAGTATTCAATAGACAAATAATATAATCACATTAAAGATATGTACTCCAGCTTACCTCTTACAAGAATTGACCCTTCGCTACTGATAGGTACCTAGTTAAAGTTTTGTTTAGCTATCAATTTTTTAGCTGTTGCGGTGACTTGACTCTAATGTAGGTCTAGGCAAAAATGTAAAGACCAATAATTACTCACCTGACGTGACTAGCCGTTTTAGTAAAACGCCTAAGTATTTTGATCTAGATTAAGACTTGTCTAAGTCAACCTGAATACATAACATACCTTCACGACTGTGTTCCAAGAAGAGGTGGACAGAAGAGTATATAGGGCTGGAATTTTTCTCAGTTTTCAATTATTTTTTTTTTTCAGTTACCATTCCTTTATCTTCTCTTATATATAAAATTCTCGTGTCACAATGTTAGTTACCATACTCCTCCGAAACGGCTCGACCGATTTTTATGAAATTTTATATGCATATTCAGTAGGTCTGAGAATCGGCTACTATCTATTTTTCATACTGCTAGGGTAGGTAGGATAGGTGGTAGGGTAGGGTAGTTAGGGTAGGTAGGTAGGGTAGGTTAAAAAAGGTGCATTGCAACGCAGCACAGCACGCGGCACAGCTAGTTTCAATGTAAAATTACATTCCCTGTACGCAGCACTCCATTTATGTAAATAATACGGCTAAAATCAAAAATCCAACAATGGATGATGAAATGCTCTAACGAACGACGCGTGAAATCAGCTGTTCACTGCCTAGCTGCAGAGTTCATCAAACTCGTCGTCGCTCTTGCCGTTCGCTACTTGCGTTTTGCCACGGTAATGATACATTGCGTATAAGAAATCAAGTTTATTGGATTCCCACAGCATTCCTGAAATAATTTCTTGTACCGGTACTCCAAAAGTGAATTATACTGAATTCACCCCATCTGTCTGTGGAGGGCTGTCCCTTACACCCTGTAGTACATCCATGCAGCACCCTCCTCCTGCCCACAAAAATATGCACAAACAGGAAAAGCAATGATAATTATCATGCCATGCACCCAGACCTAAAGGGTGTAAATAGACCCTTAACATAACCGAAAGGCACTTGTTCTTCCCGTCTTTGCGATTTTTGGTAGACCATACCTGGGAACCTTCTAGTTACGAAGATATTGGGGGTCAAAGTTCCAACTTTTTGACAAGTTTTTTTTCCACGACGTCCTACCGTAAAACGTGATTTTTTCACTCCAAAAAAAAAGTCGATTCCCAGCAATAATTTTTGGGTAAAGTTACTTAGTTTGATGTACAGAATGCTTGGTTGACGGCTATGTGAAGGGTCTGTTTACACCCTTTGAATTCAACACGTGGTCTATGTAATAGGAGGCAAGCGACCTCATTGCCATTTGCCATCAATCGGACCCTAACTGCGTCAAGGATCGACCTTCATAATCAGATTCCTTCGATCTTTAAATAATTTATTGATATCAAGTACTATCGAGTTTCAAGCAAGTGTTTTTTGATCTTACGTCATTCGATTTCAAGTAGGGAACCCGTATGTAACGATGGTCACCCATCCACGAACCGACCTAGGCAGGTACAGCTTAACCTTGGAGATCGACCTGTGCGGCTCTTATTATTTTGTCACGAGCTAATAATAAAAAAAGAATGTACCTACGTAAATAATCCACTGCGCTTTCAAAACTTGTTTGGTATAAAATAGAATCTAGATATACAGGGTGTAAACAGACCCTTCACATAGCCGTCAACCAAGCATTCTGTACATCAAACTAAGTAATTTTACGCAAAAATTATTGCTGGGAATCGCCTTTTTTTTTTTGGGTGAAAAAACGTTTTACGGTAGGACTCGATGGAAAGCACTCAAAGCATTGTGCTGATGGATGGATTGAATAGTACGGGGGTCGTGGAGGTATGTAAAGTAAAAATCTTACATTCAAAAAATGTATTTAAAAAAAACTTGTGAAAAAGTTGGAACTTTGACCCCAATATCTCCGTAACTAGAAGGTTCTCAAGTATGGTCTAGAACAAAAAAATGATCGTAAAGACGGGGAGAACAAGTGCCTTTCGGTTATGTTAAGAGTCTATTTAAACCCTTTATAAATATGGACCTGATCAATACAATTTGTTTCGTTGATAAAATAATATCCTCATGATATTAACATTTAAAGAAACAAAGAGGAGTGAATGATAGCGTGACGGTTGACAGAGGAGAATGGAAGAAAAAAACGTGTTGTGCCGACCCCCAAGTGACATGGTACATACACGGGCAGGAAGCTGAGAAACCTAAAACAGTTCCACAGAAACGCCAGCCCGTCACCACTTCCTAGTGTAGTAGCTGGGTATAAGAAATGGGAACAAACTCCACAGCGACACATCTGTTAGATTTTACACAATAGTATCCGAAATCATTACAAAGCAAAGGAGACGTTTTTTTTACTAGCTTACCTGGTATCCCACTGTTGGGCAAAGACGTCCCCTTTCTTCTTCCATTCCTCTCTATCCTGGGCGATCCCTGGTCATGTTAGCCCCACTAACATGATCAGCGCCACCTTCGCCGCGGTGGACTTCGACGGCGCTGTCGTTCCTCAGGCGTCCCAAACGCTTTGCCCATCTCTCCAGATGCATGCTTTCCACGTGGCCTGCCCATTCCCACTTCAGCCTGACTGTTTGTTCTCCAACATCAGCTACGTCAAGGAAACATTACATTAAAAAAATGCTGTCTGTACAATTTCAGATACATCCCATCACCGATATATCCTCGAATGCTAGGTTATGCAGTCGGCCTGGCCATGCACGTCACCAACGCGGTACACATAGCGAATACCTTCAAAGGAGAAGTGCTGGAGGATGCTGACGTGAAGAGGTTCCACGATGACCAGTGGAAGTTCTTGACTGTATGGAATGTTGTAAGTAACTATTTATATTTTGATTTTTAACCTTTTCACCGCCAACGTACACAGAACGCGATGCCTCGCCAGCGCCAAGCTATAATTGTATAACGAAGTATACAGTAAACAGTAGTGATCAGGGTATCGTCATATCGATGAATGAGATTTACACGCTTTAAATACAGTACTTTTATGTTTGATAGGTAGTTAAAAATTAAGAGTTTCTGATGAAGTCGTGGCGCTGGTGGCACGGAAATCTGGAACTTCTATTGAAGTCCGTGGCGGCGAAAAGGTTAAAACTGCAAATATAAAACGGGGCCAGGAAACCAAAACTATGGCTACCTTGTCTTTGTACAAAAATAATAATTACGTCTGCCTTTAGGAGTATGAAAAACAGGGTCTAAAGTTCTTCTACACGATGCTCCTTCGTAAGGCTGTTGTGAGACCTTGGGGCTTCTGACTACCTGTAATGACAGTTAATGATCCACGAAAGACCATCACGACCAACGGCTTAACAAGCTTCCTGAGGTACGGAGGAATCTCGGTATGTAACGATGGTGTGGTCACCCATTCACTAACCAGCCTCTGCAAGCTTAGCTTTACCAGATGAATGGACCCCTGCAACTGTTACTACTTAGCCACGTGCCTCTTTAAAAACCGGCCAAGTGCGAGTCGGGCTCGCGCATGTAGGCTTACCTAGTATCGTAGCAGGAGAGTCCACTTAAATTTTTCAAAAATATTTTTATTATTTGTTGTTATAGTGGCAACAATGGCGGCACGGTTGGCGCAGTGGCTGAGCGATTGGCTGCTGCGCTGCGTGTCGCGGGTTCGATCCCTGCACGGAACAAATATTTGTATGATCTACAGGTAGTTGTTCCGGGTCTGGCTGTTTGTGTATGTGAGTTTATATTGTTTGTAAAAGTACCCACGATACAGGAGAAATTCCTAAAGTGGGGTAAAGTTAAAAAAAAAGAACAGAAATACACATTCTGTGAAAATTTCAACTGTCTGCCTATTACGGATCATGAGATACAGCCCGCTGACAGACAGACGGACGGACAGCGAAGGCTTAGTAACAGGGTTCCGTTGGTTACCCTTCGGGTACGGAACCCTAAAAAGTACAGTCACTAACAAAAATGTTTCTCCATTATTTCAGTACATGCAACTGTTCTACTGCACCCTCGGACTATCGTGTGACGTACTGTCACTCGCCAACGAAGGGAAAGACAGCTCGCTTCTCAAGATCTTGAAGAGGATCAGAGATCCGCTGTTCTCTAGCTTCATCTTCCCGTTTACTTTGGTGAGTATTTTTGTGCTGTAAGTCCTTTTTAATCTATATACAACGTGTAACAGAATAAACGCAAGACCTGTCGTGTGGTGTCTCAGACCATGAAACTGAACAACTTTTGTTCTACGAGTTCTTGAAATTCGCAAAAAAAAAAAAAAACTAAAGGAACGGACGCAATCAGCTGATCCACATGTATGGTAAAACTAAAAAAAAAGTTATGAATTTCCAAAAGTCATAGAACAAAAGTTGTTCAGTTTCATGGTCTGAGACACCACACGAGAGGTCTTGCGTTTATTCTGTTACACGTTATAAATAAAATGGTAAACTGACTGACTGACTGGGTGATATATCAACACACAGCCCAAACCGCTGGTTCTAGACACATGAAACTTAGAGGGTGTGTTCTTTGTGAAGAGTAAGTATCCACTTAGAAAGTATTTTTGGGAATTCCACCCCTAAAGGGGTAAAATAGGGGATGGAAGTTTATATGAAAGTCCATCAGTTTTGAAGTTAGGATCTTCAAATTTTGTGTTTAGGCTGACGATTGAAAATTAATTCATACTTTTCTCATTGTTTTTGATAATTCTACCCCCGAAGGGTTAAAAAGGGAGATGAAGGTAAGTAACTATGTTTGTTCGGGAGGGATATTTTTCGAAATCCACGCGGGTGAAGCCGCGGGCAAAAGCTAGTGCATAATAAAACCAATAGGTCTTATCCAACCCGTGTAATCAGCCTATAATGTTCCCACAGCTGGGACACAAGCCTCCTCTCTATGAGAGGAAATGCACCATCAACCACCACGCAGGCCCCGTGCGGTTTGGTAGACGTCTCATGTCTTCGAATTTTTAGTTCTAGAACATGCCGGTTTCCTCACGATATATTACTGCTGGACATAGGCCTCCACCAAAGATAGCCACCACAACCGATCCTGCGCTGTTCTCATCCATCGGATTCCCGGAATCTTCACCAGGTTGCCGGTCCACCTTGTAGATAGTCTGCCAACGCTGCGTCTGGCGGTACGCGGTCGCCACTCGAGAACTCTTCGGCTCCATCAGCCATCTGTTCTCCGTCCACTCCGCTTATGTTTAGCAATTCTTTGGGCAATGTCAGTAACTCTGATGCCTTTGCAGATCTCCTTATCTCTGATTCGAACTCCCAGAGAGACTCACAGCATATATTATTATCCTCTCATATTAGGCCCAAAGAAAGTGACCACGTCTCAGTGCCGTAGGTCATCAATGGCAACACACACAGGTCGAAGATTTCCGTCTTGAGACACTGCTTTATATACAGGGTGGCCGGAACATTGACGTCCAAAAATAAAATTTAGGTCCCTCGTATCGTGGAGTATCCGAATCACCCCCATGTATGTTCCGCGACTTTTCGTAGTTTTCGCTTTAGACCATCTTTTTCATAACTATAATCACAGTTACGAAGCTGATTATTTTATGCATAAAAGTACTACTCATGAAGATTCAGTTGCAAAAACAAATCTTGACAAAGTCTTGTACTTTTTTGTCAGTTCGATCATTCTCAAAAAATCTGAAAAAAATTCATAACTCGAAAACTATGAAAAGTCGCGGAACAAACATGGGGGTGATTCGGATACCCCACGGTACGAGGGACCTAAATTTTATTTTTGGACGTCAATGTTCCGGCCACCCTGTATATGACTAGAAGATATAATATTGTTTGAAGTATTTAGGTATGAAACCACTGCTACCTGTTTATTTTAATAGCCCGTGTTTTTACAAAGCTAATTATTATGACGGTTGGTTATTACTACGATAGCAGAGTCCATTAATGCAGTCAACATCTGGCAATCATAATTATCTGTATCAACTAATCAAGCATCCCATTTTATTTAATGAATTCCACGTGTAAAATGATGTTAGATTAATCACCAAAGCATCCTTAATTGTCAAATAAATGACGTATGTATTGTATGTAAAAATACTTTAAAACGTTAATATTATTCGTTTTTAGTATTTAACAGTCTAACTAAGCTGTTATAAATAAATAAATACTTTATATAGTTACCTACCTAATTTAATATTTGTGTTTAATAATATTTGCATGCTATTTTTATGGCGAAATGTATCATTGCACTTCATGTCATTTTTACCATCTTTTGTACCACATTTACAGCAAATACATAATTTTGACTTTTGACTTTTGACTTTGACTTTTGACGTACGTGAAATAACTCAAAGACCAGAAAAGATATCATTGAACTCATCATTATTAACAACTGCTAACCCTGAAATCATACATTGCAAACCGAGTTTCCTCCGTGCCTCGGAAAGCACGTTAAGCCGTTAGTCCCGGCTGTCATTTGTAGATCTTCGACAGTCGTTACAGCTAGTCAGTGGCCCGATAATCTGACAACCTATCTCACCAGGGGGTATCGAATTTTCCAGTTCTAACTGGGTTGTGGAGGTCAGATAGGCAGTCGCTTCATGCATCGCAGGCATTCGTAAAAAAGTGTGTAGCGGCACTACAAAGAGTACTACAGCAACATACACCGTGACTTTTTAGTCGTCTTACAAAAGTGGTCCACTCAATGTACCCGACATAAAATAGGCGAGATTTTTTTTTTTACCTACCTTAATAGGTACAAAGAAAAATAAATAAAACATTAGAATAAAATTATGAAACTTCTTGTTAATGATGTTTACGTGTCAAACGGGAGAACATACCTACCCAGCGCTCGACTGCAGTAGATCATCGCTCGCAACAGGGTGTTTTATCTACGTCATACGTCATAAGTGGGCCAATGGCTTAACGTGCTTTCCGAGGCACGGAGGAAACTCGGTATGTAATGGGTGATCACCCATCCACAGACCAACCTAGGCAAGCACGGCTTAACCTAAAGATCGACCCAAGCGGCTGTTATTATTTAGCCACGAGCTCTAACAGCTAGTAAGATTAATATGGAAACAAAATCTAATAATATTTTTTATTCTCCCATTCCAGACAGTATTCACCGTATTCTGGACCTGCTTCACGTACGACCGCAGCTTCATCCTGCCCCCGAGCGTAGACAAGACCCTCAGCTGGACAGCCAACCACGTCATCCACACGGCTATAGTGCCTGTAGTACTATGGGAGATCTTGTTCAGACCTAGAAGACGCCCGGAGACTCATGTGCCGAATGTAGTGATGATGTATAGCTATGCTGCTGCTTATTTGGTGGTGTGAGTATGGATTTTATTTTAACTTTTAGTGATACAAGGATCTAAAGGGTGTAAATAGACCCTTAACATAAAAGAAAGGCACTTGTTCTCCAAGTCTTTGCGATCATTTTTTTGTTCTAGACTATACCTGGGAACCTTCTAGTTACGGAGATATTGGGGTCAAAGTTCCAACTTTTTCAAAAGTATTTTTTTAAATACATGTTTTTAATGTAAGATTTTTACTTTACACACCACCACGACCCCCGTACTATTCAATCCATCCATCAGCACAATGATTTGAGTGCTTTCCATCGAGTTCTACCTTAAAACGTGATTTTTCACCCCAAAAAAAAAAGTTGATTCTCAGCAATAATTTTTGCGTAAAGTTACTTAGTTGGATGTACAGAATGCTTGGTTGACGGCTATGTGAAGGGTCTGTTTACACCCTGCATAGACTGTCTCATTGGTGTGGTGGTCGCAATCGCGACTGCTGACTCAAAATTATTGCTGGGAAACGACTTTTTTTTGGGGTGACAAAATCATTGAATAGTATGTATGATATAAAGTTAGATTTAAACTTGTATTAGGTATTTTGATTAGCTCGCGCGCCACATCGCTCGTCAGTTGTTTCCTTCGTGTAATACGCAACAGTGGCGAAGGTTCCATACAACTCGATTCCTACCGACTTCCCTTTGATAACGGGCACAATCAGTATTCCATATACAAATAATAAAATCACATTAAAGACTTGTATTCCGGCTTGCCACTTAAAAAAATTGACCCTTCGCTACTGATACGCACAGAACCATTACTGCAAGTTGCATCGCAGCGAATTATGGCAGGCTCAAACATTCGTATCTATAGTCAAGTTAAAATAATTACTTGAGTATAAGTAATTACTTATGCTACTATTTTTATGCAATATTACATACTCATGCATAAACACACACACACATACTCAATACACACACCACTCTCACACACACACACACACACGTTCTCATACACTTACATTTTTTTTTTTCTATTTTTTTTATTGTTTTTTTTATTATTTAGTATTAGAACGTAATAAGAACCGTCAAAGAAAGCAAAGCTAAGAATTCTAACTTTTGACAATTCTAACTTCAAGCGATTACTTAAGTACAGAATAAAATCGTATCTCTTCTCTTCTCTTCTCTACATCTCTTCTCTTCTCTTCTCTTCTCTACATATAATAAAATCGTTAAAATCCGGTCCGATGTTCCGACTTGGCGCAAAAACTACTGCATAGATCCTGTTCAAATTTTGCACAAATATCTGTAATAGGCTTCTTCAAATGTTAAGCTACATATTATCACGCTACTTGCTTAAGGGGATGAGCAATATTGCATTATGTTAGTATTATTCAATTGTTTATCGTTTCAGCCATGATATGCGTAACAACGTCTATTTCAAAGTATATGTCAGCGAAACAAATAGAGAAACGGTTTCATGACCGCTTTACGTGCATCACGTCGCAAGTTGGATCCCCAGTAAAATTATAGTTTTTGTAGTTGGTTGTAATTTTTTTTGATAGACATTATTATTATTTATTTTATCTATTTTATGTATATTTTTCCACGAGAACGAAGTCGCGGGCAACAGCTAGTCTTAAATAAGTACTCAAGTAATAATCATATCAACAATTTTTTGTCAACAAATTCAAATGCAAATCAACAAATTTGTATTATAGAATAGTTTTAATATAAGTACCTAGAGTTTCGCTAGTCCAGGAACGGATACATTGTATAAATAAAATAAACCCCTCGGGGATTCCAGGCGTGATGTTTTCTAATATTATTTTTTTCTGTTTCAGACTGGTCATCTCCTACGTCATCCTAGGCTCCTGGGTTTACCCAATATTAAATCTCCTAGATGGTACTATCTACTTGTACCTATTCTTTGTCATTACTGTCGCCCTGGTACAAGTGTTCTATAGACTGCAGTGGTACCTGACTGACCTTGTATGGAGCAGTCGTGAAGATATGAAAAAAGTTAATTAAGTATTGAATAATTTTTAAGAAGAATTAATTAAGTATTTAAGTATTTCGGTTTTCTGGGTTAAAAACTAAATGATTGTGATATATTATGTAGGTATTAATTGTTGTATTTTCTTATTTTTATTCAACTGGTTAATTGTGTGATCAATGTCAATATTTTAAAGAAATATGTAGTAGGTATATTTTGCCCAAATAATCTCATAAGCAAATACTACTAGTGACTGGTCCCTGCCTCCCACGGCGCCACCTATCGGGTCCAAAATTAGTATATCGTGGGTCCAAAATTAGTATATCGTGGGTCCAAAATTAGTCTAAGTTCTACTATTTTTCATCACCGCAGATCTAAATCTGCGAAGATGAAAAATACTAGAACTAAGCACACCAAAACTGCGTCCATAATCTTAAGAAATGTGATTTTGTAGCCGTAAAATAAACTGTGGTATTATATTAAAAAGAACAAATATTAAAATGCTTTTTTTAATCTGTAATAAATTATTAAACCAATTTTCAGCAGAATGGTAAAAAGAAAGGAAATGTTTATATTTCAATATTCTTTTTGGGCACTGTATATTAAATCTAGCCAAAATGCGGGTGTGGAGCCCCCCCACACAGGATATACAACACCTTTCTTGCGGACTCCTGCCCGTCGTGCACAACTTACTGCACCATCCAGGACTTCGGGCTTCCAGGCTTCGAGGAACGGAGCGCAATGAATCGGGTACAGTTCCGAGACGTCTCAACTCCGCTGCGATCAGACATTGAATGCCGGCCTCGCCACGAGCTTAAAACATCTCGGCTGTGTAGAAGCATGCTTTGTTGTGGGTAGACTTGTAAGTAGGTCGCGCGATGTCACCACTGTCGTACTGAGGAAGGGACACCACCCTGTATAGTTTATAATTTAAAGGCAATGGTAATCCCGTGCTGTTCTTATAACCGTCAGTAAGTTGATTTTTATACATAATGTCGGATTTGTCAGGATTTTTCTGTTAGGCTCGTACATCATGTGGGCAGACGATGGGTTTCATGCAATGAAAATACACTAGGTGCTATAAACTGTTTATAATAAGATAACATATTACTTGAAATTACAATTTACCATAATAACACGGGGCACAATGAATTGGGTACAGTTCCAGGATGTCTCAACTCCTCTGCGATCAGACATTCAATGTCGTCCTCGCCTCAGCATCAGGGCTCTGTAGAAGCCACGCTGTGGTGTGGGTAGACTTGTAAGTAGGTCGCGTGCTGTCACCACCAGCGGACTTGCGATTAATTTTATTTCCATACTAATGACCAGATCCGACATATACGTTTCATCTTTCCCAATCTGCTATTATCAATGTATTGCAAATCCTTATTTGTACACGTTAAGACTTGATTGGATTGAGTTACAAAGCGGATCGTAAGAGGACACTGAACTTAACAGACGGATGTCTTGTTGGGGAGTTTGTTGCACCACTTTTCTCCTTAAGTTTTTGGACGCCAGTGTCACATATACGTGACAAGCAAGCGCGTGGCCTGTACGCCAAGCGACACAAATATGTGACAAATTGGTAGGTGAAATTCTGGCTTTGCGTGGAGGGCACGCGCGTTTGTTTATGCTCTGGCGTTCAAAACGTTAAACACTAAGGAGTTATGAAGGGCGAATTTGGAGACGATTTTGACGTTTAAAAGTGCTAAATGTTCGCCGCATTTACATAAATGATGCTTTGGGTAATTTATTTCATCACCACTGCTCTCAAAACGGTGAAGAAAAACATCGTGAGGAAACCGGCATGTCTTAGAACCAAAAATTCCAAGACATGTGACTTCTACCAACCCGCACTGAGCCTGCTTGGTGGATTACAGCCAACTCCTCTGCCTCATAAGCTGTACAGGATGTAAACAAATCCTTCACATAGCCGTCAACCAAGCATTCTGTACATCAAACTAAGTAACTTTACGCAAAAATTATTGCTGGGAATCGACTTTTTTTTTTGGGGTAATAAATTACGTTTTACGGTAGGATTCGATGGAAAGCACTCAAAGCATTGTGTTGATGGATGAATTGAATAGTACGGAAGTCGTGGAGGTGTGTAAAGTAAAAATCTTACATTAAAAACATAATTATATTTTTTTTAAAAACTTTTGAAAAAGTTGGAACTTTGACCCCCAATATCTCCGTAACTAGAAGGTTCAGGTATGGTCTAGAACAAAAAAAATATCGCAAAGACGGCTTACGGGATATCTTCCGTGATTGTTCATTATTTTGAGCTCCCGATATTCTGACAAAGAAAGAGGGTAGATAGATTTGTCTGCTCTTAACAATTTATTTTCCATCCACCCGCATTCTCCAGTCAACCCGCGATCATAGCGCTTTCAACAGCGCCGAAATATCGGGAACTCAAAATAATGAACAATCACGGAAGATATTCCGTAAGTGACAGTATAAGTTTAATACATGATTATTATATGACACGTAAGTCCCCAGTTACGATGAGATAACACCTTTACATTGCTCTTACGATGAATGATAGAAATGCTGATTCATACATGTTTACAGTACTATGAGAAACCTATTTATTTACCAATAAAATAATAGGTTATTTTTCGACGTCATAATAGCATGTCTATTACTGCGAGAATGGATAGACTCTTATTGTATTGAAACTGCATGTTGTAAACAAGAGTATGCATGAAATACTTTACATACATAAAGAGTGTAAATAGACCCTTAACTGCTTAACATATACGAAAGGCACTTGTTTTCCCCGTCTTTGCGATCATTTTTTTGTTCTAGACCATACCTGGGAACCTTCTAGTTACGGAGATATTGGGGGTCAAAGTTCCAACTTTTTCACAAGTTTTTTTTTAAATATATGTAGTTTTAATGTAATATTTTTTTACACACCTCCACGACCCCCGTACTATTCAATCCATCCATCAGCACAATGCTTTGAGTGCTTTCAATCGAGTCCTACCGTAAAACGTGTTTTTTAACCCTAAAAAAAAGTCGATTCCCAGCAATAATTTTTGCGTAAAGTTACTTAGTTGGATGTACAGAATGCTTGGTTGACGGCTATGTGAAGGGTCTGTTTACACCCTGTATATGACCTTCTCAATTAAAAATAGGGTTCCGTTCACTAAAGAATGATTTCCACCAAACGGCTCGCATCGAATCAGATCGGAACGGTTTTTACAATAAACGATATTAAATCGTGTACACAGTATTTAAAGTCTATATTACCAAGCCGCGCACAGCAGCTTGACCGCGGGCGTCTACTGCGACACGCGATCGTAACCGAAAGTATGCTGCGACACGCGATCGGCACCGTTCGCCTGTCGTTGTATACGATCGGATGAAATGAAACTATTTGCCTAGGCGCAGAAACGGATATGTTCGCAACTGACGGTACGAAGCCGGTCGTATGCGTCGACTTCCTGCTGGACGCGATCGGCTGTCGCCGCACCCATCCTATCCTTTCCGATCCGATGCGATACGACCCGTTTGGTGGAAATCATCCTAAAGGGTGCTAACGACACACATACTAAGGCTCCGCTGTCCGTACGTCTGCTACAGGGCAAGCTGTAGCTTATGAACCGCAACGTACTTAGCAAACATTTGATACACATTTCACAGAGTGTTTATTGCTATGGCCTATAACAATATAATAATAATAAAAAGAAACGGGTCCCAATACGAAAAACCTGTTCTTTTCGGCTCTTTTTACGGAACCCTTACTGTTCGAGTCCGACTCGCACTTGGTCCGGACTGCATTTTCGAATTAGCTTGTCCCTGTTTAGGGACTGATTTAGGACTTTTCTATTGGGGTATCCCTGAAGTTTATGGGCAAAGGTTAGGTTAGGGTAGGTGAAGTTATATCGCATTAAAAAATAAACCTTACCCTGCACTGGGATTTCTCCTGCATCGTGGTTGCGTTTACAACAGTTACAACTCACATACACAAACAGCCAGACCCGGAACAACTACCTGTAGGCCATACAAATATTCTCTGATTTTATCCATTCGCGTTACACCACACGTCCCCCTCAGCAATCTCATCTCAGCCATATGCAATGGCCTTTCATTGATCCCTTTTGTGGCCCAATGAGAAGACCATGAACGAAAAATCTATACACCGTGACTTTTTAGTCGTCTTGCAACGGCAGCCCACTTCATGTATCCAATGACTACTAAACATTCATAAAAAAATGGTATTTTTTGAGATTTAATAATAATGAGATTTGATAAAGGTGATATAATAATAATAATTTGATTTTATAAAGTAATATACACTTTAATACTTGATTTGCATAGACACAACCTTGTAGCCAGGATTATACATCAGCAACTTGCTCTAAAATACAACCTTGTGGAATCGGAAGTGCCGTACTATAAGTATGTGCCCGACCCAGTTCTCGAAAATGGCAGTATCACATTGTACTGGGATCGATCCATCATCACTAACAGGACTATTGTAGCCAATAAGCCTGATATAGTGGTGGTGGATCGATCAGAGCGGCGCGCAATGATTGTTGACATAACGGTCCCGCATGATGAGAACCTCGTGAAAGCCGAGAAAGATAAGCAAATCAAGTATCTTGACTTGGCTCACGAGGTTGTCGACATGTGGGAAGTGGACTCAGCGATCATTGTGCCGATAGTTGTATCAGCCCATGGCTTAATTGCCAAGAGCCTCGACCAATACCTGAGGAGGCTCTCGTTAGGCAGCTGGATCAAGGGCTTGATTCAGAGAGCGGTACTTCTAGACACGGCTCGTATTGTTAGGAGGTTCCTCTCTCTGGAGCCCTGACCGCCGGTAGCTTGGACCTTGTTCCCGATACCGGTGGGCTACAATTTGTTATATTTTTAAATATTTTTTATATTGTTTTTTTCTAAGGAATATTTAAAAATGTGAAAAATTTGTAAAAATATAAATAAAGGAAATGAGATTTTAATAATTTGAAAATAAAAATATTATTCAGTATTATGACGCATGACGTAGATAAAACACCTTGTTGCGAGCGATGATCTACTGCAGTCGAGCGCTGGGTAGGTATGTTCTCCCGTTTGACACGTAAACATCATTAACAGGAAGTTTCATAATTTTATTCTAATGTATTATTTATTTTTCTTTCTACCTATTATGGCAGGTTAAAAAAAAATCGCGCCTAGAGCTATTTTATGTCGGGTACATTGAGTGGACCACTTTTGTAAGAAGACTAAAAAGTCACGGTGTAGATACTAACACAATAAAGCTGTAGAGTTTATTTGTCTATTTGAACTCGCTAATCTCTGAAACTGACAGTTAAATTTGCCCAATTCTTGAGGAAACTTATAGCCACACATGTCAACACGCTACGACCATTAGGAGCCGAGCGGCGGATGAAACAGCTAGGGCAAAAAACCAATAAAAATATTCCTGTACCCAACCGGTTTCGAACCTAGGACCAACGTCAGAAGACGACTAATAACTTGTTCGGCACTCTGTACAGGCTCACTGGTTTTGTAATAAAGTCGTTCTTATGGACGTGATGTCTATTTTTTCTAGCGGTAAAATGATACAATACCACAGGATACTACAGAAGGTCGATACAACGATCGAAAACGCGCGCACACAGTAACTTTCATATACAGCGTTTAACAGCAAGGGTATAGTCATAGGAAAGGATATGCTGCAGACCATCAAACTGAACAACTTCCTCCATGGGTCCAATATCGTAAATGCGAAAAAATTATCAGCTGTCCCATACAAAATTTCAATACTTACTCGACCCAAATGTATGGGACAACTGATATTTTTTTATAATTACACCCTGTATAGTGAGTACAATCACACTTGCCTATTGACCGACTGCTTTAATGAGTCCTCGCGAAGGTATCAATTTAACTGGAATATTCTGATGGTTGATCACGTATTGGTTCAATTAGTATCGTAATACCTACGTGGATTATGGTTATTTTAAAGCAAAAAACCTGTGGGATATTGTTAGGACTTTGTGGACGCTTAATTTGCCTTTGATGGGGCAAGGCGGAGGACTCATTGAAGCAGTCGGTTTATAGTTGGTATCGTAATCCCCAGCATGACTACTGACCGAGGGTTTTAATTCCCAGGTCACGCAATGTTATTTAGCTTTTCCATTAAAAATCTTTCAGTTGCCGGTGTGATAACCTGTGCCTCGTATAGCACGCTAAATTGTTGATCCTACGTCTGATCTTAGGGCTCAAACACAAAAAAACGTTACGACGACGCAACGTGCCACCGCACGGCAACGTGACGTTGCACGTTGCGTCACGGTGCCGTGACGTGGAAATCGACGTCGAGCAACGTAAATAATCACGTTACGACAACGCAACGTGCCACGTTGAACGACGTCGTATTGACGGTGGCGCATTTATAGAATTGCCGCAGTTAATTTCGAGAAATGGACCACACTAGACGTGTTCTCCTCCTGCTAATATTAAGAAGACGGATAAAGTAGAAACAGATACAAAGAAAATACTGGATCCATCCATATCTTTCAGCCATATTTTACGTCACGACGACGTGCTGTGCTGTTTTTGTGTTTGAGCCCTTACACCGATCGTGTCACATAACAAACACATCGGACTATGCAAGTGAGAGAAGAAGGTCCACCTTTGCGCGGTTCAGAATTTTGATTTTAGTTCTTCCTTTGTTGCATAGATGGCGCTGTAGTACTTTTAGCACAGTCAGCCCCAAAAAGATGTAAGCGCGGACAAGGAGCCATTTCAACGTTTACAACCTTTGCTCCGTATCATTGCATCCAAAACTTAGCATACAATGTATTTCAGCAAAACAAAATAATCACGTGTACCAAAACCATCTATTAAGGCCAGATACATTATTATCTATACACCCTATGACCAAAACCAGGTAAACATGCAGATGCATAATTATCGATACACCCTATGACCAAAACCAGGTAAACATGCAGATGCATAATTATCGATACATCCTATGACCAAAACAAAGTAAACATGCCAGGTACATAATTATCGATACATCCTTAAACCAAAACCAGGTAAACATGCCAGAGACATAATTATCGATACATCCTATGACTACAACAAGGTAGACATGCCAGTTACATTATATTTTGCTGCAGGTAATGTATGAGTTTCAGTACTAAAAGAAATTAAAGTTAGTTGGAGCTTAAAATGTTATAATTTTCGTCTAATATAGTATGAATGGATTTTTATTTATTTTCTATGTAGTTGTAGTACTTTTTGTCAACCAACCAACTGTGGGAAAGAATGTTATACAACATTAGTTTTAGTATACGTGAAACACGTGTCGAGTATTTTATGTAAAGAATCTATGTACAAAATTTCAAAACGGTATCATGAAAAATCACAAAGTTATAAGCCTATTCTGTTACCTGATTGTCCGCACAAAAGCGTGGCCACCACGCAAAGCGCCCGCGCGCGGGACTCCAGCGTCGTCTTGAGTCTTGAGCTCACTGATTAACATAATTTGGCAGTATGTACCAAAATTATTGCGATAGGTACTTAATGTCGCTCGGTGTCCAATTTGTAATCTTTTTTAAAAAAAATTGGGATAAAATATAACATGGTTTAAAAATTATTGGAATCGGTTCAGTTATTTATTCTGAACAAAATATATTCAGGTTTCGCATATACTAAAAATAATGTTGTAGACCAATTTTGCTATGACAGGTCTGTGTGCGTGCACCTTTTCATTCATTGTACGGTACGGAGTAGACCTTCTGTTATATTCTGTGACAACACCGTCGCGGTCTCTGGGCCGTTATCTGAGAATTAAGGCAGTGTGCCGGTGTGATTGGCGTAGACCTAACGTGCCGTATTGTGTAGATGGTATTAGTAGTGAAATAGACGTGCTTTGATATTTTTGTTCACGGTGAGTATTTGTTATATATTGTTCTGATTTCTGTAATCGGTTGTTATGGTATGGGGAATGAGGAAAGTTTTGAGTATGAATGTGAATGGGTATATGAGTAGAGGAAGACCAAAAAAACGATTGATGGACTGTGTGAAGGATGATATGGCTAGAAACGAGGTTACTGGTGAGATGACGAGTAATAGAGAAGTATGGAAGAAGAAGACATGCTGCTCCGACCCCAAATGAATCGGGATAAGGGCAGGAAAATGCTGATTTCGTAAGTATTTGCTAAGTACTCGACCGCTTTGCCACATTGACAGCGATGCGGATGAACTTTTCACGCCTTTTAATTTTCTTCTGCTCCCGGATTTGTGCCTGGTTGATGGCAATAGGCCTGCCGTCTATTACGTGAGAGTGGGACTAAAATATAAATGCCGAAAATGGGGGTGTATCATCACTACATAATGTAAAACTTAGTCACTTCCCGCTGTCTGTCCCTATGTATGCTTAGATCTTTAAAACTACGCAACGGATTTTGATGCGGTTTTCAGTAATAGATAGTGATTCAAGAGGAAGGTTTATATATATATTGCACCCGTGCGAAGCCGGGGCGGGTCGCTATTTATTAGATACATCTCTGCCTAACCCTTCGGGGATTACAGGCGTGAGTTTATGTGGTGTATTTTATTGGTTCACCAATAATTATCCACACTAGTTTTACATTGCAGGTAACAAGCAAAATATGAAAAAACATGTAATTGATCATTAGAATTTTTTTTTTTATTGTCTTTCAATGTATTTTGATTTTGAATATGTTATTGATTATTTCTTGTTTTGTCGATTTTGTGTATGACATTTTGGATATTTTATGTGTCTGACTAAATAAATGAATTAAATTGAATAATCTGGATCTATTCAGAGTTCGAGTGAATTGATTTTTCTAGGCAAGCGTGCTTCACCCTAGGCCGCATCATATCGCTCCCCATCAGACGAGTTGTGGCCAAACGCAAGCCGATTTAGTATTAAAACAAAAAACGTAAGAAAATTAGAATTTTGCGGGCCACCTGGCGCTTCCGCCTTAAACTACTTTAAGTACACTAAAACCACTTTACATTATTAACTTTTAGTTTTGTATCTAAAATTATTTAAGTGTGTACCTTGGAAACATTTACAGTAACCATTATCTTACACAATGTTTAAATGGTACTTAAACTTGTCATTTTTAATTTATTAATGTTTCGTAAAAAAAAGTTTCATTTCAAACGGCAATGTAAACCTTTGTACCTTTGAAAAGATTTTTTGTCAGGACTCATTTGATGATTTTACCAAGTTAAAAAAAAAAAAAAAAAAAAAAAGTACCCAAGTAAAATCATTATATCACTGACATGGTTAAGGAAAACATACATAAACGAATCGTCTATTTCCTTTAGGGGTATGGAGAAACCACGGAAGCACACCTGCTACAAATAAAAGAGAGAAAAGTGAACTTTACAACTAATACAGTAAGACTTCAAACTTGTGTTATAGAGTAGTCTCTCGCTACACTCAGGAGTTCCCCACTACAAAATGGGGGACGATCTCTCGTAATAAAATCTATGGTCTGTGAGCTCATGGCTACTAGCTGCCATCAGTAATCAGAACGAGGCAGCCGAAAGCGAGAGGAAGAAGGCTTCTACCTACCCGCCTCCGAAGGATTGGGCGCTGGAGGAGGGCCGACAAACCCATATTTCGCCCCCCAAACACATATAACATATCGCTATGCCAACTTAGCAACGAGATGTTACGTTCGCGATTCATTATAGCGCCTTAGTATTATTACCAGTAATACATGTTTTAGAATCATAAAGCATTTTACCAAAATAACCTGTTTCATTATTACAAAATCGAACCAAGAGCCTGTTTATGAGAATAAGTATTTACCACTCAGTTAGTTTTTTTATTTTTTTATTCAAGAATATATTTAATTACAAATAAGCTTAGAGGCAACAGGGGCTGCCATTCTCCATACAAATGTATTCCCCTGTTTTTTCTCCTGCATAATGCCTCTCGAGCAATTTTTTTTTCATAAAAACAGTGTCTACTGTAGATACGTCGAAAACATTTCATTTTTTTCAGCAAATAATAAGTTAAGAAAATATGACTCTCCAAAAATGACAAAAAATGCCCCATTTTTACGGCCGTGATTTGAGGACTACCAGACAAATTCGAAAAGTTTTTAACATAAAGGAAATCCATAGGAATCTAGACATACTCTTTCTTAAAATTTTAATGCCAAAAATAATTGAATCGGCCTAGTTTTCGAAACGAAAAAAGGGGAATACGAAACGTCGATCTCGTCAAAATTTTTGTGATGTAATCGGTCTGAGCTGCAGCTGTCCCTATCGCATTCTAAGCCGGCAAGCTTAACGCAACGCGACGGCAGTAGTTTCTTCAAATACCTACCTCGCAGGCCCTGTTCCCTCTTAATGACAGTAATAATACATAATTCTTTGATTGGCAACTCCATATACATAATTATTTATTGTCGTAAACCATTTTATTTTATTCTTAACACTACCGGTTTCTGTATAATATAATAAACAACTTGCTGTTTTTAAAATAATACCCGATATCTCTCGATCTTCGGCTACGCCAAACCAGAAAATGTAGACAAAATGTCAGCGATAATGATGATAGGAAGTTCAAAAATTGTCTAGGAATTCAGCTGCTATGTCACTCTGTGAAATAGTCGTTGCACCTTGCATTTTTTTATTAAGGCAGTAAAAAAAAATTTAAAGAAAAATTGTCGCACGCCTGTTGCGAGCATTGTGAGGTTATGTCTCAGTTATGTTTAAGTCCCCTGTAATAGGGAGCGACCCTATTGCACCGGTCACGAATCCAGACTCAGGACTGGCTTCGAGAAATACCTTATGAAAATGAGGAATAGTGTTTTTGGTGCACTCAGCTGTCATTTGGAGATCTTTAACAGTCGTTACAAGTAGCCAGTGGCCCGAAAGTCTGACAACCAGTCTCACCAAGGGTTATCGTATTACCCAGTACTAACTGGGTTGTGGAGGTCAGATAGGCAGTCGCTCCATGTAAATTACTGGTATTCAGCTGTATCCGGTTAGACTGGAAGCCGACCCCAACATGGTTGGGAAAAGGCTAGGCAGATGAGCTGATATTCTTTTAATAGGTAATCGTTGAAAAACTTAAACGCTTATGGATTACGAATTATGTACTAACTGACTGTGTTATGTAGAAACTGGTTTTGAACATTCACATTTTAAATCACGGCACAAGTTTTAATCAAGGCACGTAAACAATTTTTTATGACGTTAGTAGATTCGTCTCGTTCGTGTTATTGGGTTTTTCCATTAGGAATTTCTCAGTAGCAGCCACTTGGGCCCGGTTGATGGCATTGGGCTCGCCCCTTTTCAAATAGGACTTAAACATAACTGGTGAAATGTGGGTGTGCTGTTTGTACATACACCTCTGCCTAACCCTTCGGCGATTACAGGCGTGATGTTATGCTATTTTAATTTTAAATCACCCTGTAAGTTTGACTACCAGATAAAATTACAAGGAAGACCAATCAGTGACATTATACAGATACTGCGTAATACACGGAAATCTATACTATAATATATATATATATATAATATTATAAAGCTGGAGACTTTGTTTGTTTGGTTGAACGCGCTAATCTCAGGAACTACTGGTTAGAATTGAAATATTCTTTTAGTGTTGCATAGTCAATTTATCGAGGAAGGCCATAGGCTATATAACATCACGCTACGATCAATAAGAGCCCAGTAAAAATAAAACAAGTCAGAAGCAGCGGGTAAAACCGCGGGGCACAGCTAGTCTTTTATAATTGACTAGCACTACGCCCGCGACTTCGTGCGCAAAAACTGTGATAGCTCGGCTAATATGCATGATATAAAAATAGTTTATAGCCTATAGTACCCACTAATAATGGAGCTTTCGGCCAGTGAAAGAATTTTTAGAATTGGATCCTAAGTTCCGGAGATTACACGCTACATACAAACTTACAAAAAAAAAGACCTCTTTATATTATTAGTATAGACTAGTGACCTGCCCCTGCTTCACACGGCGCCACCTATCGAGTCCAAAACTATCCTATATTTCATCCTGGAACCAACCACAAACATACACAAAATATCATTGAAATCGGTTAATTGTTTTCGGAGATTACCGTGTACGAACATACTGACACGTGAGTTTTAAGGTTCCGTAGCCAAATGGCAAAAAAACGGAACCCTTATAGATTCGCCATGTCTGTCTGTCCGTCTGTATGTCACAGCCACTTTATTCCGAAACTATAATGACTACACAGTTGAAACTTGGTAGGTAGATGAATTCTGTGAACGGTTTTACGATTTTTATACAAAAAAATTAATTGGGGCTCTCAATACATGGAATTGAAACTAAAAAATATTTTTTTCATTAAACCTATGCGTGCGGGATGTCTACAGATAGATCTTTAAAAATGACACTGAGGTTCCTCAAACCATTTTTTCTTAAAGTCAATCGTTTGAAAGATAGACAATTCCATCTATACATATATATATAAAATAGTAAACTGACTGACTGACTGACTGACTGGGTGATATATCAACACACAGCCCAAACCGCTGGTCCTAGAGACATGAAACTTAGAGGGTGTTCTTTGTGAAGAGAAGTTTTCCACTAAGAAAGAATTTTTAGGAATTCCACCCCTAAAGGGGTAAAATAGGGGATGGAAGTTTGTATGAAAGTCTGTCAGTTTTAAAGTTAGGATCTTCAAATTTTGTGTTTAGGCTGACGATTAAAAATTAATTTATACGTATCTCGGCGTTTTTGATAACTCTACCCCCGAAGGGTTAAAAAGGGGGGTGAAGGTAAGTAATCGGATATTTACGACATCCACGCGGGCAAAGCCGCAGGCAAAAGCTAATTTTAATAAATGACCCCCCCCCCTCTCCAATTTTTTTATAATAAGAAGATAACCATAATTCTAATATCTATTTTACCTCGCACTGATTATGATTACGGCCTAGTAATTAATTCTCTAATCTAATTAGTTTGATACTATCCAAGTGTAGTGAGTGTGTGTTACGATACAATGAAACGGTCTAAAACGATTAAAAAGGTAAAAATATAATTTAAAGAAATAGAGACTTAGCATTGCCATACAACGTGGCAATGTCGCCAGACTCTTGGGCACATTACCGGTTGACAGCGCTGAGGAGTGGCGAAAAAGGGATTCATTTTTTAACCGACTTCCAAAAGGAGGAGGTTATATATAGATTGTCTTTTTGTTTTCACTATGGACACTTTTAACGTACACATCTTGCTACATCGTTCTCACATAATGTACCATCTCAACATGAATGATGTAACCAAGGTTTTGTATCAATATTATGATTTAAAAGAGTGTCCGTGGAGTTTCTTGCCCGTTCTTCTCCATAGAGATCTATGTTAGGGAATGGGCAACTACAGTACTATTTTTTTTTTTTTTTTTATCGTGGTTAAATCATCAAATGAGTCCTCCCACCCAGGGCAGAGTGGGAGGAACTGTCAGACTTGTACTGACTAAAATCCACGGTGTCCTTCAATAGCCCTTTATGATCCAGGGTCACGGTAATTCTATAAGTCCCGCGACCCCGGCAGGCTTTCGCCCACTAGGGCAACTACAGTACTTTCACAGTTTTTATGCCCTGTGACTGGGACTGTTGCTACTTTTCATTGTTGTCTTTGTTTCGACAGTTCAAAAGTGCCTGTAACTGGCCTACTTGAAATAAATGCTTTGGTTTTGATTTTCATGAAATCCTAGCCCATTGAAATGTTATTTTTTATCCTAAGGTAGAGGTAAGAATGCTAAGGGGGATGTGTGGTGTAAAGCGAATGGATAAAATAAGGAATGCGTACATAAGAGGTAGTCTGAAAGTATCGCCGGTGACTGTATAGTTGGGGTCATTCATTAATCACGTGAGGCTCGAAACGGAGGGGGTTCGGAAAAAATCACGAAGTGTCACTAGGGGGGCGGGGGGGGGGGGGGTGTAGTGAGATATCACGTTTATTTATTTTTTCTTTGAACGCACGGTTTCTAAACCTAGATTATACCTGTTAACCTGTATTTAGAATAGAATAGAATAGCATTTATTTGCAAATATGGGTAATACATAAGTAGGTAGTAGTAGGTATACATCAGAGTTCTGTCATGTTTCACCATTCGGCATGCAAACATTTTCATTTTACGAAATTGTTAAAATTAAAATTCTCATTAAAACTGAAAACTCTTTGTGAATTTAAATATAATATTCAGATTTTTTTTTTTAGATACCTTCTTTGTACCAAAAAAAACACGTGGTAGTCTAAAACCTCACCACCTATTTTTTTTTTTTTTGTGTCACCACGGGAGTGGGGTTTAAAATTTGCTAAAAAACTTGTGTGGTAATCTATAATCAGTTGTCGTAGTATGGACATGTGATGCGGAGGAATGAGGAAAATGTCGTGACGAAAGTTTTGAGTATGAATGTGGATGGATATAAGAGTAGAGGAAGACCAAAGTAACGATGGATGGACTGTGTTAAGAATGATATGTCAAGAAAGGAGGTGTCTGCTGAGATGACGAGTAATAGAAAAGTATGGATAAAGAAGACATGCTGCGCCGACCACAAATAAATAGGGATCAGAGCAGGAGAATGATGATGAAGTTATCTTTATCCTTTTTTGAGAGACGTAGTTAATATTATGAATTGTCACTTTGTGACCAATTTACGAATTATAACGTAACTAGATCATGCGCGCGGCGTCGCCCGCGTGAAGTTCGATAATTGTCCCACGGGATCACACAACCGGGATAAAAAGTATCCTATGTGTTAATCCAGGTTACAACCTATTTGTGTTCCAAATTTCATCCAAATCCGTTCATTAGTTTTGGCGTGATTGAGTAACAAACATCCATCCATCCAAACTTTCGCATTTATAATAGTAGTAAGATTCATATTATTATCCTATTATGATTCTGTTAAGGGATCAAAACGTTTCGAAATCAACATTTTTTACGCTTATCTGTGGCTGTGGGCAGGTTCATTGTCTGTCAATGTTGTTTGAAATCGGTTGCTTGGCAACCTGTATACGTTTTCAAAACATTATGCATCGGTGAATCGGTGTCGTAACAATGGACATTTAGGCATTACCTGTGTTGGGGGCGGGACGAATAGAAAAGACGTAATATGAGGACGCGTTTTTCATTTCCGCGTCTCGTCCGCGCCCTTTCGTTTTTATTTATTTTGTATCGCGACGCTTCAATACATTTGGCATGAAAATTTATGCAAGGGGCGCCACTTCTGCGACGCGTCCTCGTACAGATGGTACAGTTGTGAAACGTAACATGAAATGTATCACACGTTGAAACAAATTCAGCAAGATTTTGTGTTACATTTCATGTTGCATTGCATAAGTCTGGACGGCTCATTTGTGTTACATTTCATGTTACGTTTCATCAATGTGTACCCGGCTTTACGTCTTTTCTATTTGTCCCGTCCCTTAGGGGCCGTCTCCACGAGCGAGAGAATCGCGGCGATATTATCGTCGTGCCACGTATTTCTATACACTCTCGCCGTCTCCATGAGCGAGAGAATCACGGCGATATTGTCGTATAGAAATACGTGGTACGACGATAATATCGCCGCGATTCTCTCGCTCGTGGAGACGGCCCCTTAGTGGAAACACGCATTACCAACTAAACAGCTGCGCAATTCAGTTAAAATGAAAGGTAAACCTCTGCTTAGCCCCTCAAGCATTACAGGCGCGTGATATTAAGTTGTGTTCTCTTATCATTTCCAGAGCATGTCCTCCTCAATCTACCTCCGTCTCCTCGGCCAGGCCGCGACCCTGGGCCTCCACAGCGCCAACTCAGTGGTGATGTTCCTCTCCATGCAGAATGAGGACCTGATGAGGGATGAGGCCATCAAGTCTATGGGGTCGATGCAGACCCGGTATTTGACTGTGTGGAATATTGTGAGTTTTATAATAATATTCTTTTATAAAACCAAGCTAGATTTTAAAAGAATTTTTCTTATAAATGGTCTTTATTAAAAGCTAGCTCGTGACCGCGGCTTCGCTCGCCTGGATGTCGAAAAATATCCGACGGGAACGTACCGAACAAACATAGTTACTTACCTTCATCCCACTTTTTAACCCTTCGGGGGTAGAAATGATCAACGATTATGCTTGTTCCTTCAGCAACATTAAACGGGCTTTATAATTAAAATAATAATTTTATTTTATTAACTCATCAAAATTATAATTTGCTGCTTTCCATACATCATCTGCCTAGCCTTTTCCCAAATTTATTGGGGAACTTCCATGGAGCGGCTGCCTATCTGACCTCCACAGCCCAGTTAGTGCTGAGTAATACGGTACCCCTTGGTAAGACTGGTTGTCAGACTTTCGGGCCACTGACTACCTATAACGACTGTCAAAGATCTACAAATGACAGCCGGGACCAACGGCTTAACGTGCTTTCCGAAGCACGCAGTAAACTCGGTATGTAATGCTGCTTTCCATACATGACATGATTTATACAACATTATTTTTAGTATATGCGAAACCTGAATATAGTTTGTTCAGATTAAGTAACTGAATCGATTCCAATAATTTTTAAACCGTGTTATACTTATTTTGTGCAAAAAATATTTTGAAAAAGTTACAAGTTGGACACCGGGAGACACTAAGTACCTATCGCAATCATTTAGGTACCTACTGCCAAATTATTATTATCAATGAGCTCAAAACGACGCGCGGTGACCACGTTTTTGTGCTGACAACCAGGTAACAAAACAAGCTTATAACTTTGTGATTTTTCATGATACTGTTGTGAAATTTTGTACATAGATTCTTTACATAAAAATACTAGACACGTGTTTCAGGTTTTGCATATACTAAAATTAATGTTGTATTACAGGCTGATTAAAAACATTAACGAGCTGAGAGTTAGGCGTGAGTTCGCACTCGTCTCATATATATTTAAATTAATTAGAGGCAAGACACATAACGCCAACATATTAGAGTTGGTGTGTTTGAGTGTGCCCGACAGATATGTGTGGCGGCGACGTCGGTCTCAGCTGCTGGCTGTATCTCGTGGCCGCACTAATCTGTTGAATGAGGCGCAGTGGCGGGGCAAGACCACAATTTTATGTGGGCAAAGTACATTTAGCGAGGCCCGGAATCGGCATCGACTTGGAATTCACATGTAGCATTCGAAAGGCCATAATTTCAGGAACAAAATGGTACATAATATTACGTACGAAACAAAACTCCAACAGCTTTCACTTCAACCACAGAAAAAATAAACTGCAAATAATTCACTTGAAATCCCATCGCAGCAAACATTTTTAGTAATCCTATACGAAACAACGCCATCTAGCTTAAAATATCAGAAACTACAATGGCTTTCTGTCAGTACAAAAACGAAGGATGTCGCTGTGTTAGAAAAAAAAAAAAAAAACAGAGTGCGCGTCAACAAAAAATATATACCTATTGGCCAAAATTGGCCATGTACAGTTTGGAGATTTCGTTCCGGTCCCAATTTTGTCATTGGGTTTTTGAGGTGCGAGGCCCTCGTACCGCGAGGCCGTAGGCGGTGGCCCACGTCGCACAGTGGGTCGAAACTATGATTTTAGTGACTTAGGGACCAACTTCGTTTTTTTATTTTTTTCTTTATGCGGATGGATAGAGCTCATTAATCTAAAAATAATATTGCCTTGACGTTTTTTCCTAAACTTTATACTTTGGGTAGAAAAATGTGTTTTGTTATTTTTTTGTATGGAGCGGATCAAATTAAATTAAATTCCTGCTAAGTAGCGTGTGATCCCGCTTTGACACTTTATTTTTCTTATACCTTGTCTAGTCTACTATCATTTGATACCATAAACATGTGCATAAGTTTGCAACTCTGCCAAATAAATGGATCGTAAAAATTGAAAAAATACATAGAATAAAAACCTTCAAATTTTATTTTCGTAAGTTCTTTTAAGTTAAATTTGATATGGATTAGTAAGTAAAAGCACATAGTAATACACATATTTACTTAACAGCTAACAACAATACATTTAAAAGGTCTCTAATTAGTTTAGTACATTATTTAAAAATATGAATCTATGAATTTCAGTTTGTTTGTTTAATGACTTTAATTAGTGTATAAAATGTTCTTTTAAGTTAGATTTATTCTAGGTCTTAGACTTGTGCTCTTTGGATCAGAAGACAAAAGAAGTTTGTGTAAAATATCCTCATTTGTCGCCGTTCTACTTACCTTTCTAGAATGATTCTCTCTATATTTCCGGATATCTTTATTGCGAGCCTCCGCCTGCCTCTTCCGACAGTTTACCTATAGGTATGGCACCAAAGTGCTTAATTATATCCCTCCCATGTACCAACAATTTATGTATACTGGAAGGCACATAATACCAGGGATATAAGCGAACATACAATTCTGCAGTATTTCTACAAAATTCGGAAAACTTAGAAAGGTCCACGCGCTCTCCAGATGCAACATTCTGAAGAATCATGTGAAACCTTTCCCTGTTATGCGGGCTGTTGTTTCTGCATCCCTGAAAAATGTTCTGGCAGTATTGCCATCATTGGTTGTGCCTACTCCTTGCTTGACTATGTCGATAAGTAAACTGCATTCCTTCTTAAACGCTTGCTGTATAGCGCTCTTTCTCAGTGACATTTTTTCTTTGTCATCGCCCGCCCTGAAACTCCATTTTTTGAAGTCCAAATGATAAGCTAGAAACAAAAAAAATGTCACTTAAAAAATAATCTCACAGGAAACTACTTAACATGAAAAAAAATATGAAGTAATAAAATTATAATTACCGAAATGAAGTATGCACTCCATGCATCTTATCCAGGCATGTAAAGATGACATTCCATACTGGAATATTTCTTCGTTATTTTCTTTTTGAGCAAGTGATTCTAAATTCGTCGTTCGTAATTCGTCTAATTCGTGTTCGTCTCTGACGGTTTTGCTTGCAAATATCACAGACAGCTGAAGATGTGTCTGACAGATATGACGTTATTTTGCCTTTTATCATCATCATGTGCAATTGATGGCTGAAGTCTTTCCATTTCTTGTGTTATGCTAGCTTTTATAGTTGCCACTGTTGACTGCGTTTCTTTAGTAAATTTGAACATTATCGGACGGCAATAGAAAGTTGATGAGGGTCGGTCGTTTTCCCAAACAATTGTTCCATCACATCGTTGAAGCCTTATAGGAACTAGACTGGCCATGAAAATAGTTGAATCATCAAACTCTGTTTCAGTCTTTTGTTTATAATTACTTTGACTTGAGGCTCCATCAAAGCCCCATTTGCTTATAAGCAGTAACTCTGTTGCCGAGTCCATATCCAAAGCAATCACATCCAAAAGCCCAGATACCGTCAAGTTGAGTAATGCTTGCAGTTTAATAGCAGCTCCATCTTCAGTTATAATTATGTCTTCTTTCCCTGGATAACATTTTGACTTCGCTTGTTTAATTTTATAATAAGAAAGTGAAAATGGGTCTGAGTTATACACTCAGACCCATTTTCACTTGCTGCTTCTCTTCGGCTTATATACTGCCACTTGTTAATTTAAGTGAAACTAATAAAGACAGTGCCTCATCGGGTGAATATGTACTACTCTTCGTTTTACTTGCACTTAAACACTCCTTAACTTTTTCTAGATCTTCGGGGTGATTTAGCAAATAGTTCATTATTTTTTCTACATCCTCATTTCCAGTGTTTCTTAAACTAGCAATTGTAGTAGCTTTCAGTTCATCCGGGGATAACGAAAGCGATTAGTTAATGTGTTCAACGCGTCTTCGTTTTTGCCTGGAGCCCAATTCTTCGAAAGGTTTTCGAGGTGTAAATGTAGATGTTGAAGCTTCTGTAGTAGATGGTGGTAGATTTTCAACATCTTCAGTATTACAAATCTCGAGCCTTTACTGTTCAGTATTCACAGCTTCAGTAGTATTGTTGTTAGTTGTTAAGTAATTATTTGTATTACTACGTGCTTTTACTTACTAATCCATATCAAATTTAACTTAAAAGAACTTACGAAAATAAAATTTGAAGGTTTTTATTCTATGTATTTTTAAAATTTTTACGATCCATTTATTTGGCAGAGTTGCAAACTTATGCACATGTTCATGGTATCAAATGATAGTAGACTAGACAAGGTATAAGAAAAATAAAGTGTCAAAGCGGGATCACACGCTACTTAGCAGGAATTTAATTTAATTTGATCCGCTCCATACAAAAAAATAACAAAACACATTTTTCTATCCAAAGTATAAAGTTTAGGAAAAAACGTCAAGGCAATATTATTTTTAGATTAATGAGTTCTATCCATCCGCATAAAGAAAAAATTAAAAAAACAAAGTTGGTCCCTAAGTCACTAAAATCATTGTTTCGACCCACTGTGCGTCGCCTACGCCTAGCGCCGCCGCCTCTGCGCGGGCGCTTCGCACTCTTAACCTTGAAGCAGAGGAGGTAGACATTTTTGCTTGTACACTGAGTGAATTCACAAGGATAACATTACATGTAATTAGTTATAGATAATAAGTATAAGCTTGTTAGTGTGTTTGCTTTAAGTTGCTTCACTATTGCATTGGGTTGTGCCTGTAAAAATAGTTGTAAGTAAGGATTAAATAAATAAATAAATAAATAATTATATGTTTTCCTTTGCAGGCCTTCCAGATGGCCTACTTCTCCCTGGCATTCGCCTGCGACTTCTTGACAGTGACAGGCAGAGACAACCTCATACCAAAGAGCATCAGGAGGTTCCGACAGACCTTCTTCACGTCTCTTATATTTCCTGTGGGTGTGGTGAGTAAGACTTTGCTGTACTGGCTTAAAGAAGAACTTGTCTTGTTGAAGACTAGGCAACGCTTAAGTGTATTGTCTCAAAAGAAGTGTACTGTTCGATTTTAAGCAGTCTACTCGACGCAAGGGTGTCACTGTATTCCAGTGTGGGAAAGAGACAGAGCTATACAGGTCGTCTAGCGCCATCTCATTCCCACACTGGAATTACTCCTGCTTTAAGACGTCATGGTAGGCCACCAGGGAGGTTACTATGACGTCTTAAAGCAGGAAAAAACTCAGGGTGTGAAAGAGACAGAGCTATACAGGTCGTCTAGCGCCATCTCTTTCCCACACTGGAATTACTCATGCTTTAAGGCTCGGCGCCCCTTTTATTACGTATTTTTAGGTGACGAATAAAAATATATAACTTAACTGTATGGAAATAAAGTTGAAATTTCAATGTTAACGGTCGTAAGTACAAAAACAATACCGTGATATGTACTTACGACCGTTAACATTTAAATTTCAACTTTATTTCCACACTATTATGTTATATTTTTATTCGTCAAATACCTTATGCCGTGACGTCAGGGGACGCCGGGCCTAAGACGTCATGGTATGCCACCAGAGTGTTGAAAATCTAATCGTGCAATAATTATTAAGTTTACCTAGTTGTACTAAAAGCGGGGATAGATCTTCTTATAATTGTATAATCGTAGACATTTATAATTGTCTAGATTTCTAGGTAACTATAATTTGTAGGTAATTTTTTTTCGCATCTTTTTTAAGCGATCGAGAATAATCTAGAATTGTGTTTAGCTAATCTCCTATTGTCTGTTGAGTTCACATAATAATATAAATTTATTATACAAAATATTCATTCTAATGACTTAATTCATTTATTCTTACATGAATTTTTAAATATTTTTATAAAAACAAAAACATTTAAAATACTAAAGAGCAAATTTTTTTTTATTTATTTTTTATTCAGTTATACTTAACAAAAAAGAATGTGTGGTATACGACAACTAAAAAACCCGACTACTGAATGTAGCCTATGTTACCCGGGCCATAATAACGAATCGATTGACACCTTATTCATCAAAATCGGATGAATAGTTTAGGCGCTACGGAGGAACATACCTACGTAAATACAAACAAACATACTTAAAATGCTAAAATCATTTCTTCCTTTTGGCTTTGCCGTATTCGGGTAAATAGCGCAGTATTTGACAGTTATTTCTGACTTTGTCAACTTTCAGAATGCGCCGTCTTATTATTATAAATCAAGTGGAGGTTAAATTGTATGATCATTCTCCGGCTCTTATCCCAAATTTATTTGGGGGGGCGCAGCATGGCTTCTTCCTCCATACTTCTCTATTACTCGTCATCTCAGCAGTCACCTCCTTTCTAGCCATATCATCCTTCACACAGTCCATCCATCGTTTCTTTGGTCTTCCTCTACTCTTACAGCCATTTACATTCTTACTCAAACTCAATGCATTTATTTAAATTAGACCATGACGGGCACTTTTGAATGTAAGATAAACAAAGAAGGCGGGGCTACAGTCACAGACACAAGGCATAATAACTTGAGAAAGTACTGTAGTTGCACATTCCAAAGCGTAGATCTCTATGGAGAAGAATGGATACTCCATGGACAATCTTATACACAAACCATATCATGAGACTAAATATCACGGCAAATAATATTCAAGCATTTAGTTTTTGTAACTTGCTATAATTAATAAACCTGTTCCAATATCACACATAAACACATACACTTACACATACACTTACATACACTTCAAAGTAAAATACTGTTTGACCTTAGACTTGATAACAAAAACAATAATATATGATAATTTATGCAGCCGTATAATTATAAACCAAAATCAAGTCATGATCATCGATCAAAAACAAACAAGGAATTTTCGAATTTGTCATTGATTATTCTGTAGTAAAGTTAAGAGGTGTACACACATTTTCTGCATGGTTCGGTTAGCCGAACCAGCCACCGATCGAGCCGATTTTGCCGCCCAGATTAGTCTGGACGGCAAAATGGACTTTATTATTTTTATTTATTTGTCCAAGTTTTCGGATTATTATTAATTTATGTGTGGTAATGGGTGTTATTTACCTGAAATAAATGAATGTATTATTATTATGTACTGGCTGTTGCCCGCGAACTTCGTCCGCGTGAAATTATGGAGTATTCCTCAAAGCGCAACTATTTTCAAGCGCAACCAACAAGAGCAACTAAATTATTCCTCGAAGCGCAACCATTAGTAGCGCTCACAAATTAAAATTAAAAATAATATTTAGACTTTGATGTCTATGTCACAGTCAAAACTGTTAATCATTCAAAACTGCTTTTGACCGGTGAAAACTACTTTTAATCGGTGAAAACTATTTAAACAATAACTAACATTTACTTAGACACTTACTGTTGTTAGGTTTTTTTTTGTGACCTTTTGCAAAACATTATTTGTAGTAATTCTAGGAATAGGTAATTACAACGTTTTGAAACAACTTAATTATTTTGAATAGAAAAAACGCATTTTAACAATAAGGTTTTGACTGACACCAGTCAAAAGCGGTTTTGACCGATTAACAGTTTTGACTGTAACATATACATGCACTAAAATCTTATTTTATTTTTGTTTCAGCTTATATTCACAATATTCTGGCCAATCTTCATCTACGACAGAGAGCTACTATTCCCTGCGTTCATAGACAAGATATTTTCTTTGAAATCCAACTTGGTCATGCATTTCTACATTATGCCTGCTGCGGTATGGGAACTAGTGTTCTTGCCGAGACCCGTTCAGAAGTCACATCGGCTGAATCTTGGGATCCTGGTGGTTTTATACGTGTTGTATAATTCTTTGTGAGTATAAAACACCAATAATGGTGTTGTACCTATTAAATAAACTAGTATAAAGGGTGTAAATAGACCCTTAACATAGCCGATAGGCACTTGTTCTCCCCGTCTTTGCGATCATTTTTTGTTCTAGACCATACCTGGGAACCTTCTAGTTACGGAGATATTGGGGGTCAAAGTTCCAACTTTTTCACAAGTTTTTTTTTTAAATACATGTTTTTAATGTAAGATTTTTACTTTACACACCTCCACGACCCCTGTACCCCCGTACTATTCAATCCATCCATCAGCTTAATGTTTTGAGTGCTTTCCATAGAGTCCTACCGTAAAACGTGATTTTTCACCCAAAAAAAAAAGTCGTTTCCCAGCAATAATTTTTGCGGAAAATTACTTAGTTTTATGTACAGAATGCTAGGTTGACGGCTATGTGAAGGGTCTGTTTACACCCTGTATTTTATGGCATCTCGCAGGTCAACCTATGAGGCTGGCTTCCGCTTAACTGGACTGTCCTGTGGATGCTTTGAGAGTAAGGCCTTCGCCAGGGATATAAAACTTATAAACTAAGCTACAGCGCGCTGAGAGCACCCCCCTGTGGGGTACGAGCCTCGGCTTAGGGCGTCGCTGGGGAGGGCAGCAAGGGGACAGGCTGGATCTGATGAGATTATTTAGGTACTGGTCTAAAACTACCAGCTCAGTATCGCGGGCTGGCTCGAGCAAGGGTCCGGGAGGGCGGGTAGGGTCGGGGGTCCTTATGGCTAATCTAAGTGGAATTGACTTGAGCCGACCACGTATCACCACAATTCAGATCAGCGCTCAGTGCTGGGCTGACTCAAAATAGATAGGTTGCCACTGATATCTTAGAATAAGTCAGGACATAGGCTTCTCTAATCGCTCACCATTAAACTCGATCCGTGGTTACTCTCTTGCTGTTGCTACCAGATACACTCGAATGGTTCAGAGATCTTGATTCTCCATTTAAATTAATGCGTATACAAAAATATAAGACTTTCTCGTTTATCTAGTGATCGTAAGTGTCACTATCGAGTGCATTCCTAGTTTCGATTCCTAGGTCGGGCAGTGCTATTGAATATTTCTATTTCAAAGGACCTCGGGCTGACTTCTGTGGACTCAGGTCCAAAAAGGTTATGTCCTTCACAAATAAAACAAGCTTTAAAAATGATATATGTCTCAATCACCGACGCTATTTGTAATTAATTCAATCGGTAATTACATAGTTCATTTTAAGTGATCAATAACTTTTTTTACTTGAAGTAATCTTTTTGGCGCCATAACAAAAAAAAAAGATGCTCTTTCAATCAGCTTCAAGAAAATATGGGCCTCGTTCACCAGCGCGACTTGGACCGATTCCGCCCGGCTTCCTTTTTAAGTAGCAGTCTGTCTGTATATGTGCCTCGTCAATGGCTAAAGGCTTGCGCTCTGTTACATGGGATAAACATTTAAATATAAGGTCTATCTTTTCATACACAAAATATGTTAAGTGTAACTTCTAAAAGTCGTAAAGTAGCCATAGCAACGAAAAAAAAAATATCTGAGTGTTTTTTTTTTACGAAATTATTATAATTCTAAAATGTTTTGAGACTTTTTGCATAAAACCTTTACCAACAATGACAGTAGGTAAATACGACGTAGTAAACTAGCGTAATGGATGTTCAAAAATAAGGAGCTAGTGTTTATTTTGTGGGTCAAGTAATTTTAAATTATTTATGTTTTTATAAAAATATACTCAGATAAAAAAAAATAATCCATTGAAATGGCTTCGTTATAGCCGTTAGATGATTCCCTAAAAATATTTCGTGTATGAATAGTTAGGCCTTATACAACGTGTAACATTATAAACGCAAGACCTCCCGTGTGTTCTCTCGCACCATGAAACTAAACATCTTTTGTTCTACGAGTTCTTGAAATTCGCAAAAAAAAAAACTTTCTATAGGAACGGACGCAATCAGCTGATCCACATGTATGGTAAAACTAAAAAAAAGTTATGAATTTCCAAAAGTCATAGAACAAAAGTTGTTCAGTTTCATGGTCTGAGACACCACACGAGAGGTCTTGTGTTTATTCTGTTACACGTTGTATAGCTAGTTCTAGTACAGTTCAAAAACTGGTTCTTTTTATTTAATCGTGTTTTTTTTTTGTTGTTTCAGAGTCCTTCACACATACAGCCAACGTGGTTTGTTCCCGTACCCGATCTTCGTAAGGACATACGGAACCATCTACTTCCCAATATTCTTAGTTGCAGTATTTTTCTTAGGATTAGCCATTTATTTATCACAATCGAAACTGTATTCTTTAGTTTGGGGAGAAGAAAAACCACGCACTGCTGGGAAAGTTAAGTTTACGTAAAGCTGAGGGATTAGTTCTGTTCGGTGAATATTCACTTTTGTTTCATTGCACGTTCATTACCTACACACACACACGTTCAAGCCTTTAATTTCATTTTTAGATCATTTGGTAGGCAAACGAAAGGGCCGATGTGCCGAATAAAATCCAACGCCTTTCTTGGTTACTTTTTGAACATTTTTTTGTTCGGATTTTTCACATAAATGAAAAAAATGATCTAAAAGTGAAACATGTAGGCTGATATCTGCTTAAGCACTCTGTTAGGTATTTATAAATCTGTGATTACAAACTGGTATTGTATATTTATAGTTGTAATAAATAAATGATATTTTAAATGTTATGGGTATACAGTGACTTTTCATTTACCTGAATCTTGAGATCCTGTTAGTTAAAAAATATATAAGCGAACTAACTCCAAGAAGATTCGTCGATAGCAGTCTGATATCATCATGTCGGTCTGTATTTCATTCGGGTCGGGTTTGTTGTTCAACATATTAACCTTTTGACCGCCAGAGCATAAACGCACGCCCGTGACCTCCACGCCAAGACACAATTTCCCTACCATTTTGTCTCATAGTTATGTCGTTTGGTGTACAGGGCACGCGCTTTCTTGTCATGTATATGTAACAATGGCGGTTAAAAGGTTAATGCCGAACCCTATGTGCCGACCCGAACAGGAGTGTAAGAACCCAAATTTTTTTTTTTTTGCGATTGTGTACACAAGAACAACATTAAATTTTGTAACTAATCACAAACAATGCATTTTTTGTGAACTCACTCAGAGAACAATGGAATAAATCAACGTCACTAGCTATGAGGTTGAGACTGAAGAGAAAAATCTTTAGGTATGTGGCAGAAGAAATAAAACAAAAACGCATTTGCAAGTGATTCGAGAATAATAATAAAAACAATAACATTTATTTACTATTGGTTCTCAAAATTCACCATTAACTACTTTAGGTACATAGGTACAATGTTTTTTGTATTTGAGTTCATAAACCAACAAAGCTTATGCGCAACATCATCGAAAACGGCTTAGCCCACAGTTTCTGAAAGAAAAAATAAGTAAAAAAAGATTTTCACTATTTTTTTTTTATTGTTTCTCTTTTTGTCGCAATTTTCGATCATACCACGCATACAAAATATGTTTTTTAATATATTCTGTTTTTTACATAGATATATTATGTTTTAATTTCTTTATATTTCTTACTCTTTCATATGTTCAGGTAATGTGTAAAAATACTTAATTATTTCATTAACAAATTAATATTTTTGATAATATAAATCATCTCATAGAAAAACAATACATACAAAAATTTTATTATTTTTATTTCTTTTTCTTTACTATTTATAATGATCTCAGATACCCATAAATTCGTAGGTACCATTTACAAAATAGAAACTCTTAGAAAAAAAGTACAAATTAAAGAAAAAAAAATTACCTAATCGAACCGAATTTTTCGTAAAAAAACACACAGACACCCGTGACCGATTATTCCCATATTTATCATGCTTGCTTTTTTCCAAAATACGTTTTTTTTTTATTCTATCCTTTACGTGTCCAAATCTATATTAGTTTTTTTAGTGAAAATTTAGCAAAACATAGTACAAAAGTTTTAGAAATACCTACTAAAACTACCCAGCAAGTAAAACGTTTACCCTATATACTATCACTATCGCACTGACACTCATACGAATATGTGCGAAAGAGAGACAAGGTACTCTCTTCACCCTTCGATTTGCACCAATCAAGTCTAAGTTTTGCTCGAAGTTATGGACACGGCGTTGTTTGGGAGGAATACACACTTGCGACTTTTTATTGCGATTATTTGAGAAAAAAGTTTTATTCAAATATTTGATTCTTTACATGTGCTTCGCGTCAATAAATGGCCACAGAGAAGAGTGAGCTTACACACACGTGGTTAACGAACGATTTGCAGTATGAGTGTATGAGACAAAACTATTCAAATGGCATTATCAACGAAACAAAAACGTGGATACCTTTAGGGAGACTCTAATAATTTAAATCGTTGGTTATATTGATGATTTAAGAAGAACACACCAGGCCTATGTCCAGTAGTGGACGTCTTTCGGCTGAAATGATGATAATGATGATGACACCACCACATTGTTGAATTCCTGACTCAATCTCATCATCACAGCCCAAAGATGTTTTAAAAATCGACGAATAGCGATTTTGCTCACAGTATTTCATAAACGGTTCAATCATAATGCCTTTTTAAGTATTGACAAGCTATAAGGCTTAGCAAAAGAAAAAAATGTGAAGGAACAGAGGAAATCTGTAGATACTTAGTTAATTTATATTCAGCCTTTTAGTCAAAGATGACAGAAATACAACGTCGATTTATACTATTAAAGGTTTTGGTTTTAATAACCATATTTAACAGGGATTGGTGGTCTTAGTATGTAGATATTATATAGCCCAGAAAACAAAAGGAGTAAATGATAGCGTGACGATTAACAGAGGAGAATTGAAGAAAAAAGCGTGTTGTGCTGACCCCAAGTGACATGGGACGAGGGCAGGAAGATGATATAGCTCAGAAGACAATACAGCCAAATTCCAATCAAGTACAGTAAATTCACAGTCATTTTACCCCTTGATGATAGCAATTAGCAACTTTATTGGAACGAAAAAAGATCATTGTGATTTTGCAGACTCGTCAGTCGCTGCAACTGAACTACATCATGGTGTCCCAAAGTTTACGAAAGTTTTGAATTTACCGCCATTTGCGTGGTAAAGGCAACAAAATAAAAAAACACAGATTGACAGCTGACAGTTTTTTTAGGTTAGCAAAATTGGAGCACTACACGAGAGAACAACGCCAAACATCTCGTGAAAAAATTGAATTACTGCATGAGACATTTCTTGGTCGTGTCATCTCTCGTTTCGGTGATCAGGTTAGGCCCCTAGATCATGTGATTTAACCCCACTAGATTTGTTTTTATGGGGTTATTTGAAGGCAAAGGTCTAATATCAGCAAGCCCACAAGCACTGGTATAAATGCATCGGCGGATTCAATGGAGGAGATTCAACACTGCATCAACGAAATTCAGCCATATTTATACAAACTGGTCATCAGAAACGACAAGAGTGTGAATGTGCCAGGAAAGCAGTGGAGAGTATTTGCCCACATACATAACCCTTCTGTTTTCTGTAAGATTTAATAAATAAAAATTTAATTTAAAAAAAACTGTGTTTTCTATTTAATTCATATCTTGCGTAAACTTTGGGACACACTTTTGTAACGAGATACAGACCACACTAAAATAACTGAAAATATTATATATCGCCTAAAAGAGATTGAAAGACTTATGCAGTTTTGCAACCCGTCAGAAGCACAAATAAAAACTTCATTAAGACATAAATTAGTCGCAAGTGTGTAGCACCCATTTCATTCAATAATTTTATCGATTTATTTTCAAAATAAATTCGAGATGTATGGCCGGTCTTAAACAGTTTTTATATCTGAATCAGGAAATTCAGGAAATTGCCGAAAATTGTATTTTTTTGCAATTTATTTTATTAATTGTTTTTTTTTTCTGTTAAACCTGTTGTTAAGCGAAGATAATAGGTTTTCAGCCAATTTTTTCAGTCTTAGTGCTCTAAAACGTTTTCTCCAATATTTCGTTTTTTTACTAATTTTATTTTGTAAACCTTCATGGGAAATGTCCAATTGTGGATGACAGTTATGAAGAAAGTACAGTTAAATAAATATTTCTGAAAAAAATACATATTGCAATTAATTTACATTTTGTAGTAGACATAATTAAGTAATGAAATGATAAACAAAGCCAATACATACTTCAATACTTTTTATGGAATATGCCACATTTAAAAAAATACTAAAAAAGCATTATAATTTACAAAATATTTGTACAAATTGGACATTCCCATACCGAAGCTAAACATAATGACTAAACAATCTAAACGTGTGCGCCTAGGTTTTACATTTTTTATTTTTATTTTTGCGAAAAAAGAGTACACACTCTTTGAAAAACTGTATTGCATATACTAATAGTTGTGGAAATATTTAAAATTAATTATTTCTACGTATATATCTGAGTTTTAATAAAAATTAAAATATATCATGTTTAAAAATTAACATTTGAACCACCCGTATGTTTTTTTAACTATTATGTATGATCTCACTATATGGTTATACCTATTTTATCTGTTATAGAAAATAATAAAAAAAGGAAAATTAGGAAATAAAAAAAAATAAAACAAAACTAGACAATAACAGATTGCTTTATTTAACAAAAAATATATAATATATAGAAAGGAAAAAACAACATTTTTCACATGATCGTCAAGCATGCTTGGAGGCCATTTTGAAAAATTTGTTTCTTTTATTATATTTTTTAATAGAATGTAAAATTAAAGATAACCCATCGAACCTTATGATATTTAATATAAAATACATATGATTAATAACTATTTACAAAATACAAGTTAAGATTTATACTTTTTTATTAACATTAATATAATCCAGTCTATAGTAAAGGCTATTCGACAAACTTAGCGTAATGTTAGAAAATTGATGGTTATTTTAATAATTCTAATTATTAGTAGCAGGCAATTTAAATTAAATTATAAATATACGTATAAAATCGCGTCAAGCTAAAATAAAAAAGGTAAAAAAATAATTTACGTATTAACGGATAAAAATACAACAGTTTATTATGCAAAATTGTGTTTTTTTCATTTTTTTTCTTGTTTCATTTTTATTATGCAAAATGTGACATAATTCCGAAGATGGCACCCAAGCAAAGAATATGAAAAAAAAAATGAGATCAATTTACTCTACCACGCGAGAAAATGAAAAACAAATAAAAATTGCCTGCTAGTTATTACAAAAATGATTTTTGTCCGTGAAAATTTGATTACTCGTTCCTGAAAGGTTCATCATTCTCATTTGATAATTTTGATCAACGCACAACTGTTATTCGACTTAAAATTACATTTAATTATGATTTGCATTTTTCCATCGCTTTTACATATTTGACATATATGTACTTCTTTATTCATTTAATTAAAAACAACGAAAAAAATACAAAAAATGGGCAGTATCATGTATTCCTATATTACAACTTAAATCGAAAATCTACAGAGGCGAAAAAAACATCAATAATAATAATAATCATTTGAAATAAATAACAAGTTACATTCTTTAAAAAAAACTGTTAAAATTAATAAAAAAGAGTCCTATTTTAAAATAAGTTTCCTTCAATTGAAACTGTGTGATCTTTAACTTGCTACACCTTTATAACTTTTTTATTTATTTCTTAATAAAAACTCTATTTCTATTATTATATCTTTATATAATAATTATTATTATTTCTTCATTCAGAGTTAGATACACTTTACGATAATTATATTACGATATTCCTTTGTATACAATACACAATCAAACATACATTATGTCTAATTATGTATTAAATAAACCACAAAAATGTGTGTAACGCTACATAATATATTTCTTGTTACGAAAAAAATAATAAGAGATTTCCATAACAATGAAAAAAAATCATCATATATTCTGAGATTAAATGTAAAACTAAACGCATTTAAATGTAACTAGAATCGAATTAAATAAACCTCCTTTTAATTATTGTACGTACATACTTTTAAGTAAATATTTTAACAGTCTCAAGGTACATACATACAATTATAAATATATTAACAAATTATTTAGATGCGTTTAGTTTTGCGTAGGAATTAATAAAAAAATAGCTGTCGAGCTGTCAAGAGTCTTTGAAAAGGTCTCAAAATGCCACCGTCCAGCTATATTGGGCAAAAATGAGATCGTTCTAACGCAACTTGATAGAAACCTGTGGGTCTAAACCTGGGGAGGTTTGGACCTAGCCGTGCGTGTAGTCCAGAACACTGTCGAGTGAGAACAGCTCCTTGTAGAGCGCTGGGAACACGTGGTGGGGATGTGCCGCCTTGAAGCGACACAGTGCCTCGAGGTGCATCAGCGATAGTTCTCTGTAAAAGAAAAATTGTTTTAATTAGTGTTAATGTTATTAATTACCATGCCGCGGTTTCATGAGTATTCCACCAAATCTTAGCGCAATATTAATGTTTCTAGAGTGCACACTCCAGTTGCTTACAATAAATTTGCCTTGAGACATTATCTAACGGGGATACGCATGTTCAGTGCCTTTACTTTTATTTCTGATTATCCGGGATGGGAGGCACACCGACATGAAAAATTTCTATATAGAAGGGCTCAGAATGATGTACTGAATACGTGCCCTTCCACCCAGTATGTACGCAAAACTTGTAGAATTTGTCAGAAGACTCCTTCATACCAATTTGCTGCCTTCTGTAGCTTTGCTTAGCTTTTATGCATAAAATTTTTTCACCCGTTTTTTTTTTGCTGCTTTTTTTATTTTTGTACCTGGATGTCAAATTCAAAAAGTCAAACAGGCCACTAAAAAGCATTCTTAGTACAAATAAGCTATCATTCTTAACACATAGTATGGTTACATACCTGAAGGTGGGTATCTTAGCCAGCAGCGTGTCTAGGACAGTGACATCGCCCTTGAGCGGCGCGTGGTTGGTCTCGATCTCGTGCCGCATTGCCGCCATCGACATGTTGAACAGGCACTGGATCTCTGGGTTGCCACGGACGCCGTGCCGTTCTGTGGAGGGTTAATAGAAGGTTAAAATACCATTATCACGCCTGGAACCCCCAAAAGGCGTAGGCAGAGAGACCCATATTTTGCCAGCTAGGTTTAACTCCCATGCAATAAGGAGTGCCGGTTTCAGATTGCCAGTGAGAAATGCCTGCTGGAAAAAAAATCAATAACACTGCCCGTCCTGGGAATCTAACTCAGGACCTTATGCTCAGGACCTTATGCTCAGGATCTTATGTTCAGGACCTTATGCTCAGGACCTTATGCTCAGGACCTTATGCTCAGGACCTTATGCTCAGCAGAAGCGCTTGCGAGCACTAACCATCCCTAAGTAGCGATGAATCAGATGAATGGGTAATTACGTAATTAGCTTTAGAAATGTAAAAAATAAAAGATTGCGGGTTTGGGTTTAAAAAAACCTGATAACTTCTAGTGTATATGTGTGTAATATCTGACAGAATGTTAGCTAGCTAGGTGTAATTATGAATCTTACCTGGCCACAATAGCACAAGGCTCTGGTAGAGCGCTAGTTCAGTCTCAGTCAGTTTGAGTCGCGCGATTGTCTTCGCCGCGTCAAATATTCCCACCACCAGTGCCACGTCGCGGGGATCACTGGAATTAAATAATTTATTATATGTTATTCAAGGGCTTTAAAAAACATGATAACATTATTTTCAAAAGAATGAAAAGTGATAATTTGCCGAGCGGTTTTTTAGGCGTAAGAAAATATAAATAATTCAAAGCACATTCTAGAATTAAATGTAAAAATTCTCTAGAATTAAATATAATGTACTTTTCCAATTGGTTGACATTGTCGAGGTTTAGACCATGTAACTTGCCAAATCGAATGACAATTGTTAAAAATGAAATGTATTTTTAAATGCAAAGCAAATGTTCAAATACAAAGTATATTTTCAAACTAAATGTAACTTCTCAACATTAATGCAACTTTTAAACTAAATGTGACCTTTGAAATTAAATTTAAATTCTACAGTTAAATGTAACTTCTTAATTTAAATGTAAACTCACCGTGCATGCACGCACTCCCGGATAGGCAGCACCACGTCTCCATACAGCACCTGGTCTCTATTCACGTCGATCAGCCGCGAAAGCCGGACTATAGCCAACTCGAACGAGCCTGGAGAAGAATTGGTATATTTTAGATGTAAGTTGGTAGGTCTTGGATATCTGATAGAGTGATGGATGGATTGATGATGCTGATTATTTGATACTAATTAAACTATTATGTGAGAAGTATTGTATTGAAGTGTTATATGTATTATATCAATTGCCTTGAATAATTATTTTACTCTAACTTGCAGTAAAAATATTTTTTAAGAAAATGATGAATAATTATTATACAGGGTGTAACAGAAAGGGTTTAGTCATATAAAAGGATATGCTGCAAGACCATCAAACTGAACAACTTCCTCCATGGGTCCAATATCGAAAAGGCGAAAAAATTTTCAGCTGTCCCAAATGTACACCCTGTATATTATTTAATATTTTTAGGAAGTACAACAGGGTCCCGTAGGATGAATGGCTACTGTTTGTTTTTAATAAAAAAACAAAACCCCTTAAAATAAAACCACGGTAAAAATGCATGAGTGTAAAAAAATATAGTTTTTTTTTTGTCTGTTCCCAAACTGGACAAAGGCCAGTCTCATGGGCCAGACGAACTCAAAATTTCAGAAAAAAGGAACTCCTAAAATAATGAATGACCCATGGATACTATACTCACCAGATTTTAACAGCAGAATCTGATCATCTTGCGTCAGCTTCATAAATCCAGGTATAAGTTTGGCAAACTCGATGATGTTTTGTATCATCCCAGTCAGTTTGTCTGCGCAGTCCAGCCACATCTCCTCGTAGGTCATTGAACTGTAGTACAGGAGCCTGGAACAATGACAGAGTTAATAACATAACATTAAGCATGAAATCGCCGAAGGATTAAGCAGAGTTGTACACCCATTGCGCCAGTTGCGTTTAAATCCCATGTATTGGGGAGCAAACCTATGGCCATCAACCCAATAACACTTTGCCCAACCCGGGAATCGAACCCATGACCTTATGCTCAGCTGTAGTGCTTGTGACCAGTAGACCAACGAGGCTGACATTGTAATTATCATAACATAAATGGCTAAAGCTGCTGGCTTTAATTGGCTATTAAAAAACCCAATGACACTGCGCGACCTGGGGCTCGAACCTAGGACCCACTGCTGAGAAGTCTCGCTAGGACCACTAGACTGCCTAAGCAGATGTGTAAACAAGAAGGAATTTAATCGATTTGTTAATGTTTAACTAGGAGAAATCAATAAATTAACTTTTTTATATCAACCCGTTGCGGCAGCAGCTGCTGTGGTTCAGGGTTCGATGCCTGGGTTGGGCAGTGTGATTGGGGTGGTCTGTTTAGAAAAAAAGGGCACATTTTCACTTTGAGTTTGGCACACATTTTTCAGCAATGGACCCACCATTGCCCAAGGCAGTATGCAATCAAAATAATTGCATAAAAGAAAATCATAAATCGAGAAAAAACTGAGTTTTATTTCTAGCGGCTACTACATAAGAAAAGTTTAAGCAAAAGTTTTGTAAGGAATTATTTTGAGCGTCACACTAAACAAAAATTCTATATAGTCACATTTTTTTTAGTTTACATATGGAATTTACTTATATTTATTTTTAAATGCGTAGGATTAGGTACTATTTATTGGCTATATTATAAAGTGTCCATATCCGAAAGGCACTTGTTCTAGAAGTCGGGGGTCTTTGCGATGATTTTTTTGTTCTAGACCGTACTGGGAACCTTCTAGTTACGGAGATATTGGGGGTCAAAGTTCCAACTTTAAGTTTTTTTTAAATACATGTTTTCAATGTAAGATTTTTACTTTACACACCTCCACGACCCCCGTACTATTCAATCCATCCATCAGCACAATGCTTTGAGTGCTTTCCATCGAGTTCTACCGTATCACGTGATTTTTTACCCCAAAAAAAAAAAGTCGATTCCCAGCAATAATTTTTGCGTAAAGTTACTTAGTTTGATGTACAGAATGCTTGGTTGACGGCTATGTGAAGGGTCTGTTTCCACCCTGTATACATTTATAAAATTAAAATAACCAACTTAACAAGAAACTTAAAAAATGGCGTCATAAAACTCCTTCACGCTGTATACTCACTTGGAAACATCCTGTGGCTTTCTGAACATCTCATGTATGAACTCCAGCTTAGGGTTGGTATTCGCGTGTGCTTCAGCCAAACTCTTCACAAGGACCTTGCTGATATCGCCCTCCGCTGTGAAAGAATAAAAGGTTTAGCTACTCGCCGATAGATGGCACTGTTTCGAAGGTGTGCAAAAAAAATTCTACTTACAAACAAAAAATCTAATAAATAAACATCTTCAATTACATAAACAGGATTACAAAAATACTACATACAGTTTTAGCAAGCAATTTATAAGTAATGAACAAAATTACACAATAAACTATTTCATACATAAATGCGTATCAACAAATCGCACGAATCAACCTTTCTGAACGAAACAAACCAAAAAAGGAGAAATTATATTGAAAATTCTAATGTCAACGAAAACTAATAATTTTATATTTGATCAAAAATCACGATAATTATTTTCTGGGATATTATGAAATTAAAACCATGGCTATAGGAGTATTAACAAAATTAAACATAAATAATTTCATAAATAAATAGTCACAGCATTTCTGAACGAAACAAATAAAAAACATAAAAAAATTACATTGACAATTCTAACGTCAACGGTCACCTATCAAATTGAAATTTGAAAACTAACAATTTTATAATTGATCAAAACTCACGATATTTTCTAGGATGATATTCTGAAGTTAAAACCATGCCTATTGGAGTAATAACGGCATTTATACTGGGCTCATGTTGTTGTTGTTTATGTTGGCGTAAGTATACATTTGTACTTATACTGTCACTTACGGGATATCTTCCGTGATTGTTCATTATTTTAAGCTCCCGAAATTTCGGCGCTGTTGTAAACGCCATGATCGCGGGTTGAGTGGAGAATGCGGGTGGATGGAAAATAAATTGTTAAGAGCAGACAAATCTATCTACCATCTTTCTCTTTTTTTATATCGGGAGCTCAAAATAATGACTAATCACGGAAGATATCCCGTAAGTGACAGCATAAGTTTAGTTGTAAACCGTGAAAGCTTAAAACAGTGTTTGAGTATACATTTAATTCTGATCTCAGATTTTAAGCTTTCCTTAGTATCCTGAGCAGACGATGAACTATTTGTCCGCCGGACAGAAGTGATCACTGAAATGACTCTTGTCCAAAGAGATTTAAAAGACTTATAGAGCGGACACTGGGAATATTTTCATACAACAATTTTGATCCCAAACATTTTCGATTTTGACACACGAATGCTACCTGACAAGCGGGCGAAATGACACTAGACAGAACGATTTGTTACTAAGCAGGGTCTATCTATATCTGTGCTAAGCTGTAACATGTATTGGATTACGATTTTTTTCGTCTTGCCTCGTCTATCACTCGTAAATATTTGAATGTCTGCTCTTGTCCAATGTTTGAGTTTTCGTTTCATCCATTGTTTGACGACCATTGATTTTATTGTCGGCTTGTTTCCGGCTGGCAAAAAGATCATTGTCCACTCAGTGCCTAATACACGCTACACATTTGTTAGGTTCGGCATTAAAAGGCACAGCTGGGCGGTAAAATTGAATATATATTCTAAGCCGTGAAGGGCGATAAAAATCTTTAATCAATAAGACCGCCCTATGTTTTCTACATTTGTATTTGTTAATTTATGTGATGAACGAAAGTGTTATATCTTATTCTATTCTATTCTAGTAATAAACTGCAACTTGCCACTTATCACTCGAGGGCCAACGTAGACGCCGAACGGAGTTTTGCCGATCGGCGTGAACCGAATGAAAGTTGAACATAATGTAGTAATTGCTTCGGGTCGGATTCGTTGTTCACTCAATGCCGAATCGAAAGTGCCGAACCTAACTAGTGTATAGCACGACTCTCATTCAACGGAGACTACCCGTTCGGTTTATTTAAGACTAGGATAAGATTCAAATGGATTATTTGACATGGCTAGTGCATATGAGTGCTAAAAGTGTTATATGTGGGTCCTCCCAAAAGACATTAAGGTAAAGCCTACATTCTTTATGTTTAACGGATTATGATATTATCACAGATGAAAGAATCGCCGCGTCGCGACGGCAGCATTTAGTAACAGCAGTTCTAAAAAAAAACATGGCGACTGAAGTGCTTTGAAGGCACAACTTCTACCACGGTGTGCCTTCATAGCCAGTTTCTATAAGCCAATAGTGCAAGTAAACGGTGACAAACTTGGTTTGCATGGAAAATGTCACCTCTAGAAGCGTCTCCGTGCTTTGTGATCTACAGCATCATATTTAAGAATGTGGTATAAACTATCAATCTTTCGCAAAGGGACAATATTGTAATCGCGAAAAAATTCAAGTGATACTCGATTTCAACACCTACACGACCCTGTACGGGACGGATTGTTTTTTCGGGATTCTTATTTTTTCCTCATGAAGCAAGTTGTTCAGTTTGATGGTATATTATACCATCCCAAAATATGAACACAATTTTCTGAAACATGCTTTATACAATCTAAATGTAAGCAACAAAGGTCTAATTTTTAATATTTTGTTTCTGCAGCACTCTGTTTGTTGGGCATGACTTTACCGTTTGTTCCTATACCGCTGGTTTTAATTAAAGAACCAAATATAATAAACGGATGTGTGCCACCTAGATCCAATAGAATTGATGATCATCAAGGGACCGTTTTGAATAACGTAAGTTTTATTTACCATCAAATTATTATCATAGTAGGACGATTTAAATGATCGTCTCTTCTTTGTTTGAGAAGAGGCCCTAGTTATGCATGCCATGGTATGTATGCAAGCTAGTAAAAAGGCCATCATTAATATTAACAAGACAATACCAAGAGACCTACAATGGGTGAGAGAAGCCGTAAAATTGATGGACGGTAAAGAAAAATAAGTAAGACCAACCAAAAAGACGAGTTTGACCTTAAATGGTTTGAAATTCCAGTTAGCAAGCATAGTGGTCAATGCTCAATCCATCTCTGTATGACAAAAAGCCTCAGCGAAATGACATTTAAATGATTCTTTATTGTTTTCAGCTAAGAAGCAGCCTCCGATTGTTTCCATTTAGTGACTTCAATCATTGTTTAGCTCGTCACTGCCATGGTTCACCGTATGACGTTTTGTGGGAGAACGATAATATCAACATTGGGAAAATGACTTGAAAATGTTTGTGGAATAAATTGGAAAAGTTTTACTTTGGCCTTTTTTTTAATGGTCTTGCAAATACGCTGCATTTTCGACAAAATTACGACCATAGTATAGACTAGTATAGAGATGCTTTAGTGACTGTTATTCCCTTTAAATCTGAATACAGAAATACTGTCTGGTAGTAATATAATATGTAAGGTACGATACGAGGTGTGTACTTTCTATTGCACCACATTAACCTAGTATTTCACTATTCTAAATCGGCAAAGAGATAGTTAGAATTCAGAATAACACTGTTCATAAACCAAGAAATAAAACTGAAAAAGAAATACTACATACGAAATCTACAAAAGAAAAAAACTGGCAAAATAATCATGTAGCGTAACCGAAAGGATCCACAAACTTCCACTTACAAGGCAAATCATCACTCGAACTGTGACTGGACCCCTGATGTCTTCTATTCGTCACAGCATTAGGATTCACCATGCCCATTCCAGACATATTCATGTTTAGCGGATCCATCAGTCTCCCGTGACCACTACTGGATGTTAAATCATCCGGGCTCAAGTCTTCGCTTGTCAGAGACACCGAACTTTGCCCGCTTACTAACACAGAATTCTGTATATCCATCGGACTGTGTTGTATGTTTGAAGGACTGTGCAGGAATGTTGTCGAATCCACATAACTGGCAACAAGATTATCAACTCCCATAGATGTTTCTGGTTTAATTTCTTGCTTTATATTAATAACGCCACTTGAAATTGATGCTGGGGATTGGATCCTGTCTTCGTAACGATCGAATTCTTGTATTCGTGTCCTCGGCAGGTCGTTTATGGATGACTGTCGCATGGATGTCGTGGACGTCGTGGCTGTTGATGTGGATGTTGAGCCCGATGGTCGGACTATTGTCGTCCCTTTTTGTTGTTCGTCTATAGGTAAGGTTGGTTTTAGTGGGTGTACTAACAATACTACTGCTAAGTTAGTTTGACTCACAACTTCATCAATAATAATTTTAAACTACCTTCAGTGACCCTTATTTCTAGCTTTGCTGTCCTTAGCGATGATTAATTTAGAGCAATTTTTTTTTTTTTTTTCTTTACAATGGTTTCGCTGTCCTGTCATTGACAGTCCACATCATGATGAGTGGTAACAGCCACCTAGTTTAGAACCCTGGACTACACTATGAAATCGTGATGCTTAACAGTTATTGCAACGGCAGTTGCCATTCCCTACCCTAATCAAAATGAGTCTTCTTAGGCACCTGTCCAACTTTTATGTGCAGGCGGCTAAACACAACTAAAATAAACCTACCAAGTTTGACATTACCCCTGCAAATTTTCTTGACAAACAACGCCACCCTGAACTGCACACTAAAAGTGGTCATACTGTACCATATCTCCATATCTCAATACATACCATGACTGATAAAATCAGGATCAAGGAATCCTCCAGTCTGTTTCGGTTCGTAAGCTGTGGTGGAATCGACGTAGTCTGCTGACACATCGTAAGGTTGTTGTTGAGCTGGTTGAGGCTGGATCCCGCCCATGTTGGATGTGAGGGCTGGACCCGCGTTGTTGTACCCGTAGGAGGACAGCGGAGATCCGTAGCCAGGGTAGCTGTGGAGAATAAGTTGGTGTGTTAGATAATAACATAACATGACGCATGTAATCCCCAAAGTGTTAAGCAGAGGCGTACTTAATAGCCACCACCCACCCATATGTCGCCAGTTGTTATTAAGTTCCATGTAATAGGGGGCGACCCTGTTGCCAGAAACCGGGGACAAATCCGGACTCCGTTGCTGCTACTGAGAAAGTCCTGATCGAAAAACCCAATAACACTTTGCCCGACCTGGGAATTAAATCGTGGAGGACCTCATACTCAACTGTCGCGCTTGGGACCACTAGACCAAGGAGTGTGTTGGATTGATTGTAATCTCCAGATAGATTGTTGATTATGACAGCTTTTTGATTCATGAAGAAGTAAGCAGTTTTCTGATGAATTATTTATATAAGGATAAACTGTATAACTGGTTGGACTGTAAATCAACCGTCTACTACCTACCCGATTAATTAGCATCCCAATATTTGTGTATACAGGGTGTAAGGGACAGCCCTCCACAAACTGATGGGGTGAATTCACTATATCATACTAAGATTACCGGTACAAGAAATTATTTCAGGAATGTTATAGGAATCCAACAATTCTTTTCTCTTAAGCAATGTATCGTTACTGTGGCAAAACGCATGTAGCGAACGGCAAGCGCGACGAGGAGTTTGATGAACTCTGTAACTAGGCAGGAAGTGAACAGAGGATTTCACGCGTTGTGCGTTAGAGTATTTAACATACATTGTTGGATTTTTTAATTTAGTCTTATTTTTACATAAATGGAGTGTTGCGTACAGGGAATGTAATTTTACATTTAAATAAAGGTAACTAAGAAAAAAGCCGGAGGAATATGATTCGAAATAAGGAGCTAATTGCACCCAGTCTGTTTGTGGAGGGCTGCCCCTTACACCCAGTATTAAAAAAAGGAGTTTCAAAACTACTTCAAATGAGTGAGCTCATTCTCAAGTCATGGAATCGCGTTAAATGTAACTTTTGTCTCTCATTATAAACAACATTATAAACAGTAGCGGTTGTGTATTTAGTTTCCTAGAATTATTAACAGTAGACCTGCATACCGACGGGTGTTCGACTTAATAGAAATACAAAAAGCGACATAAAACTCCTCTCAAGCAACGAGCTATCAATTATGATGAGTAATTGAAGTATCCCAGTTCACAGCAAAAACTGTCGCGCTAAGAATTTTCCCCTCATACCTTCACAACTATTTACTGTTAAATCCAATAAAAAACAAATCGTAAATCTATTAACAGACATCTCAGACGCGCAATAATAAAAACAACGCCATCTATCATTCTTAATGAGAAGCGCTTAGTACCGCTACTCAATACTAGGTGGCAGTATTTACAATTTACCGTTAAGCGCCATTCAACTTCGTCACGACAGTATACCGTTGGTCGCTTAGAATAATGACAGCGTCTGATGCACCGCTGACACAAATTGAAGTCCGTGCAGTAATGAATTACAACGGTGACGGTAAAGTAGAAAGCTCGCAGTTCTAACGAGTCATAATTTTGTCGTTTGACTGCCAACCATTATACATTTTATTGCCAAGTTGCATGAATAACATATTATATTGCACGTTTGGCACACGATGTAGAACGTTATTCATTACAGGCTTGAAGTAATTCATTAGGGCAGTATTAACAGTTTTATCATTCCACATTCCGCGCACCAATAGATAGACGATTAAAATATTCAGAGACTTCGATAACTGAGCAATAGCTTTTATCACAACGACTATATTAATTTAGTATTGTAACTGCCCACAATCACAAATTACAAGAGGAAAAACTCAAAATCATTTTCTTTGTTTCACTAGTCGATAAAAGATGGCGTTACTTACCCATTATAATGACCATGGAACTGGTCGCTTGAGCTCGGCGTCTGTTGCTGGGCGTCGTATACCGAATCAGGCGCTGTATCATTCTGCCGTGTCATTTGTGCCCGATGGAACCGCACTTCGTCTTCCACCTTCTCACGTTGCTTTTTCGACATACGTCCAAACTTCACCGCTGAAAACGAAGAACAAGAAACGTTTAGCTTAGTACCGCTGCTCACCGCCACGAGCGCTCGCGTCGCGCACGAAAAACTAATGACACAAATGACATAACAGGGAATCCGATACTCGCATCGTTCCCATGCCTCTTAATATTCACACGACGAAAAAAACGCAGCTTAAATCGGCGAGCCTAACAATACAATGCAATTATGTTCTCAATGACACCTAGCTTCATCGCTTAGTTACTCAATACCTGCACACTTCGGTCGGAGTAGTGTGCGAAAGGCGAACAGAACGCGTTTGTCTCGTAGTGTGCGTGAGCAAACGGGTGTTGATTGGTTGTGTGTGTAGGGCGTGCGTTCGTGTGTGTTCGGGACACTTCGGCCGTTGGCACACTGCCTAGTAGAACAACGAACTCGCGAACTCTGACGTATGTATGTATAGTACGTGCAAGTGACGTATTCTTGCTACGTAACTCCGCGCGATCCCGTTGGGCGGCAACGCGGCCGATTTGAATTACGGATGCGGTTCGAACATCGAATTCCTCGCGAGGTGCCTTTTTAATTTAGTTGCTTTAAATTATTTTTCAAGGAATAGACTTTTTGTGTTTGAAATTTCGTCTATGACTATGAATTTTCTTTGTTAGGAGTTCGATGACTTTTACATTTCCAGTTTAGCTTGACCTGTCTTTGTGAATGTTTTGTTAGTACAGACAGGTCTTAAGTTTTGGTTATTTTTTCTTCATGTATTTCGGAACAGTCGGTCCATAGTTTGTCGCCCCAGATTTTTGTAGAAACAATTAAATTTGTAACAATAGTTGTTTGTTCAATAGAAACAAAGAAAAGTCTTTGAACTGTATTTGTGTCGAAAAATATTTATTTTGGTCTTAAATCAATGGTAGAGGCTCGGTTGGGTATGCGGAAGGATTTAGCTAACATGTCTTGTTAGCTTTGATGATATCATGCATTGCAAATAGAAACTTAGTAGGTAAGTACAATATTTAAATGGAGATAGAAACATGATTTGGCATTAAAAACTGGTAGAATCGGAGATTTTCGACCCCAAAAGAGTTAGGACTCCCTCAAATTTGGCGACGCCAATATCCAACACAACTTTGGCCATTCTCCTTTATTTCCCACAAAAAGAGTCCAGGTGAAAATTCTCAAGCAAAAAAAAAAATCGCGCTCATTTTTTCCAACAAAAAATCGCAAGAAAACCGTGTGTTAACGTAATACCTAAGTACATGCATAGTGTTATAAAATAATAATGTACTAGTATAAAATCTAGTTTCTTGAATTAGTGCATGTTACATAAAACCGGCCTGTGTATGTGTGTGTATATAAGAAAGTGTGTATGTGTGTGTGTCGTTGTAAAAACTTGGATATGTTTACGTTACGCTTCATGACTGCTATATTGTGCAATGATTACGGTTGGGATGTTTTGTCGATAGTTTGGAGTGTCGATAATTTTATAATTAAATCATTAGTTCCAGTCTCTCAGAAAGGAACATATATTATGCATTTTGTTAAAATGTTATTCTTACAGTTATATTTATTATAACTATGTGAACCTTTGTGAAGAGAGAAAATGAAGATATTGTATTGCATTAGGTAATTTAATAACACTTGAGTTAAATTTGTATTGTATTGTAGCAAATTATTGTTTTAATAGTTTTGCAATTTAATAATGAAACAAAATGTAACGTGTACATGTACGTGTGCGTATGTGTATGTAAAGTAATATTTGTTCATTTTAATGTAACCTACATTCATTGCTGATTGTCTTAGTTGTGTTGTTAGTTCCAGATACTGATTAATATTACTTGAATTTTAACTTGGCTAAGCTTAATTTTAGAGACGTTTGTGTTACAGACTTTCTATTGGACTATAAGAATTCAAAGATTAATCACATTTGTCTTTATTTATTCCGGAGCAAACAAAAGTTAAAGTCATGCCAATTCTCCACACAAAATTCGAAACCTCCTAGATCATGATATGAATATCACATCACTTTTTTATTTAATGGCTTCTCGCTGGTCTACATTTTTGGCTGGCTTCTGCTTAACCGGAGTATCCTGCGGGGGCCTCGAGTATAAGGCCTCCAGGCAGGGCTCATATTACCAATCTATCGACATAAACTCCCAATGATCTATCGACCATAACAACCGCGCATCTAGCCAGTACGAAGTAACCAGTCATTGCGCAACAAGTCGTCTGCGCACGCGTCGCCTGCATCGTGTTATGTATGATCTACAAAGTGACATGTTATGTAGAAGTAGGTAGGTAGTAGTCTAGGTAACTAGGGATGGGAATGAGGACTAATTTATGGTATGACGATTCGATGGGAACACCTCATTTTTGTAACTAAGCGTCAGTTTTTACTGTTTAGGTGTTTAGTATCTTTCGTGCTGTGGGAGACTTGTCATGAAAAATGTGGTATCTGAGAGCTCAGGGATGTATTTTTATACTGTGGAGGATTTTTACTTGAATGCGTTAGAACTCAGAAGGAAGGTACCGTTTTAAAAATTCCAGTTAACTGATAGAATCTGCTGAAAAAGTATCATATTGAGTGACATTGTTGTCATTAGGGTTAACCAATCAGGAATAATTGTAAAACAGATATTTTATTTATAATCCGACAAAATTGGGTATACTAATCAAATTTAGACACTGAGAGAGCAATTTCGTAGTTAATTTATCGACACTACCCATTTTACCTGAAACTATCGACAAAACACCGAACCTATCGATAGCCACTATCAGATCGTTACAAGTATTGCGCAACGGCTCGTCACTACACGCGTCGGCGACGTCTTGCTATGTGCGCTCACGCGATTTGGCGTGACATATTGTATGTGTGTTTTTATTATTATGCATGTTTTTAAGATAATCTAATGTTGTTTTTTTTTATTTATAATGGAAGGCGGTGTGGTCACGCATGTTGTGTTAGAGGGCTTATAGAAAACACTTATGAACGGATTGCGAGGTGACAGTGATAAAGGACTATTTTGTTTGTTTTTTCTTAAAAAATAAACCTATTACCACTATATAAATAGAATTGATCTAAGATGTCAAATTTTAATGACTTAAATTGTTTTTCTATATTAATTGTATGTTTTATAATGCTTTGAATGACTCAGCTCAATTTAGTTTCCTGTAGAACTAGAGTTTAAAAAAGTTTGATAAAACCGATAACAGATGGCGTTAGTAGTCTTCAAATGAGCAGTGTTTTTTTCCTTTACTTGCTTTTTTATGTTCGTGCCAAGTACCAAAATTACAATTAAAAAAAAAACTGTTTTACTCATTTTTTATATACAAAGAAGAATTAATTTGACTTCTTCGCAATACTTTCAAGTTTTCAACTTCATTATTTTAACATAATTTTATTTTCTTGCAATATAAGTTATTTAATATTGTTACTGTAAAAAATAACTTTTTGTTTAAAAATCTGACTTTAATTTGCTTTTAATCTTCTTTTTGTTTAAAATCTAACTTTAATTTGCTTTAATCTTTTGTCGTAAATAAATAGCCTTTCTTAGCCCATCAACAGCCATAATAGGATATATCGATAACATGGGAATCGTATTTATGTACTCATACTAGTAGTAGAGTTATACTATCAATATTTTATCAGTTTATATAGAAATATTATCACTTGACATCGACCAATCAAAAATTAGAAAATTAAGCTCACAATCTTCATGCTTATATAAGGACTTATGTCCAGCAGTGGCCAGCCTTGAGCTACTAAGATTTTTCGCAGCAGTGGGATAAAGGATAATGCTCAAAAATGTATCCGGAATTAATCCTCGCAAATCGCAAAAATGATCCTACATTGAAAAGAATTTTCCCAGCAGTGGGATTGAACTAAGCAATCAAGAAAATATCCCTGGACTCATTTCTACATCAGTATAAAATAGCTTTGAGTACTTATGTAGTATAAACATAGCGTTATCGGTAACTGATAAGAGGTTGTTGACCCGACGCTCGCTTCCTCATAGCTCAACACGTGGTTTTGAGGTGAATTTACATTCTTTCTCTATTTTTATTGTGATTTTAATTTCGATTTTTTTTTCAATAAGAATGTAAGTGTGTAAATTTTACAGCTTTTATAGAAGCTTCGTGTTGTATAAAGGTGCGAAAGAGAGGTTTTCGCTATTTTCCGACATTTTTATTTTCTATTTAAGGTTTATAATCATCAGTTTACAAATACGTTAGAGAACTGATTGATATTATCATGATTTTGAATCTGAGTTCTTAATTTGAAATGAAGCAGAACGATTTTTTTCTAGATCTATTTAACGGTTATCATTTCGAAATTCGAAAAGTCCGGACATTTGCGAAAAGGTCCGGACTTTAAGTTTCAAATCTTTATTTTTACGGTTATTTGTCATTGAACTTTTTTATTTTTTGGACGAGGGTGCAAAAACCCGCACCATAGTCAAATTGTTTGCTTTGTGATAAAAAAAAACTCCTGCAACATAAAAACTCCTCCAAAAAAATTTAAAAAAAGAGTTCGACTCACCATCACGACTCATGCCAAGCTTCAAGCACTTCTGTAGCCGGCAGTACTGGCAGCGGTTCCTGTTGACCCGGTCCACCACGCACGCCTTATTCCGAGGGCACTGGTAGTTCACCACTGGAAGAGAGGACAGGGTTAGTATCGGTACCGAGTAGAACAGTCTAGAAATAATATCGAATAGACACGCATGACAACTAAACACGCATTTTTTTTTCCAAAAGGCCAATTTCACCGACCAAACTAAGTTCAAGCGCTGTCAGTGTTAAGCATGGTGTAACAAAAAAAGCGCGAAAAAATTTGGAACTGTTCATACTAATTGCGTCAGCCGATGTTTTGGATGGGAAGTCCAAATTCTTTCTTTCGACTCATGTTCTCACTCTCAGAGACTCAGGCAAAGTTATACAGGTTTGAAGTGACAGTACTTTCATACAAGTCTGTCCTTAAAAGCGTACTCTTCACGATGTTCGGGTTTCTGAACAGTCTGCTAGCCTTATGGGCTTACCGTATTGTTGGCCCACACCAGTGTTTAATGGTCTAAATCACCACCTACGACGTATTGTACTTATTCGGTTACACCCTGTATTTATTGACCGCTATTGAACGCAGTTTAAATGTGTTGATCCAATCAATTTCATTCGTGAAATTGGCCCTTACAGAAAAAAAACACTTGACGTGTCTATGAAACGTTAAAAACGAAGTCGTTTTGAATTTCGAACAGCAGAGTGACGCTGCAATTAATTTTGAACCATTGGCTAAATTAGCTATCATACGTGTACGAAAACAAAAAAAAAAAAAACATGCCAGTTACGGATTAGTTCAACAGTAAGAAAGTTGGAAGTTCCATTTAAGTCATAGAATGAGTTTAAATCTTACCTCGAAAACCTATTGAGGTCACGGGGAATCCACCTTAAGTAAGCATTGATTTCGTCTAAATAAAAATAGCGAACATATTTTGCTGTCTGGCTTCCAAACATATCTCTTTCTCTCTTTTAAACTATATGTCTATCTCTTTCTCATCTTTCCTTTTTAAATCTGTTTTAGTAAAAAGATGTATTATTACCTTTTTCTATTTATTTATTTAATCACAACGGTTGTGTTAAGAACCAATTACAGTAATTAAAATTACAAAATAAAAGAGACAATTATGACACATTAAAATTAGGGATGCATCCGATACCGATACCGATACCGATATATCGGCGATATCGCGAGTTTTCCGATATATCGGAATCGGCGATATTAAATTTGCCGATACACCGATACTTTTCAAAGAATCACAAAAATATTTCAGTTTTCAAATGAGTTCTATTGCAACTGAAAGACCTCTCGTTCAAACAGACTGACGAAATCGGCTTTTAGCGAATAATTTAAGAATGTTTAGTTTCTTGAATAAAAATCTCATAACTGTGAATTTTAATTATTAAGTTTTGTCTTATAATCTGTTTTCAATTATTATTTCTAAGTAAATATTATAAGTATGAGTAATTTTGTCTGTTTCTAAAGCCACAGCTTTATATAGCTTTCTTTGGATCCTAACTGTCCGTATCGGTATCGGTATCGGTATCGGCGATAATTTTTTATAAATATCTGTATCGGTATCGTATCGGCTGAAGTGCGTATCGACGCATCCCTAATTAAAATATACAAAATAACAAATTAAAGCAACATTTAAAGTGAAAACAAATAAATTCTAGCCATGCCGTGGCTTAGACTTGTAAGTCTGCTTACCCCTAAGAAAGAAACCAATGCCCTTACTGTTGATAATTCTCTTCCGTTTAATACATAATAATTTGTGATAAGAAATATTAATACAAAGCTTACATAAACGTTGATAAGGAAATGTATTACTACTCGTTTTCGCTAACAATGAACGACACTTATATGAATGCCTTAATGTTCAAAATCCTATAGTGAGCTTTTATAATAGGTGTAAACATACCCTTAAGGTGCCGCGCCAGGTTAGCTCGCGAAATTCAAATTTTCTTAGGTTTTTTGCAATTTGCAGTCAGTTTTCAGGCTATATGTGAAACAAAATATGATTCACGACCGTAACACATATGTAGTTACAGAATTATAATCATTAAAATCATCAATACAACCCTCTAAGTTCATTTAATCCCATTTAATGACGATTTCATGAAAAAGTCATTCAATGGGATTATATGAACTTAGAGGGTTGTATTGATGAGTTTAATGACTATAACTCTGTAAAGTCATATTTGTTACGATCGCGAATCATATCTTAATCAACATACAACCTGACACTGACCTGTACATTGCAAAAAACGTAAAAAAAAAAAATCGCAGGCTAGCCCGGCGCGGCACCTTAACGAAGCCGAAAGGCTCTTGTTCTCGCCGTCATTGTGATTTTTTTTTGTTCTGGACCATACCTTCTAGTTACGGAGATATTAGAGGTCAGAGTTCCAACTTTTAGACAAACTTCATGCACAAGAGTGGTACATAGGCGGACTTAATGCCACAAGGCATTCTCTACCAGTCAACCTTTGGGTCAAAAATAGGACAGCATTGTGATACGAGTGCAAAAAAAGTTTTGTTACTTTACTTTAAATATCTCGACCCCCGTACTATTCAAAGCATCGATCATCAAATGTTTTGAGTCCGACCGTAAAAGATGATTTTTCACCCCCAAGAAAAAGTCGTTTCCCAGAAATAATTTTTGCATAGGGTTACTTAGTTTGATGTACAGAATGCTTGGTTGACGACTTCGTGAAGGGTCCATTTACACCATGTATAGGAATTAATTAAGGTGTTGCTTGATGTTGATAAAAACAAACAATTATTCTCATGAAATTTCAATACCCACTGATATAAAAATAAATTTAGTATTTCTTTAGTGACCGATAGTCGTGAATCTTAAAGTATAATTTCTTGACAAGACTGAATATAAGATTTTTTTTTTCTAGGCAACAAAATAAGTAGCAGTCTTATAGTTATTTGGTTACAGTCTATGATTGTATGTCTATAGGCTGACCAACAGACTGACTTATCTATCTGATAGAAAATGGGCCCCATGACGCTTCATTTCAATTTCAGAAGCCTCTTGAAAAGTCACGAAAGACCTAGCTTGTTTCTCTACCCTTTATCTCCTTAAATGACAGATGAATCGTGGGCACAGTCCTTTAAAAATTTGAAGAACCTCTTTCAAATGACTCATGTTTTCCGGCCAGTCCCTTGCTCTAAGAAGATTGAACAACCACTAGACGTTTTTAACAAAAAAAAAGTGGGTAGTCTCTTTTTCTTCAAAGGAGGTTACCCAAAGCCAGTTTATTGGAAAAAGGATCTCACTTTTTACAGTCAATTATTTACAGACTGCCTATTACTGTGTGTTTTTTGTTGTCTTTGCTGATTGCTCAAGCAATGGTTAATAAACTAAAAATAGCAGATAAACAGATGCCGACCTGTGCTCTGGGATCGTCTGAAGAATCCCTTGCATCCTTCGCAGGTGATGACACCATAATGGACGCCCGATGACTTGTCCCCGCACACCTTGCATGGTATTATCTCGATTTGGGCTGAAACAAATAGAAAAACAAACTATTAATCTACGAAAAATACGATTAATTTATGGTATTAGAAAATTAGGATGACATTTATGGTAGATTAAGGGCGATTTTCACTAACAAAATAGAACAGCACATTTAAGCTGCGTTTAAAAGCCGTCAGAGTTAATTTAGTATTGATATGCACTTGCTAAAACAGCTCTCAAACGCGGTTTAGTGTTATTGATGATCACGTTTAATTACATTGGTGAAATTCGCCCTTAAGGATGTAATTAGGTTTTTTTGGCAATTCGGAAAGAAATTGCGTTTTTTTTTGCAGTGTGTAACGAAAACCTTTAAATATGCATAATCGTACAATTTAAATGTAGTTGACCAATGCAAATAAGACTTTGCTTAATAAAACTCCCCGAAGAATAAACTGCTGAACAAATGACTTTCAATCAAAAAAAGAAATCATAACATCTTTCCCACGCTTCACACAATATTATGATAAATCTTCTTGAATTAAATCAATGAAAATCTACCATAACATAACGCAACAATTTCATAACCTATCCCACAAGCCTGCTTATCCCAATCCCGTTCAACCGTGAACATACAACTGGTACTTGATTCGCAGCCATTTTTGGTCGCAAGGTTCATCGACCCCGAGGCAAGGTCGGATCGCGGCCGATGACTTTAGCGGGTGTGTGTGCGTTCTCCGTGATTATAGGGACAGACCTTTTTTGTATGTGAAGGTATTGCGCAATCCCCTTTATGTCGATTTTTTTTTAATGAAAAGAATGTGTCAGTGATTTTTTAATTGATAGTGTTTTGTTTTTTTGACAGTTTATAAAATTAATCAGTAAGAATGACACCTTCTCAGACATGCATGCTGCATGGTCCTCATATGACTTGACCAACATTATGTCTGAACCTCAAAAGAGACTGGGTTTGAGTTTCTTCTCAGAGTATTCGGTTATAAACACCGACCTTACTAGTTTGTTAAAAAAAAAATGTCTAGTAACCGTGTTTGTAAAATCAATTGACAGTATAAACATAATTTCAAGACTATATTTTATAAAGCATCAATTTTAGTGCGATAGGACGCAATTTTTTTTAATGTATGTTTGGGCAGTTCCCTTTAAGAAAAACGCGTCGTTTAGCCTGAAAAGGGTACAGTGCAGTAGAGGTTTAGAAAATAGCAAATATATTCATTATTTTCACAGTTCAACGGAAAATTTTAAGCTAATCCTTACACGTGGCACTCTCATTAAGTATCTAATGAGAAAAGTAATTAAAAACCTATTTACAAAGTGTTGTATGTCATTGGCATAATCGTTTTAGGATTTATTTTGATAATTTTTTGTTAATTGTCGCCTCATAGGCATTTAGAAATGATTAATCTATCTTTTCTTTTAATAAGAACATTCTAGTTATTTTCTGTTTATACTTATTGTAGTATCCTCTTGTAACTGAGCTAATAGGTTAATAACACAATTTAGAGGCTCACCACACCACCAAGACTTGACTTAAATGTGCCCTGGCGGTTAGGAGTGTGTCATGCTCACTCAAATGTCTCGCTGATGGTGGCGCGTGTGTCGGATCATTTAGTTCCCTTCAAAATGGTTGAGTTGAATGGTGCTGATACATGCGTCATGTTCGTGAACGGGCGCTGTCAGTTGTGACTGGTCATCTCTTGGTTGCCACGGCTTATTTGAATTGTTTTTTTTTCTTTTTTTGAATTGTTTACTATGGACACTTTTAACGTACACATCTTGCTACATCGTTCTCACATAATGTACCATCTCAACATGAATGATGTAACCAAGAGTTTGTAAAAGTATACTGATTTAAAAGAGTGTCCATGGAGTTTCTTGCCCGTTCTTCTCCATAGAGATCTACGTTAGGGAATGGGCAACTACAGTACTTTCACAGTTTTTATGCCTTGTGACTGGGACTGTAGCTATTGTTGACTTTGTTTCGACAATTCAAAAGTGCCTGTAACTGGCCTATTTGAAATAAATGCTTTGATTTTGATTTTGATTTTCAAGCCCCCAGTCCAGGGTACGCTTCACCTTACAACTTCCCGCCATTCTTGGTGACTGACAGTTGTCATTAGTGACAGCTACCTGACTACTTGCGGCTGTGCGACAGTGTTTCCATATCTATTAAATAGATACACTACACATATAACTCCATACATCATCTCCTTAGCCTTTTCTCAACTATGTTAGGGTCGGCTTCCAGTCTAACCAGATTCAGCTGAATACCAGTATTCTACAAGGAGCGACTGCCTATCCGACCTCTACAATCGAGTTACTAAGTAACTACTGGTTAGACGAAATAAAATTAGGCAATATTTTTCAAAACAATAGTTTTTTTTAAAATCCCGATTGCCTACCGTAAAACGGAACTCAAAACAATAGTTTAAGCCCCGTTCCGTTCCACGCAATAAACAGATAGTTGACAATTTACAAAATGACAGTATTTGCAATATCCTTCTTGGTTCAACTTTGTCATTTTATTTGCACGGCTGTCATTTCGTCATTGGAACTCAATGAATCGGAATTGGGTCGAAAGATTTGAGAAACTTTTTGGTCGAGTGACTTTTGACCGGTTTTTCTAAGTCATTGGGTTTTGTATGTCAGATGGATGGATGAACTTTAGATGTAAATTATTTGAAATTTAGGTTTGACTAGTATACAGAAAGAATCAACAAAAAATATCTCTTATAGGTATACAATTAAATGTTCGAATAACCTTTCTACATGGGCAGGTCGTCGTCATTATTCTCCAGCCCTTACCCCAGCTTATCGGAGCAGGTCTTCTTCTTCCATACTTCTCTATTATCCGTCATCACAATAACTACCGGGGTTTCTTTCTAACAATCTTTCACACAGTCCATCCATCGTTTCTTTGGTCTTCCCCATGTGGGAACCATTTTCACACGCTGAAAACCACATCGTTATCTACCAAGCAGTTCCCGACCTCACTAGAAAGAGACACAATGACATAATATATCTATCTCTTTCACACCGCTCAGCTGATTATGACGTCAACGGCCATCGACCGCGAGCATGTTCGGAATTGTATCACGCCCCGCTACGTCACACAACGGTCAGCCTTTTGAATTTGGAACGTTTAGGATTTACTGTTATGTAATGGAGTGCATTTAGTTTTGTTTTTTTAGTTGCGCTTGAGGCAGTAGGTGAAAGGCCCTTTGCGTCGAAAAAAGGAATCTGACATTACGTTATGATTTTGGAACTTAAGAATTTAGTTTTCTAATGCGCGAGTGCATAATTACATAATATGGTTTTATAAATAATTAAAAAAGAGCTCTGAAAATATTATTCGCAATCTTTTAACTATTTTTAAATGGAATATTCCAGAGGAAATATCTTTCATTGATTTTTTTCACAGATTAGACAGACAGATAGATAAAATACTAAACATAAATAAATGTTTTGAAAGTAAATGATTTGCAATACTGTGGAAAATTCCTTAAAAATTTGCTGAATATTTTAGAATAAAAACTAGAATCCCAGTTCGGTGTTTATCCTGAATTATTTATAACACCCCTTCTTTTTGACGGAGGTTAAAAACTAAAATGTGTTCAGCCAGTGTGGAGCTTTCTACGTTTATTCAAGTTTTAGTCAAAAAAATTTTCAAGTGGTTCGACTGTTCTGTAGATCTAAGTTCTGTGAATCTGATAAAAAAAATGCTTAGATTTACTTAGACCAAATACTATTCTGACCTCGACATCCGTAACTAATCTAACAACACATATTACACGTGCCACATTATTTAGACACGAGTTCCTCACCTGGCGAAAAAAAATCTCCCGCCATTTTGTTGCTATCCGTTTTCCTCCAATCAGCGTTTGACGAACCAAAATGACAGCTCACAGGACCATAGACCTCATAGAGTATTTTAAACCAAGGAGTACACTTGACAATCGAGGTGATTATTCGAAATTCAATTTGCATTCAATACTATGCTTTACACACCCACCGTACGTCACGGGTCAATGTCCTCTCGAAGCCTCAACAAGGCTTTAGTTAGGGTTGGCACAAAATGATTTTGGGAAAGAATGGTAAGAAAATGATGGGCACGGAAAATGGGTAAAAAATATGTTATTAATTTTCTTTTATTGCTGAAGGGGAAAACTGAAATAGCGATTGAAATCCTACCTAAGATGACAAATAAAGGTACCATACAAATGCTATGTTTTATCTTAGTATTTTATCAAACTAAATAAAACTGTTTGTCAATATTTCGCGAAAAAAGACTACCTTCAGCTGGTACACGTGCCAACCATGGGTCTAGTCCCAAATTTAAATTTTAATCTAACGGCTTACGTCAGGGGTCATCGACCGAAGTTGTCCGAACTAGCGATACAAACAACGTTTCTGTGACACCCCTAAATTCGCAACCAAGACTCTATCACATTGAAATAAAGTTTAATTTCTTACAACAATTGGTTTGAAAATAGTGAAAAATATTTTTGCACTTACTAGCTCAAAATTCGAATGTGAAATTGTTTCTATACTATCTTTAAATGTGTTTTTTTGCTAAATGGCAGGATATTCTCGTTATGTTGATGTTGGTTGTTTATTTTTCGTTTAGTTGAGAAATTAAATTGTTATTTTATAAAACTGTAATAATCAGCTAATATTAATACGAGTTTTATGCAAGTTTTTAAATAAGACAGAGAGAAAACGTTAAGAAGCTACGTAGCTAAAAATATTGTCAATACTGGTGACTAATTCCTAAAATAACGTCTCTCTCACTCTCAGGTTTAAAAATAGAACCAATAACGATGTTTACTTCGATTTAAATCGACCATCTTAATCCTGAGGCCTTTCCAACTCCGATCAGACGTTCACACAATGGCGCAGGCTTGACAACCATTCCACTGTACTTTTTTTTTTAATTCAATTAAATATAGCTTAAATACAAGAATGAACCATTACATTTCAAACCAAAGATGAAGAAATATCGTATCTGCAGAAGCAGCACTGTTCCAAAGTTCAACAACACTGGCTGTTGCAAAAGAATATTGTTTTAATTGCATAACGAGCGCGCCAATAATGATGCAAGCGTCAACAAATTAACAATGGCAGAACGTCGTATGTGCCTTGTGACGACAAAAGATTGTAAGTGCATAAGCATGTTGTAAGATACGACTGTTTGTCCTTTAGGCCGAGTGATGATAGGTCCTTTGAAAAAAGTAAAATGGTGTTATATTTTTGACAGAATATTTTTGGCTAGAAAGAGGGTGACTTGAATACCATGAGATGACGACTAATAGAGAAGTATGCAAGAAGAAGACAATTTGATACGCCGACCCCATAAAACTGCGGAAAATGCAGGAGAATGATGATAATTTTTGACAAGATTGGGTTTTGTTTTTTTTGAAACCAATATTGTATAGGTATGTGATTAGCAGTGGCGAAGGTTCCATACAACCCGATTCCTACCGGCTTCCCTTTGAATAATGGCAGAGTCAGTATTCTATAGCCAATAATATTCTATACAGTAAAGATATGTACTCCGGCTTACCTCTTATAAAAATTGACCCTTCGCTACTGGTGATTAGTGGTATCTCTAAATGATATCATATAACTTATTAACCGGTAAAAAGGTCTATCAAAGTAACTTATTATCGGCTAAAGAAAACGAGTCTAACTCCTGTTTTGCATTTAATATGGGAGCTAACTTATTAAGGGTGATTTTAATGGTCTGATTACTTTATGGTAGTACTTTCTTATGTCAACAGAATGACAGATGGTTAAATTATTCCCCAGATAACTGCATTTTACGACAGAAAAAATCTATGGCTCATTTGTTTTCATCAATGTTTTACTAAAATAAAACTAGTAGTACTATTTTTATCCCAATCCCAGAGACGAAGGAAATCACACAAACAGCCTAATTTAATAATAAATCGATTAAATATAGTTTTGGCTTCAGATCAGTTGTGAGGTCATCGTACCCCCGATCTATTGTCTCAGTAATGTATTGTAATGACATTCTTCTATCGTTGCTCAAGTTTTTAAATGAACCGTCTGGTTGGTCAATGGAATATAATAAAAGGGCATTTTATTTTATTGTTTTATATCGACTTCGTAAGCTAGTCGAGAATGTAAGCGCCATGACACGATCATAAGGATTTAAAATTAGAATGGCTTGGTTTTGAAAAAAAAAGTTACCATTGACATTTAATTTGCATTCTAAATTCGAATGACGAAAATTTTAAGTTTCGTGGGATTATTTAAATTGGCCTTGAAGATCGTCGACATTTAAAATTATCTTTTTTTGGTTGAAGAAACAAAAGCTGTATTATCTTTTCATTGATAAACACGCTGAAGATAACGTATCACAGCATATCAATGATTACGATAATATACATTATCTATCACTAATCCGCTTAGGAGGTATTGAGATTTTAAAGCAATTCATCATCTTAGCAAATATGTTTTCATTTAACTTATAAGTTTAAAAATAATTAAAACCTGGGTTTAATTCAAAGGTCGGGCTAAGTGTTATTGAAGTTTTCCATCAGAAACATCTCAGTAGCAGCCACGGATCGATTGATGGCAATAGGCTTGCCCCTCATCTACATGGCAGTTAAAATTTACTCTTGAAATGTGGGTGTCGTGGTACAGTTCTGCCTAACCTTTAAGGGATTACAGACGCGATGTTATGATTATGTGGTTTTACATATTATGTATATTAATTATATAACGTGTCTGCCCATGAGTAATGAATAAACATGAACTATACAAAATAATATTGGAAGCCAAGGAACGACCTTGCGATCCGTCTGCCGATCGAAATAATGTGATATACAAAGATTACTCATCTTAATTATACATAACATCACACAGTCTACATATATTTACTTCTTACAGTCTGATAACTGCCATAATGTACATGTTGTATCAAATGACATAGGCTATCGAAATAAAGCCCTCTACTATATTTCGATAGCCTATGTCATTCGATTTGACATTTCTCAATTTTATTTCTGTCAAAAGGTATACGGGCATTATGGGCAATGAATCCTAAGGGCCTTAAATAGTAGTATGCTGTGACAGAGGTAATATTAAAGTTAGTAATTCAAAATAGTAGTACCTACTGTACTACGCAGGGCTAATAACTTTGCCTCTAGATAATGGAGGCAATGTAATAAAGGCGTTAACTTTTACCAGACTATTTTGCTACACCTCGCATAAAGAATGTAGGTAGGTACCTATTTTACTATAATGGACAATTTTAAAGCAAAAAGTTACCTTGTTTTCATCGCAATATTGCATTACAAGAATACATACAAAATTGAATAAGTACAATTTTTAAGTAGCACCCAATAAAGGCAAAGGAACTCCAGCAAATTGTCATAGTATTCAAAAGCCAAGATTGAATTACGATCTGCGTTCCAAATTCAAATTTATTTTAAAGATGGAGTGGGATCTCGTAGGGTCCTGAAGATTTTTAATTGTCTATGGCTTTGTCTAAAGAAGTGTAACAAAAAAAACATTTGATTAAAGAACAAAGCTATAGTATCGAAAATATCTTTGCTGTCACCATAACTTTCAATCGAGACTGAAAGCCGACTAGTGGACTTGGAATAACGCCAGGAAAATGATAAAATACAAGTACATTATATTTATAATATGCATAGCGCTCTGCGGTTTACATAATTATAAATTATCCTCAAATGAAAATAATTTGCATTGTGGCGTGTTTTTATCGCAAAATGTAACTGTCCTTCGGCTTGTCAATGACCGATGAATACTATCCAAAGGCTGTATAAGGATAAGTAGTCATTTAATTTCATAAAAAAATTAAGTATTTAGTAGGAAAAAGTTTTAAAAAACCAGCTGCTAAATTAGGTAAAAAAAAAATTATCAAATTAAACAAACAAGCTAAATTCAGCAAACATTTTTGACGTAAGGCCAAGCCTACAGAAAAAATATCACAACAGTGAATCACTATCAAGTCAAGGCAATGACCGTTATCGGTCAAACGCAAACCGCATTACAGATCGTATCGCAAATTCATATACGTAACGCGGACGAGCGCGTTACCGTATTTCGAATTACCTACGTTTTGTGACGCGAAATGACATCACGGGCCAATGACCTCGATACCACATGCTTTTCATTTTATAGGCGTAACCATTTTACTTTGACCTTCGTTGCGCTCAAGAATGTTTGTGTCAATAGATCAGTTTATAATGGATCTTGACCGTTATAATTGACAAATATATCTTGATATCTGATTATTTATAGAGTAGTTCCGAAGATGGTTCTTTGAGAATTTGTTACCTTTATTCTGCGATGACTGATGTATTTTGATCCGTCATTTCAATGAAAATGTTTTTATTGGCGGCTCATTCTATTTTTGAAACTTGTGTGAGAGTTCAATTCGGTATATATTATAATGTTTTGGACAAAAATGTTTAGAAAGCCCTACTTTGATAAAATAACCAGACGGCTAGACAGATAAATTACGATAGCAGATTACAACAAAACATGTTTATCGTGAACTAGATCTAGAACGGATGTGCCTACCTAGCTAATAAAAGTTCCAAAACTTTCTTCTAATCACGTCATAATCGCCAAACTTGACAAAGAAACTTGAATCTAAGGTTAATGACATTAGTGCGGACATGAATGATGAGTTCCTTTATTACACATCACTTACGACATTTTACGTCACTCAAAAATGTTCTAAAAATCGGAGTACAACAATTACTGCACTTACGACCTTTTTCTCTTCAATAATTTTTAATCGCAATTCAAAAATTAAATTATGAGCTTAATTTTGAAATCAGAATCCAAGATGGCGGAAACTTGTAATAATGACAGCTACATTTTCAGCGTGTCAGAGCCCACAGGTTATTGAACTGCAGTTATTTGAAAGAAATGATGACTAAGTAATTATTAGTAACTAAATGAATCACTTGTGATGGTCTTAGCTTAGTAATGCGGAATTTACTATAGTTTTATTGTGCAATTTCAGTTTTGCACGAAAAAATGCTAAAACAAAGACTTGTCAAACGTTTTCAGCGTTTTTTTTTTGTTGCCTAGAGCAATTTTGTAGCCATTTTATTTTGACTTTCACTATCTCTCGAGATCTGTTCAAACCTAGAAAGAGCATTACCTATAAAATCAGCCAAAATGTTCCCACTGCTGGGACATAGGCCTCCTCTCTGTAACAGGTTAGGTACCCATAATGTTCATGAAATTCTAAACAGAGTGTGTAAAACCCTTGTCCATAGTCAAGTTAGTTATGTTTTATTTGACAAAGCCATCACGTGACGTGGACTAGGAGAGGCCTTACAAAGGGCCTATTGTAATTGTATCGCTTAAAATATTTCCTAAAACATTATAAATCTCATCTTTCAAACTTCCAACTATTCCGTAATATGACTCTTGCTACGATAATATAAACAAAAGGAGAAGCTTATGTAGTTTTTTGTTTATATTTGAACTAAGTGGTCTTAACAATAGTGAAGCTGTGTGTTCTAAAACTTTGAAGCGTAGAATAATTTCTTTTTTTAAATTATTGGATTACTAGCGACCTGCCCTTGCCTCGCACAGCGCCACCTATTGGGTCCAAACTATATCTAATGTAGCCTATATTTTAAGCTAAGCAATTAGCAGTAGAGCGGTGAAAACTGCGTTCAAATCTATGCAGTAGTTTTAGCGTGCTGCGCGTACAAACAGAAAGACAAAGAGACAGACAAAAAAATCTAAAAACTGTTGTTTTGGCTTCAGTTGCTCTCATAAAACCCCCATTTATTTTTCAATACCTATCTTCAATGAACAGACATCGGCCTGTTACAATTTTATTATATGTATAGATAACATCACGTCTAATCGCAATACCTGAAGGGTTAGGTTAAGATGTACCTAATAAAAAACACACATTTCGCCGTCTATGTAACACCGCCCCAATTTAACAGTTGCCCTATATTTCATTGTCAAAACCAGGCTTCGTGGCTGCTACTGAGACTGATGGAATAACCAAACTACACTTTGCCTGACCTGTGAATCGACGTATAAATACACTTGCACGACAAAGAGGGTCAGGGTAGTCATTCATACGCGTGATTTATATAGAATAGTACAACTAATGTCGGTCCAATTTTTGAAACCGTGTCATTGAAAAGTGACAGTACTCATGACGAAACGCCTTGCTCTGCTGACCCCAATGTTAAGGGAAAACCCTCGACCATTTCATAATAACACTTAACAATGGAAAAGGGCTAAAAGAAAAATAATCATTCTAATCTACAGCAAGTTTAATAAACTTCATTCGGCACCCCACGAAGCAAAAACAATTAACATTGAGAATTTCAATAATTTGTCAAGTACGTTAACAAAACCATTCATTTGAACGCGCCCTAAAATAAAAGTGACAGCATACGTCACGTGACGTCACGGGTCGACGACATCACGGGATCATTCTATTTTTAAAACGTTTTGTAGTTTTTTTTTTATTAAGCGTGGCTTTTATTGAGTTATATTTTGCGAAATTCAATTATAAACTCTTTCATTTAGTTTTAATTTTTTTTACAAGAAAACGCGTGATGCGTTTTCTTGTAATAGTAAATCGATTTAAAAAAAAATAATCCTGTTTATCATAAAAAAACTTGTCAAATTACATTTTAATTAAATCAGGACTTATGGCATTACTGAATTAGGCTTTTATTTCGGTGCTCCACCCACCGTTTGTGCGTGCTGTTCCCGTGGAAAATTTCAGAGTGAGAAAATCAATAAGCTATAATAAAAGTGAGCGGGATTTCATTGAATGGTGGGCGCCTATCATGTCTCTCTTTTCAATAAAATTGTACTTATCATTCGTTTTTATGAAACTGCTATTGATTTACTGACAGAGGCTTGTTTTTTTTCTTTTATTTCTCAAAATAAAACTTATGTCTTTATCGATTTCAAATAACGAATGAAGTAAAGTTTTTTCAACCAGCTGCATTAAACCCACGCAGCAATGACAAAATTTCATACACCAGAAATAAATGAGTCTAGTGTTAAGAAGATCCATGCAAGAGGTGAATGTATCTTCAAATTAACGGGCAATGGCCTTGAACCCGGCCAGTTGAGGCCAATTCGTCGCCGGATGACAACCCCAAAATTGTTCTATTGCGCCATTCCGACTATAATGAGTAATGTACAATTGGACTTAAAAAATGAGATCTAAACGAATTTAAATTGTCATTTTTCTGTCGTGGGAGTGCTGTTTTTTAACTGAGGATTAATATTGAAAGAACTTAGAACATTTTTTTCCTTTACTAATTCGTTTATTCTTCAAAAAGACCAAAATATAAAAACGAAATTCTATTTTCAAAGCCAATTCGCTTGAAATAAAATAAAATTCCTAATCCAAAAACCTGTATCAATAATTTACATTCAAATTGACATTCCATCAATAAAAAGTCCTCAATTAATCTAAAATGCTTTACATTTACAACTGTACAGCCTGCACTAACGTCGTTTTAATACTGTCATGGCATCCACGTGTCGGTTTTTGACGGGGTCAATGACACTAACCTGCACTTTGACTTGCCTAGTAATTGTTTGTTTTTTTTTTAATTTATTTAATAGCTAACGAAGTACTGTTATAGTTTTTTTTTCAATTGTTTTTTTTTGTGTGAGGGCCCTAATTTCGGTGTGAATAGAGTTTGAATGGTTAATGGTTTTCGCATTCAAATTTAGAACATGAAGCAGAATAAAATGTCCACGTACGAGGAGCTCGCTACAATTTCAGTACACGTTGGTTTTTAAATAAAACCGTTTTTAAATAGGAATAACTTCTTGTTAGTATTGCAACAAAGACTCAGTGCAATGCTAATCAAACTCCTAGCTTAGGACTTCTAACTCTACTATCAGTGCATGATGAGTCAGAGTAAAGCTTCACCTTATTCTAACAAACTAAATGGCCTAAACGTCATAACTACATAATTATAATAATTAGGCCTTTTGAACGTCAACATAACCCAAATTTTACAACAATTAACACAAATAAATAATGAAACAAAGAAAAAACCCGGTAGGTTAATTAGTGGAAAATTATAATTAAGGGCACAAACATTTAAATGCAATTTGGAGCAATAGATAAATGCATTGATTTTGTAAATAATGATGTACACTAAAATGTAGGTCGTATGACGCAAAAATTTAAGCACCGCACTTAAAACTTGTGCAATTGAGTTTTTGGTAGCTTGGCAGTTTGGTCTAACAGCTAAAAGGGCATAAAGATTAAGAGTCTTTTGACAATTATTTTACTTAAAACATAAACCTTATGTCAATGAGAACAAAAGACCTATTTCAATCAACATATTGTCGTAAGTGACGTAAAATGTAGGAGGGATCTCCACATACGACCTTGAGGTGACCTGAAAGTTTTAATAAGTCTTCCTTAGTAGTGTCAATTTTAATAGTTAACCTAAAAGAGGCATGGTAACCTGGTTTTCTAAATTCACTTTTATTTGGTCTAGATTTATTTAAAGTTATTTGAACTTGAGCTGTAATTTTTGAAGATTTATTAACGGAACTTTCTGTTTTATTTTATGCTAAATCAGGTCATGCCCTGATTGGTAAATCAATAACTAGTTTTACGCCAGACGAATTTTCGTAACTCTATCTAAATTACTGTTAGTACTAATAGATTTTATCTCTGAATCACTGACGGATGTTAAAAGACGTAACTAGAAAAATGACACAAAAACATTGAATTGGTCCAGCATAAAAATTGTGCCAAAAAGAGACAGGTGTCATTTTTACTATTCTTGTGGGAAAAACGTTAAGACCTCTGCTGATCCCCTTAAAAAAGTTATCTATGTTGAACGCACTTTGCTCCAACAAATTGGACAATACAAACAAACAGACATAATCAAAATAGATATGTTTATTTGTGTAGCATATCTATCGTGAATAAAGTCCCAATTATATTTGTGCGCGACGATTCATTGTAACTTGAATTACCTTAGTTTGACATTTTGTCATTTTTTTTTCTACAAAAGTAGGTCTGTCATTTGGAAATTTTTCGGCCTTCATGAGGAAAAATAGACGACCAGTAATAATTGACGAAGAAAACTCCCAAATTGAGAGTCATAATTTATGTGTCGGTTAATTCCTTTTTCCTCTTAACCTTATCAAGCTCTAAAAGACAAAAAAAAATAAAAAATAAGTACCTCTTATGGAGTTGGCTGCTTTTTTGTCCATAAACATGCCCGTCATGGATGACCCGAATCCCATTCCTTCACCACTCCCAGGTGGGGGTGAGGTGCTGTCCGCGACAGTGCCCGAGTTGTCGATCCCCATTTGGTTGTTCATTGCATGTACATCTGAATGGGGTTCCCTTTTTACTATTTGCATGCCCGGAGGTAGACCCTGCGACTGGTGTAATAGGGTCGACGCAGAGGAATGCCCTCCATGCTGGTCGGGGGGCCATTGAGACCCGAATAGATCATGAAATTGGTTGGCATTCATTGCAAATTCTATCTGACTCTGACTTTTCTTCTTAGTACTTTTCTTTTGGTCAGTGGGTCCGGTGGGAAGTCTTAGGGGCGGTTTTTCTAAATTGTTGATGGCCAGTGATTTGTGTGCGATGCGAATCTTATCCACAGTAAGCACGAATCATGGCCCGATTTTGGTGTTTCAATTATTTTTTTTTAGTTCTTCTTTTTTTAAAAGTATCGACTTGGTCGACGTAAGGCAACTTTTTTACACCATCACGAAAAAACTATGGCACTTTCAAATTTATTATTTTACAACTTTGTTGAGTAGGTATAAGCACCAGGTTTTTTTTTGTTTACTTTATCTTATAACTATATTTTGGCCAAGCGGTGATGTTGATGTGAGATTTCTTTTTGAGAAGTATATTTCCGGTATTAATTTTTTAAAGAACAACAAATTTTTTGGCATTTTGTCTCCGTTATGTTTTGTTTTCGTCCTTTCGTCTTAAATAAACATCTACGTAAGGCACTATTACTTTTATTGTGGTTCACTTGTTCCCTTATCCTTCTACTGGTTTATTTTTATCTCTTTAATCAATATTTAACAAACACAAAAAATCTGTAAACAAAAACCAAAGCAGAAGAAGAATTTGTTTGAATTTAAAATATTTTTTGAATGATTAAAAATGCCAATTTGTTGTCAAAAGATTTTAGTTAACCGAACAGTGGTGCTCAATTATCTAAAATCCGTTATCTGAATTTACATGGAAATCATGTAAGTATTTGAATTTTAAATAAATCGTTCACCACTACGTTCCATTTCCCAAAAAGAAAATAAAAATCACATCACTAGCACTTGGGGGGCGCACTGTCACTTGTTTTGTCGTAATATGTATAACACTACGTGATCACCTCACTGCTGGAAAAATTTGTACGTTATAATTATGTTTGTACTATATGTTGTTCACAACTCGGCCTCGCGTCGGCAACTGGCAAGTCCAAAGATGTTGATGCCACAGCGGCCCGAACGTGACTGACGCATTGACGAATCTTCGGCCAGGCTCACGAAAAAATTATATATTTTTTCATTCCGACCGAATAATCAACTTAGCTCATAGCAATAGTTCAGTCGCCCCGGCGGCGGACTACGATGCGAAAAATTCTCCTTCAATATTCATCTTTAAGGGGAATTTCCTCGAGGAGCGTCGATTAGGACTGTAGTACCTCCCAAATAGCTGGTAAGGTGTACGGAAATGTGTGTAATTACAGTGTAATTAAGAGACAAAATTGCCCATCAGTGTGCGAGCGGATCACAAGGCGTTGTGCGCGTGTGTGCGTACGTCGGTGTCGTATACAGATGTAGCGGCGCGCGCACACTTGCGCCCAGGCGTCACACCAGTTCATTGACCCCGGGACCCAAACAAAGTAGATTTCGGTGAAATGCTGTTGAACTCTAGTTTTGAATGTGGAATCACTGAGCGATATTACGTCGCCGCCTTTCCTGGCGAATTTTTTCGCCAACGACTCGAATATTTTTGTTCTTTTTTTCAAAATGAAGATGTTTAGTTTTTTTTTTGTCTATTTTTCGCGGGTTTAAAGCTCGAATACTGGCTGACGATGATAGGCAATGTTCTATTCGAATTCGGAATTGTATTTTTTTTGCATAATATACTGAATAATGTGCAAAAAAAATCGCAGTAGTTTTCGCGCTTTGACTGAAAAATCTTCGTGATATACCAAACACGTCTCAAATTTTTTTTGCTATTTTTTTATTAAAAATCTAATAAAATAATATCTAATCAAATTAATTCTTACAATCTATCATACAAACAGTTATTGTGACAAAAACAATACCTGAACTCGAATACTAGTGTTAACGGGTCATTGACCCAGGAAAAATGTGCTGTCAACCGCAAATATAAATGTAGGCAATTTTGTTTCGTTACGCGTCTGCGAAGTGTTTTTTGTTTACATTATTTTCCTTTTAAATTACGCACTTTAATAAAATTAACAAAAAAAGAAAAAAAAATCTACTGTCATTTTTGACGTTTCATTTTTTTTTAATTGTGTGGAAATGTCATCGCCAGCTTCTAAAAAAAGTACTTTTTGTACTTCCCTTCTCTATGCTGTAAAAAAATCATTATCATATGTAGAAAACTGCCAAAAATTACCTTACGCTATGGCTATAATGGTTCAATGACTCGAATACACAGTGGGCTATCATGAAACTTTTATGAATAAAACTTTATTCTACTATTCTATATTTTTTCAGGCTACTGGTATTCTTCAGCTATCAAAGTAGGAAGTCGTTTGATGATAATTCTATTATGTCATTGACATTTTGACGTCTTAAAGCTCATTGTTTTATTTATAGACAAGATATTATTTATAAAAAAAATGATAAGATTGCCAGTTACAAAACGTTATACATGTATATTTATAGAATAGTTTTAGAAGAAAAATAAACGTAAATAAACAAACAAAAACTTTTTTCTAAAAACTTTTACCGTTGAACCAAATAACTCGGTTAATAATGATTAGCTAACATCCCATATAAGTCACTATTAAGTACCAACCCATTAAACTTTAACTCTCACTGCTGAACCACCATTAATCAGAGCGACATCATACAAAAAAAACACCTACTTATTATAGCAAACACCATCAAAATCCGTCCAGTAATTTCTTACTAAGAGCCAGCCCTATTCAAAAAACCATAGATTACCGTACAAACTCATAAACCATGACGAAAAACACAGTAATCTTCAAAATATGAAAAAAAAAAATTAAAAGTAAATAACCCTAGAGGGAAGCCGCCGACCTTGTGGTAGAAAGGGACGGGAGATGTGACGTCACACGCTGTCTCACTCTTACTTACAGGCTAACGACCTATTGATTTCGGACCACGTGCTATGGCGATGTGCTGTTAAGAGTCCACTGTTGGGACAAATGGGGAGTTTTATTTTATTCTTTAAAAACCTTTTTTGTAGTCTCCAAATAGTTTTAATAGAAATTTTTTTTTTTTTTTTTTTTTTAAATTGATTTTCAGGAACTGGCAGGTTAAATTTAAAGTTATATTTTCAAAAAACCTCCATAATTCGTCTCCTTTATTTTTTTTTAATATTTGACATTTTATATGTGGTTTTAAGGCAAAGGAAGTAAAGACAGGATGTATTGATCAGCTGCTGGCCAGCGACGACGGTTTTATCAACGTTCTGAGTTCAAACTATACTATATTTGTTTTAAGCCCGGCCTTAGTAGGCTTGGCTGTATTTTTAACTCTGATAGACTTGTCACGAAAAGGCGTGGTTCTAAAGGTTTAATGGACGATGATACTATAAAACATCTATGTACGTTTACAATGAGGATGGCAACTGTGGAA